>CAJQUW010004875.1:272512-626796 GCA_907163375.1 Prostheceraeus crozeri
AATTTTCACATTCAATGTTTAAAATCAAATGTAGATAAATTCAATCAACGCGACAGCGCTCTCATTTTTGATGGTGTGGACTCAGCCATATTCAAAATTTCACTATTAGAAAGTCATGCAGCTCGAGGTACATTTAAACTACCAAAAACGTTGTATAATAAGAAAGCTGTCATCAATGTCGATTGTAAATCACAGTGTTTCAAATATGCAGTCCTATCCATCCGTCACTATAATGATATCAACGCGCACCGAGATCGCACCTATAGCTATAGACAGTGGGAGGATGAACTAGACTTTGAAGGTTGTGATAGCAACAACATGAAAATCAAAGATGTAGAAACGTTCGAAAAACATAATAAGATTAAAATTGTCGTTCACGTGTGGGAGAAGGGGTTGAAGGGTGCCCGCTATAATTCACGTTCAACTTGTTATGAACGTGTAGTCAACCTCTTATTAGTAAAAACAAGATGATAGCGAGGAATGGCACTACCGTGGTATTCCCAAAATCTCTCGCTTGTACACTCACTTGGGGCACTCTAAAAGAGGTGAACATTTTGTATGCGACCGCTGCATCCGCTCCTTTTGGAGTAAAGATAAATTTGAAACTCACTATGAATGGTGCAAGCGAGGTAAATTTCAAATGGAACGCATGCCCAAAGATAAAATATTTTCACATAGGGATAATGGTGACGAATTAAGTCCCCTGCGTGTCATTTACGCAGACATAGAATGCTACATTGATGATATCATCCACAAGCCAGCAGCCATATCCTGCTATGAAGTATGGCATGACCACTTTAGGAATAGACAAAACAAAATGCATACTTGGCAAGGTGAAGATTGCATTTCAAAATTTCTAGAATTTCTCGATAAAGCTGCTAAATTTCAACAATCATATGATTCCAATTGCAGCGTAAGTCACTACAATATGTCAGATGAAGACAAACAAAAATTTGAAAGTTGCACATCCTGTCCTAAATGTCATAAAAACGTTTGATGACGATAAAATTAAGAAAGTGCGTGATCATGATCACATCACTGGTAAATTTAGAAACGCACTCTGCTCCAAATGTAAGTTTTTCACCTAGGTTGAGACGTCGTGTACTACCCGTCATTTTTCATAACTTTAAGGGCTATGACAGTCATATGCTCATAAAAGGAGGGTTGAGCCAGATGAAATCGTGGCAGTTTAATGTAATAGCACAAACGAGAGAAAAATTCATGGCAATGACAGCAAAAGTACCAGTAGATAAAACTAAAGAAAATAAGACAGTCTTCTTCGAAATAAAATTTTTAGATTCATTCCAATTCATGTCAGCGTCACTAGCTTCTCTCGTTCGAAATCTCAAGTTTCTTCCCCATAGTCAAACTTTGAAGAAACACTATCCAAACTTAACGGATGAAATAATCACTCGCAAAGGAGTCTTTCCTTATGCGTATTTTAGCTCAATGTCTAAACTAAATGAAACAACCCTTCATTCCATTGACAAATTCAAAAACGATTTGACGGGTGAAGATTGTCCAGTAGAGGACTATGAACATGCTCAAGAGGCATGGTTAAAATTTGATTGTAAAACGTTTGGCGATTATATGATCGCTTACTTAGAATTAGATGTCATTTTGCTGGCTGATTTCTTTCAGGAATTTCGACGAGTGGCATTAGAAGAAGACAAATTAGATCCTGTCCACTTTGTCAGTCTACCAGCCATGTCCTTTAAATCAGCCTTTAAAATGACTGGTGAGACCATTCATCTCTTACAAGACCCGGAGATGTATAATATATTTGAGCGCGGAATACGCGGTGGTCTCACATTTGTAAATAAACATCATATAAAATCTGAAACAGTAGGTGATGATCATATCCACCTAAAGTACTATGACCAAAATAATTTATATGGCAGTTCACTGTCTAAACCACTACCTCATTCCGAGTTTAGTTGGTTAAATCAAGATGAGCTTGAGTATTACTCCAACCCTTCAAACATACTGAAGATTCCAGATGAAGGTGATTGGGGATATTATTTTGAAGTGGATTTGATTTATCCAAATAGCATTAAAAATAAAACTGCTGATTTCCCACTCGCACCTGAATCTGGTGAAGTGACTGAAGATATGTTTTCACCATTCATGTCACAATTTCATAATAACTTAATAGAGTGTGGACAGCCAAGGTACAAACCATGCCGCAAACTTTTACTCACCCAATATGATAAGAAAAATTATCTCGTACACTTCTGCATATTAAAATTCTATTTAGAAATGGGCATGCTTCTAAAGTCAGTTCACCGCATTATCAAATTTAGACAGAAAGCCTTCCTCAAACCCTACATAGATAGTAACAGTCAAAAACGTGCACTCGCCCAAAATAATTTTGAAAAGGATTTTTATAAATATAAGAATAACAGTCTATTCGGAAAGACCATAGAGGATGTTAGAAAACGTATGAATTACAAACTAGTCGTTGATGAACAAAAATATCACAAATTGACCTCATCACCTCTTTTCATTGATAGAGACATCATCGATGAGGATCTTGTAGGTGTTAAAATGATAAAATCAAAAGTTGAGTTGTGCAAACCCATCTATATTGGGCAAGCCGTTTTAGATTATTCCAAGCTTGAAATGTATCAACTCTTCTACAAAATATTAAAACCATGCCCTCTCGTAAAAGAGGTTGACTTGCTGGGTGGTGATACAGATAGTTTCTTTTTAGGAATTACCACTCAAAAAGATTTAAATTTTAATGAAGTAGGCAAGTCATTAGAAAAATATTTCGACACATCTAACTACAATCCCACTCATCCACTCTATTCCATACAGAATAAAGCCAAACTTGGTTGTTTTAAGGATGAAACAGCAGGAAACGAAATAGATGAAATGATTCATCTCCGTCCTAAAATGTATTCCATGAAATTAAAAGAATGTGCAGATAGTATTAAGCGTGCTAAAGGTATATCAAAATCCATTGTTCATAAAATGAAACATCGGTCCTATAAGAAGGCCTATAAAAATAAAAATATAACGTTTGTCAATATGACAATCTTAAAATCTCAAGTTCATACTGTGAAAACGTACACGTTCAAGAAACGAGCACTTTCAGCATGGGAGGATAAGGTGTTGGATAGGACATAACACATCTCTTCCACATGGACATCCTAACACAAACATACCTCCACCCAAAAGAATAAAACTCACGCTACCACATTCAGGAGATGTATTGACATAATCAACTTTAACTCAGTATTTTGATGTTGCTTTTTGTAGATATACATGGTTGTTTTATGTATCGCATGAGATCGTTTCTTCCTTGTGAATATATGCCTACAGTCAGCTCATTCCCCCTATATCTGTGAAAAGACTTTTTCATATACATATTTTTATTTCAATAAACATATCACAATGACTTCACTTTCTTTTCCGAAACACTAAAGTTACGAGGGATTTAGTATCTTTCACATGGATGCACTCTTGTAAACCATTGGTAATTTTGATAGCAATAGAGGGTATAGTTTGTTTGACGACGGGATGATAGAAAATAGATTCAAACATCTTCTCGACTATTCCATATGAAGCGTCTTTATCATGAATGAAATCACGTAAAATGTATTCTTTTTTCTCACCAACAGAAATAGGTAGAATCAAATCACTTTGAATGTAAAGGTGCTGTTCATGTTTATCAAGTGTCATTGATGTTTCTATACCAATCGTATGCGCAGCAGCAAACACTGTTTGTAGCATTGAAAAACCAAAGAGTTTTTTCAAATTTTTACTCAATTGACATTGAATGTCATCACCCAGTTTCAGAACAACGCGTTGATTTTCAATTGAAAACGAAATGTGGTGTGTCTTTACATCATATTTACTTTTCATCACATGCTTCAACTTCTCTTGTATATAAGGATTTACTACATGAATGAAGCTTTCAACTGTATGATATAGACGCGGCATTATATTGATAGCAACTTTAGATTCTTCATAAGACTGGTAAATTTTCTTGATGCGATCGCCATAGATGTCCACCCACCATTCATCATTAACTGAATCAGCTTTAGTGTGATATTCATGAGAAGCATACACCACACCGCTTCCAATAATAGGTGTATAATGTCTTACAAAATGACGCAAGGTTGGAGAGAAATAAACTGTAAGTTTGTCATTATATTTCTGAATAACCAACTTATTTTTGTTCGCCATAATTTCCTCTCCATACTTCTTACCCACAGTCTCATTCCATCGTTTTACTAACTCAATAAGTGATAAAGGTTGAACACCACGCTTTTTCAAAATGATGCGTTCTTCGCATTCTACAACATCTTCATCAAATATTTTAAATCTATAATGAAATTTGTTGATTCGATTTGAATAAACTTTTTTAACATTTGCAGTAGCAATTGATGTTAGATGTAGTCCATGACCAAAACCAAGATGTGGATAGAATTCATTATCCAACCTCAGTGTAAGACCTTTAGTAAAAGAATGAAAGCGGAGGAACTGTCTCCCACTCCAATGATAGATAGTAAATTCATAAGCTTTCTGATTTTTATTCTTCATGATGGAAGTATTACCACTGTTGAATGCCTTAATAATTTTCTCATTCCCAAATGGTTCATAAGAATCTGATTTCATCTGAATCCATTCATAGTTCCACTTTCCATCTGATGTTAAATTGTATGGGAACTGGAATGCATTATTCATCGTTATTCCATCATGGGTGCGAGGAGTCAATATCATTTCTTCCAAATCATTCACATTCTGAATATTGCTATCATAGCAAATACTAGAAACGCCAACCTCCCATTCACCTTCTAAATGCAGTGGCTGATTTAATTCTACTCGATAGTCTGATGGTTTATTTTTGGGAAATTTATTCATAGAAGCATTACTGGGCAAGTAGATTAGAAACGAGTCCTTATTTTCACTTTCCATATTATTCACATTGGAAAAATATATTAGCATACTTTTGCATTAACTCTTCATTCGGAAATGGAGTGTGATACTTGTCACAGCATCTTTATGAAAAGGAATCAACGCACCAGCATCGTCATAAATGGCAATATCAATTTGTGGGATGTAGTTTGATTTCAGCTTTGTATAATGCACTTTCTTGAAAGTATGCTCAGATAAAATACTGCAGCTTTTTGGCTGGTATGGTATCATTGCTAGCAATGGAGCTTCAACATCTCCCACACGTACATCTTCACCAATATTGGAATATATCTGAAAATAGTTAATACGACGCGATAGCGACATGTCTGCGCTAGCTTTGGTTACAGTACCACTTTTAAAGATATTTTGATCAAAACCCAAAATGTCCATTAGAGTTTTATCCATAATTAGTTCAATACCTTTTCCACTTATAGTGAGAGACAAAGTACCTTCTTTTTCAGAAAATGAAATATGTTGCTCATTAATCACTTCATTTAAATAATCTACAACCAATTTAACCGAAGTAATAATGCGAGGCATCAACACTCTTGTTTCATGTAAGATACCACCTAAAGGCTCTACACACTTTCTGTATAAAGATACGGTCCATTCTGTATCAAATTGATTTGACCTTTCACATGGTAAATGTTGCATATCAGATTTTCCATGAACAGCTGCAGAACGATGTCGTAAGAACTGATGAAAATCTTTTGAACAAACTAATACTAGATCATCATCATTTAATTTGCTTATTGCAATATGATTAGATGATTTGATATAAGTCAATGTTGCCACTTGTTTGCCATCAACTCGAAGGAGATAATTAAATTTCTTCAATAATGTTTCAGGAGTCATGTTTGTCTTTCTTGGCTTAATCACAATCTTCTTCACCAACGTCTTCTCATTTCTTGGAATAAGATCTACATAATAAGCTTCCTCTCGATATATTAACTGTTTATGACCACTTATGTGGTAATTAACGTTAAAATTATCATAGCTTGTTAAGGCGCTAGCGAGGTAACCTAAATCATTTCTTAAACTTGGACTTAAACCAACAATCCAATCTTTCTCAACTACATGATGTACATAATTATAATCATCATTGTGCGGAGTAAATTGGACAATATGTTTACTCGCTTTATTCAAGAAATCATATATAAACTTTTTACATGATAAGAGATCTTTCTTTGGCCACTGTGGAATGTATACTCGGCACCCCTTTTCACATTGATAAGCAGCTGTACGTCTCATATTAATAGTCATCACCTCATGATCAAAAGTATAGACACAGTTGCTATAAACAAGTTGAGTGACACGCACTTCCCAATTTCCATTTAGCTGTTGTACATGATCAATGGGAGTAGAAAAGAGTGCGGCTCGATTACTAGCAAATCTCTTTGTAGCCGCATTGCTAAGCAAAATATGATAAAACGACATTTTTATATTGCTGATCTGCGACTTTGCATAACATCATGAAGACTTGGATTTTGGACTCTCTACAATATATCCGAGTTGATCGTGATGGAAACGTACATTTCAAAAATTCTCATGGTCATACATCAAGAGGTATTACATTAACATGGCGACAATTTGTCAACCTCAATGATATCATGAGGGATTTGGAATATTTTGAAACATTAAGATTCATCTCCTTGGGTGATCAAGTTTGGCTTCAACATTACAGAAATGAAATTCAAATCTACCATTCTCATTCCGCAAACTGTTTCTCATTTCGCAAATACAATTGGGAGAAGTATAGAAGATACATACATCGCTCCATCATGACATTTATTCGTCGTGAGTTCATCGCCCTACTATGCAAATCTTAATCAGACATGACTACCACACATCATGAGTTGGAAATTAGATTCCCTACAACGTATTGAAACGGATCATGATCGAAACGTCTATTTCAAAGATTCAACTGGAAATGTGAGAAGAGAGTTTGCTTTATCTTATCGTCATTTTCAATCTCTACATCATATCATGAAGGACTTGAAATACTTCTATATGAAAAGACATTCACGTATTGGAAATCGCATCTGGCTGCGCGTCAACAATCGGCGAATTCAACTCTATCATTCCCAACTTCATACTAACTTCACATTTCATCAAGGTAGTTGGGAAAAGTATAAAAGGAAGGTACATCGCTCAATTTACTCATTCTTTCATCATGAAGCGCCATCGCTACACCATCGTCAACATTCTCCGTCGCTTCAGACTCTACACCAAAATCGATCTCACAACATTACACCAACAGCTTCCAAACAGCAAGTATTACCCGGGCCGTCCTCAAATGTTAGTGGTGAAGATGAACAATTCACGGAATCTTCAACTCTTCCCAAATGGGACTGTACAGATTCTCGGCGCCCTTTCTCATTCATCGGCGCAGTCAATGCGCTTAGAGCTACAGAGACTACTACGTCGGATATGGAAGAGGGAGAGGTGTGTGATGTCGAATCTGACTGTGGACAATATGGTGATCTCTACTCAATTGAGTGAAAGTGTATCATTTTTGAAGATTCGTACCAGCAGTTACAATTTGTGTTATGAACCCGAACTTTTTCCTGCAGCTCTCATTAGTTGTTGGTTACCTGTGCATGTGGCAATCTTTCATAATAGTAAAGTGATCATTACTGGACTAAAATCTCATGTACAAGCAAATGTGATCCTAGACTATCTCATTGAGTATGTACGTACCCAGCGGATTGTAAAATAAAAAACAATTTTTCCAACATGATGTTTTTATTTCAAATCATGATAGAACTTATAAATCATTTTTTCATTAGAGGATGGATTACATGAAAAGTTTTGAATAATAGATGCAAATCGAGATACATGTAAACGTTTTAAGATGAAGTACAGTACAAAAGCACCACACGTTGATGAAAGTGGATGTTGTAGTATGCGTTCATTTCGCTGATATTGACGCGTATGTTTTCTCAACCACTGCTGTGTTGGTATATTTGGAGGTTGAGCAAGAGAGTCAAATAGTTCACCACGTCGGTCTTCTCCAATAAAGATCGCTTTCCAATGCTCACCGCCTAAATTCTGCGAATGAGTGTTTAGCACAATAAAGATGGGATAGTGATTTACTGCATGTGGTAAGGTATCGAGTGAATAGACATTATAGAAAGCTTTCAACGTCGCTTCGTCTGCATTACGCTGCACTTTAGTCTTAATATCGTCAGCAGTCAACCAACTCATTAACGATTATACTGAAGAATCACTTCACGATACTTTGTAATTTCAATATTTGAATCGAAGACTGCATAAATTAATACATTGATCGTCTCAGGTAGTGTTCTTTTGAACGTCAAATCCAAACGAATATTATGAGGCACGTTCGCTTGACGATAGGGGGCGCTAATATCGCTGTCAGCAGTCAAATCAAATGCATAAATAGTATATCCACTCTTAAACTCTTTCATAGTCAGTCCGTTGGTGTCATCCGTATTGTAAAAGCCAAAGACATCCATAAAATCAACATAACTGCGCATAAATTGATCCGAAGCAAAATCTGGTCTGTAGGGTGGACCAGGATGACTCACACCATTTACACGTAAAGCAATTTCACTTAACTGATTGTGTTTAAAATTGAAAGGATTCTTCTTTATATTACCATTAAATGCATCATTTTCAACCATTGCCACCATGAGGAGCTTCGGTGCTTCCGATGGAAAGAGGCCATCTTTCATGAAACTCTTCTGATCTTTCGGAATTGTAGAGGTGAGAAGCTTTGTATGCTGAACGGGGTAAATGGCATTTTGGCGGTTAAGGCCTTCAGCATGCCCTCTAATGACACTTGGATTCGGTACTACTCGACGAATGTAAAGTGCAATATCTTCCACATGAACTCTAAAATTGTCAACTTTAGCAAATGCATTCAGCGCAAATTCAGGCTTATTCAATGTCAGCTTGAGTCGCATGCTGGTATTACAGGGTAAAAACTTTGACTGTCTAAAGAAGTCTAAATTCAGCGGACCATATAGCTGACATACTTTACTATCTTTAATCATAGCAGATCGCTTTACAAAGCCACTGTTTGTTTCAACATCAAATTTTCCTGCTTCATCTCTGTACCATCCCATGGCTTCCATATGACTTTTTTGTGCTGCTGGATGAAACTGTGATACATGATTGAAATATGATTTATAGGGATAATCGCTTTGACCACCTTCCACCTGCTGCTCTCCAATCGTTAGAGAAACATCGCGAAGTAATGTAGTCAATGGTAAATTGTTCAGTCCAACTTTATGTGCATCGTCAATAGCAGTTCCGTCTGCTTGCTGAATTCTAAAAGTCAAATCAAGCATCGCATAACTCAAATCTATGTAGTCATCACTACCACCAGGAATAACAAATTCAATGGGGCCAGCATTCTCAGCTGTTCGAGGATGATAATCTACAATACTTGAACTAAGAATATCTGTCTGTATGGCTTGTTGATCGAACAAACAAAAACCGGAAGTTTTACACTCCATGATTAGAAGTTATGGCAGCGTCGTCGTTTAGCGCCTGATGAATGATTAGAGCCTCTACGACGTTTGCGTGAATGCCTTTTGACTGAAGATCGCACCTTACCAGCTCCGCGATGTTTCCTCCTTCCTTTATTCATTCGTTTAGGTGATTTCTTTCCTTGAGTAACACCAGCAAAGGTCTGCTTCAATGTTTTTAAACCGCGTTCCTTCCCACGATTCAACAAACTGCTCTTAAAACTTCTACCTCTGGAAAGATCACTAGCAACATCACCAGCAAAGCCAACGGCATTACTTAAAACATTTCGTTTTAAAGATCTACCGACATTGGATATGAGAGGTGCTACAACAGATTTCGGTGCACCAAGTATGCTACCTCCACGTTGGCGGCGAGCGCCGATGTAAATTTGTCCTCCACCACTTACATAGGAGGGTCGTGAGTAAAATGAGGCAGTTGGATTCATAGCTCAAACCCTAAACATTGTTAGTTACAACTTTGCATGAATCACTGTCGATCACTTAGATGAAAGATGTCGGCACGACGCATCCAAGAGTTCATACTTGAAGGATAACCAGTCCATTTAACAAGACACCATTCTTCACCTTGCCGTTTTTTACATCGAATGATTTTTTCTACCAAATATGTTTCACTTTCAGTGACTACCTCAATCTCATCGCGGTAAAAGCTACCCTCAATTTCTTCATTATCGTAATCTTTCAACTTGTAGGTTGTCGGAGAGTCTTTTTGATTAATCCTTGATACTGTAAATACCTCCTCTGTCCAATTCGGAAGGTACCCTTTAGCAAAAACACTTTTCACTTTTGAGATACGAACTTTATCACCAATTTTCACATCACTTTTCACATGAGTGCGTTTACGTTGGCATGATTAGCGCACTTTATCTACATTGTCAGCATTTACATCTACTGGTCTGAGTCCAATAGAACGATGGATAGAGTGATTGTAGGCATGGAGTGTATCTTGTAGAACCTTTGTCCAATTTTGTGTCAAGTTGGCAGTAAAATGTCGCCACAAGCGATTTTTTAATGTGCGATTAAAACGTTCAACGAGTGCAGCTTTATAAGCACTCTTTACACTAAACAACTCAATATCATGCCTCTCAAATAATCTTCTCACATGCTGATTTTCAAACTCTTTTCCTTGATCACTCTGAATTCTTTTTGGAATGCGACCTTCTCGAAAAATTGTTTGGAATGCTTTTGCTACTCCTTTCCCTTCTTTAGTTTTTAAAGGTTGAGCCCACGCATAACGCGAGAAAATATCAATGACGGTTAAAATAAAATTATTGCCCGAGTTATGTTTTGAAATGGTGGCAACATCACACAAATCTGCTTGCCACTGTTCATCGATGTCATGAACAATATAATGGCGGGTGCGGTACTTCTTTTTCGCTTGTTTGTGGAGTGTATAGGTAGCCTGACCCTTTAACCATCGTTTCACTTGTGATTGTGGAAGACCACTCGCTTTTGATAATTTCTTGATAGATGCAAATCCTGCCGGATGCTTTACATCATAATAGATTGACTTCAAACGTTCAGTCGATGACGACTGACTCTTTTTCCTCCTTCTCATCTTTTTGTTTTCTTGCCTTTCTACATTTACAACAACTGCAGCATTTAGCTTTAGCGGTTTTGCGATCGTGTTCACATTGCTTAGGGGTTTCATTGTGAGAGCTGGCGCAGCAAGTGCAAGTGACAACGACATTCACCTCTGGCGGCTCATTACATGGCAAGCAACACATCTGCTTCATATTAATAGTCTGAGAACATGTATTTCCTGGGAGGAGCTGTTTTACGTTTTCCTTTTACTAGTTTTAGTGGCGATGTAGATCTACGTCGAGTTCTTCCTCTTGTTTGCTTAGTGAGTGTGGGAGGGGATGTAGCAGGTGACGTCTTAAACCAATTTGTTGGCATTTTCATCGTCTGAAGCATTGGAGCAGTAGCCACTGTTGAATCAAGTTCTTTCAATGTCTCATTATTGAAAGCAAATTTTGGTACATTATGCTTTTTCAATAGTTTAAGAAAGTATGACCAACCAGGTGGAACATAGCACTGACGGCGCTTTCTACGTGTCGCATACTGAATCAAGTCTTCATAACGTGAAGCGTTATGATTTCTACTTTATTTTCATCTGTAATGATTTCTCCTCTATCATTTACATTGAGATGGGGTTCAATACTATTGAAAAGAGATATGGCATGTGCGCGAGATGCTAAAGGTGTAGCAGTCGATACAGAGTCACGCATCTTATTCTTCAAGTTTTTCAATTGCTCAACAGTTTCCGATTGTAATAATACAGCACGATGTGGATCTTTGATGTGAACATTTTGCTGATAATCTATTTCTTTCCTATACATTTGATTTGCAAGAGGTTGCTTTACTTGCTGCATGGCAGTCAATTGTACATATTCATCCTGAGGAATAAAAATCATGCGAGAATAAGAACTCATAGTTTGTAGATAATCATGGGAGTTTTCAAAATATCACTTCGAAATCTAAATTCTTCCGGACACTCTTGCGTAAAGTCAATGAATAAGTAACCGTGTGGTCTTTCAGTAGCTGCTTCAAAAATTTCAATTAAGGCTTTTGATCCTCTGGGTGCAACTTGTCGCGCTAAAATTTCAAATTGACTTTTATCTCGCGGATTCTTGAAAATAGCATAATAGTGTGTATTCAGGTTTCGTGTACGAGCTTCTTTTCCATCAGGAAACAAATTTTGTGTGATATAGATGATAAAGCACCTTTTATGATGTGCTGCGCGAGTGAACATATCTGTAACATCTTTTGAATTCTTACTTTCTTTTAATAAATCATCCAATACAACAACATCATTAGACTGAAGTTTATCCACTGGAATAATTCCTTCATATCGAATAAAGTTGCGACTTTGCAATTCCTGAAATAGCGACGGTTGATAAATACCATAACACCAAATCACTCGATTGATAGGTTCCTTAAACAACTCCCTTCTTTTATCCAATAAATTCAGCGTGAAAACAGTTTTACCTGCATGAGATGGACCTGATACAGTCAGAACTTTATCACATTGAAGTCTGAAATCCATTTTATTACTTTGAGACTCAACATTTGCATAATTAACGCTTAGAGCCAAAGATATTTCCCAATAGGTTGCCCACGGCAGGAGCTATCATTGGAAGTATTGCTGAAAGGAAACCGCCCTTTTGTGTTAGAGTTTTCCTCTTTCTTTGAAGGGTGACTATAGGATTGGAGATGAAACGCAATTTTGTGGCATATCGCTTAAGTAACTTTCGTTGTTTTGGCGCTAATGTCTTCGTCCTCAACTTTCTGACATGAGAAATAATTTCACGAATGAATTTATCGTTGGCATGTCGTATAGCATTATATCGCTGATTTGCTTTCATTCGTCGGAGAGCTTGAATGGCTGAAGAAAACTTTGAAGACTTTTTACGTTTCGCCATTTTCCGTGTTAGTCTTTGCTAAAACCTATCTTTACCACATTTGCATAGGTACTAACTATTGCGACATAAGTGACACTCGAAATGAGCAATGTCACAGTGGTTACATTTGCAAAGTTGAATGCAATTACGTATGAAACAGCGTTGACAAAAAGCATGCTTACATCTCTTGAAGATGCGCTTTTCATTTCCATCCTTTCGCTTACATACATCACAACACATAGTTTCACCGTTACTGATGTCTATAGCAAGTCTTTTTGAAGATATGAATTTGCTAGCCTTTTCTAAATAATAGACACATGTACAGAAGGAATATACTTCGAGAGTGAGCAGACATAGCTCGAAAACCAGTTGTGCTACAATCAAGTACCACTGCATTTTCAATTTTTCTTTATGGAAAGTTGAATGTAAATATCTGAAATCGCTTCAATCACTAGACTGCTACCATGATGGTTAAATGCGTTAAGACGTTCAGCAATTTTTATCATATGTCTTTTAAAAAATTCTTCGGGGTGATCTACCACTTCCATTGAATAAGAAGCAAAATGGAAAGAGCGACTTTCCACCTCTTCCTTTCCAAAATGACTAAACTTAATTTTCGTAACTAATCGCGCCATGACAATGCTATCAGAGAATGTATTCATTAACTCTAGAAATAGAGTGCTAGCATCATCGACCACTCCTTCGATGTCGGTCTCATCTTTATGAAAATTTATCACATAATCTTGAACAGCTCCTTTTCAACTTTGCCTATAAAAATGTAATGTTCCGCAGTCGTTTGAGAAAGACATGATCGCCCTTTATCTAACCCATCCATTGCATGAAAACAACAACTCTTCTCATAGTAACATTTATTGAATAATAGTAACAAGCATGCATTATAAATCAATGGTTTGAAAGAGATAAAATAGATACAGCTGGTAACTATCATACAGCGAGCAATGATAACCATACAGGACTTTGGGAGTGCTGAGGTAAGGAGGAAAGAAGCATTGGTTATGAACGTAGCTACTACAACGAACAGACAAAATAGGAACACACAAATCCTTAAAACGTTTCGTGACTTCATGATAATGTTGATTCACTCTACTATCCCAAGGCGGGAGGAAAATATCATCAATGATTAGATTGGGAAATACTTTCCTCTCCTTACCAGGATTATTACAAAAGATGCGTATAACATTGAAAGCAGCTAACCATCGTTTAAAGTCAATAAGAAGAGCACTCTCACAAGAAAAGCCATAGTCTTGCAAATATTTCAGATTAAGTCCATGAATGTGTTTTCTCGCCCATTGATCAACATTGGGATTGCAGTTGGCATGTTGATGATAGACACTGACAATCTGATATGTCCAATTGTTCATAGCAATAGCACTGAGCTCCTGTACAGGTTCACCCTCACAATCCATAAAAATGATGATAGAAGCCTAAAACGGAAATTTACACATCTAAGGAAACGTTCTATAACATATTACAAAATGAAGAATTACATCGATGCTTTTCACGACAAAATACACAAATGATATGATGGCAACGAAGAAGTAAAATGTATCTAATAAGACCACGTCTACGACACTCAAAGCACATAAGCGAATTGTCATAGGGTAGAGTTAGGAAAGGACTAGTAATTCTCCTTCTTTGATTTGCGTTTTGATGCAGCATTCTTCTCCGACTTGCGCTTCGTACCACTGCTGCTAAGGATTTTATCAATTATGTCGTCCATGTTGGGTGGTTTTGGAATATATAGGATGGATTCCATATGCATGGAGAGAGAGGCTATTTTATTATCCTTATGCCGACCATAATATAGCCCATTCACTTTGAAAAGGATATCCCAAGTACCTTCTCCGAGCTCGTCGCATGTGATGGGTGTTGAATGATCTCCCTCCTTCTTATAGTAAGTGCACCAATATGATACCGGTAGGCAAATTTGATTACCATCCCAAATCTTTCTATAGGGAGTATTCTTGTCATCTCTCGCCTTCCACTCTTGAGCAAGAGGAGTAGGAATGTCCATATTTAATGTCACGTACTCCTCAATAATATCAAGTTGGTGGCGAATGTACGGACTCACGGGGATCAGTATGTAGTCCCCATACTGATTGTGCATTATCTTGACATCCGTGAAGGGAGCATTCCCGTTTGGAGTACTACACCATGATCGTCATAACGCAAGACTTGTTTAAATTTACGCTGTAGCGGTGTAGGATTATGTACCTTGGTTGTTTCTTCCACTGGCCTCAGTTGTAGATGATCTGATCGTAGCGAACCTTGTAACGTTTGACCACCATTTTGTCCTACTAGTGCAGCAGATGGAGTAGATGCCTGAAAATGGAAAAGATTGTATTAAGTTTACGTTCAAGGGAGGGAGGAAAGTAGCGACTTACCATTTTAGTTGGATAATAGAACAGGGAACTAGAGAGAGAGAGAAAATGTGCGTCCGTCACTCGTGCGATTCAACGATGGAATGATTCTCACTGTGGAAGGCTCGCTATTTATATAGAAATGCTTGATTCTCATTGGATGATGATCCTCATTGGACAATAACATCAAGCTGATTCCAAATCTGGTCTCCGTTTACCAATCCGAGCCTTCATTCGCCCGCTGGAGCTGTTTCTTGGGAAATTCTAACTCTGTCGTTTTTCGCCAATGTCCCAAAATCTTAAATGGCGTCTCACATCTAAACGAAGACAGATATGAACAAGCCGTTTCTTTCACTGAATTTGTCTCACTCTTAGCTTTCAAACGAGCTATGGCACGACAAAATCCGTCCACTAGAAGCCAAGATTGAAGCTAGCTGTCCAGAGGGGGGGGGGGAGGTCAGTGAAATTTGATGAAAAATGTTTTGGTGACGGTCCCAGGTCGAAATTCCACACTTTGGAAAATTTTCAAAATTTTACCCATACAAAGCCACTCTGACACTTAGGATTTTTTCAGGTGAGCTCCGACCTAAAATCTTGTAACACCTCTAACTTTTGAACGGCTGGTCCGATTGACTCGCAACAAAAAATGTCGTCGAGCAGTTTTTTCTCCTCTTTCAAACGAGTAGCCTTAAGACAAAATCCGTTCACTAGAACCAAAGTTAGAAGATTGCTGTCGGGGGGGGGGGTCAGTGAAATTTGATGAAAAATGTTTTGGTGATGGTCCCAGGTCGAAATTCCACACTTTGGAAAATTTTCAAAATTTTACCCATACAAAGCCACTCTGACACTTAGGATTTTTTCCGGTGAGCTCCGACCTAAAATCTTGTAACAGCTCTAACTTTTGAACGGCTGGTCCGATTGACTCGCAACAAAAAATGTCGTCGAGCAGTTTTTTCTCCTCTTTCAAACGAGTAGCCTTAAGACAAAATCCGTTCACTAGAACCAAAGTTAGAAGATTGCTGTCGGGGGGGGGGTCAGTGAAATTTGATGAAAAATGTTTTGGTGATGGTCCCAGGTCGAAATTCCACACTTTGGAAAATTTTCAAAATTTTACCCATACAAAGCCACTCTGACACTTAGGATTTTTTCAGGTGAGCTACGACAGTCCACCCTCCCAACGTGGCCGGCACACCACGCCAACCTAGACACCACATCACCGCGCGCTATACGACGGTCGGCCAGAGGGGGGGTCAGTGAAGTTTGATGAAAAATGTTTTGGTGACGGTCCCAGGTCGAAATTCCACACTTTGGAAAATTTTCAAAATTTTACCCATACAAAGCCACTCTGACACTTAGGATTTTTTCAGGTGAGCTACGACAGTCCACCCTCCCAACCTGGCCGGCACACCACGCCAACCTGGCCGGCACACCACGCCAACCTAGACACCACATCACCGCGCGCTATACGACGGTCGGCCAGAGGGGGGGGGGACGTCAGAACCAAAGCACCACGGCGGCCGACCACGACACTCTGCCGTTCCAGAGGGGGGGGGGACGTCAGCGACGGCGGCCATCTTGCGCGGTCCAGAAGTGGAGTTTTACTTACTACTTCCATGCATGCATGCATGCGTATATTCAAGGTGTAAGTATGTAAAGATATTGTCTTTTCTAACTTTTTGTAAGCATCTTGCGATACTAGTAGAATTTTAGATTTGAAAGCACTGCTATCATTAGAGATAAGATTTATGCTCTTATGCTTTCACCTACTAAAACCGCATCAGAAAAAAAGGAAAGAGGTTAAACTTATTAGGGTGATTATCATGTTTGTATTAAAATTCAAGTGTGAATTTTAATTTTAACACATAATTAAAATAATTTCAAATATTATGGACCATGGATTCAAGCTTCATAGATAATTAAAATACTGTAGTGGCGGTGATATTAGATTTCTGTCATTACATTTGGTCCATACATGCTTATTTAGAGAGCAACTCATCATCCTTATGAATAGATTCTCTTCTTTGTTTCTTTGAAAAGTCGGTTACCTCACTTTGATGGGAATTGTAGCATGGGAATAACAAAGAAAGGGTAATCATGGCTAGTACATAATTCTAATCTCAATAATACATTAATGGATCACGCATACTTAATTACACACATGCATAAAGACAAATATAGGAAGCATCACTTATTTGCTGACGATCGACACACACTCTCAATTGTAGAGTCTCTCGTTTTAACGATCTATTTCTTCACTTATTCAATTAATCAATTAATAAGATTTGATGATGCAAAACCGGAATATAATTATAAGTACAAAGTGGAACAGAAGTATTTGTCGAATGTGCTAACTTGTAAGCTAAGAAAAACTCGTAGTATTCACTGCTTTGATGTGTTTTATATCATTATTCATCATGCGCTATTCCCACAATGACCTCCACAGTGGGAAATTTTTAACATCTATTTCAAGATCGCATCCCGATTCCCGACAATGCTGTTAATTTCAATTCCGGTCTCACCAATATAAATAAATACCAATTTTGTAATCTCTTTCGCGGTGCTTGAATGTTTTATCATGAGCGCCAATCCCTCCCTATGTCGGCGCGCTCTGTTCTTATCTTGGAACTCATCAGTATACAACAGATAGCATAATATCGAGCGTCTCAAATTCTTGACAGCATGAAAAGAAACAAGGCGATTGCCAGTATCTTGTTATTGGAGCAATTAGAAAAAGAAAGGAGGCTCGATTTTGGATGAGACCAGCCATCGCCAATAGAGACTATCATATCGCTTACCTCCTTCAAAATTAGACGCCACCCACTTCCATGCATTTTCTTTTTTGGTCAAATTTCGGTAATATTTCATTGTGTTATCATAGATCAGGGGGTTGTTTTCAATCGCTTCGATTAATTCGCCGTCTTCCATTCTTGCCTTTAGCCTGATTCTCACTGACTGCGAACTCCTGTCGTCGAACACTGCGAAGACATCATTTGATGTGAATGCTTTAGCAGTCGACTGCGAAGAACCATTGCAACCACTGCGACCACTGCGAGAAACCACTCCGTCAGTCTTGAATTTGACTGCGGAGGAGAAGTTGACTGCGGAGGTGTGAATGGTATCGCTAATACACGCATAAGTAAATAAAGCTAATACACGGTGTGAATGAGTCACTGCGAACTTCATGTGAAATGAGGGGCACGCGTGTTTTCTTTCTATCACTGCGGCAAGAATGAAATAGTTCATTTGCGTCGCAGTCAAATCAGTGGAAGTCAAGAAAGGCAAGAATGGAAGACGGCGAATTAATCGAAGCGATTGAAAACAACCCCCTGATCTATGATAACACAATAAAATATTACCGAAATTTGACCAAAAAAGAAAATGCATGGAAGTGGGTGGCGTCCAATTTTGAAGGAGGTAAGCGATATGATAGTCTCTATTGGCGATGGCTGGTCTCATCCAAAATCGAGCCTCCTTTCTTTTTCTAATTGCTCCAATAACAAGATACTGGCAATCGCCTTGTTTCTTTTCATGCTGTCAAGAATTTGAGACGCTCAATATTATGCTATCTGTTGTAT
The DNA here is from genome assembly GCA_907163375.1 of Prostheceraeus crozeri. Lineage (NCBI taxonomy): Eukaryota > Metazoa > Platyhelminthes > Polycladida > Euryleptidae > Prostheceraeus > Prostheceraeus crozeri. The sequence continues at coordinate 291,313 of CAJQUW010004875.1, forward strand.
ACTGATGAGTTCGAATGTTTTCAACCAATGATTTCAACACTTGTTCATAGATGCAATTAGTTATCGCAGTAAATGCTCGCAGTCGTCGCAGTAAATTCACGCAGTCGTCGGAGTGGTCGCAGTAAATTCTCTGAGTGAACACATCGGCTGCAGTCGTCGACACCATTCACATTGAATGAGTGGTTTCACGCATTCAATTGACTGCGACCACTGAAATGATAAACCAACCTTCGCAAAGAATTCACTCAGTCTACTGCGAAAAATCTTCGTCGACCAGTGTGAATAGGCTTTTTCTTGACTTCCACTGATTTGACTGCGACGCAAATGAACTATTTCATTCTTGCCGCAGTGATAGAAAGAAAACACGCGTGCCCCTCATTTCACATGAAGTTCGCAGTGACTCATTCACACCTGTATGCGTGTATTAGCGATACCATTCACACCTCCGCAGTCAACTTCTCCTCCGCAGTCAAATTCAAGACTGACGGAGTGGTTTCTCGCAGTGGTCGCAGTGGTTGCAATGGTTCTTCGCAGTCGACTGCCAAAGCATTTACATCAAATGATGTCTTCGCAGTGTTCGACGACAGGAGTTCGCAGTCAGTGAAAATCAGGCTTTACCTGTTAACTTCTTCATTTTTATCTTTCAGTGACACGTGTAAATGCCTGCTCAATTTGATTCATTTCATGATTATAAAAATCTAAAGGAAGGTGGAAAGCTCGATTAGCTTTCTCTCATTACTAGTGTGACTTTTACTATATTCAAAAAAAGAATACTTTCTCGTAATTATTTCCTTTCTTCTAAGAGAATTTCAAATAAAATATTTATCTTCTTTATCATTTAAAAGTTCTTAGATGCAAAGCGACATTTTCCTATCACGCACGGAAAGGGGCGGTCACAGAAAATTCCAGTGGGGGGATTAAATTTAATTGTTCCAATCCTCAAACAGAATGAAATGTGAAATAATCAGCAAATGTCATAAGTTATATTGAGTTGCCTGTTTTAAATTACATTTTCATGTAGATGTTCATTTAAATGAGATGCCATCATTTGAATTATCAGAGAGTTAGGAAAACGAAATCCGTTAATTAAGCACGATAGAATATGTGTTAGGTGATCCATCGGCACAACATTTAAGAAATATTGAGAACGAATCGAATGACAGACACATGTTATAGTCGTTCCAATTGGCAAACCACCACACATGTGGGTGGAAAGTCCGTGGGTCGAACGGATTTGAAAGCACTTGGTCAACTTTCTTGCATCACAGAGCTGATGGGCAGAACATCTGCTAATTCAAGTGCATCATGTAGGATACGCAATATCACAGCGGGTCATCAACAGTTGAGCTGCCTAGGATAAACAAACCTATTGCGGAGGCCGCTACATTCCTTGGTTTTACATGTCTCTAAGTTGATAAGCTCTAAATCAGTGATATAAGCGGAAATGATGTAACGAGATAGAGTTCGTTTCGCCGTCTGACTTTTGTACTATTTCAGTGCAGATACATTGCCAAATTATTGCTTGGAAGCTAAAATGTAGAATTTCCTGATGTTAAATTGATAAATTGAATGTTCACAGTGGCGTAGGGTGCCGTTTTGAAACAGGTATTCAAGAAAAATCTGAATTTAAGGCAACCAACATAGTACATTGCTTCAATCCATTTACATGGAAATGTCTACTTACAAGACAAATAACTGCATGTGCGCATATACTGTGCGGACATGTACAAAACTTCCCCTTAAATCAAATTATACTCCACATATATTTTGTATTGATGTAGGCCCAATATACAACTTTGCATGCAGAGTTGCATATATCAAAAACAATACACATCAACAAATTAAAAAAATGAAGCGCTAATGTTTTATGATGAATTCCATTACTATGATTCAAACTTTGAATGTGTAGATGACGACGCTATTTCATTTTACAAAATTCACAAAAATCATAAAAATTTTGGTTTGATAAAATTTCGATAAAAATATTTTTTCAATTACTTCGTAATTACTTGTCCAATCTAATTACAGTCTGTCTACAAGCACTCCAAACGATCCGATATTTCACTCCTAAAGTTCTCAAAATGCTTCTGAATCAACTGAAAGTTGCTGTATTTCATCAACACTATTCAAATTCCTCAGTTGAATAGTAGATGTGATAAAGCATCATCTGCGTTTCTGCATTTGTCTCTGTATAGGTGCATGTGAATCCATGATTACAAGCATGATGAGAAAAGCAGCGGCTGCCCGATTGCCCCGCATTCTCTGTCCCAACAATGGTATTCTGCAGACCAAGTTGAATAGTGGCCTCATGCTTGTAGAATTGAAGCAAGTATCGACACGGTGCCGATAATTAACGAGTCTTGCGAATCGCGATAACTCACCTGATAGGTGTTGTCACAGCAGTCTTCCGCGAAACAACACGTAGTCAAATTTAACACTGATTGATGTCGCTATGAACTTATCTTAATCAAAGTTACTTTGAAATCAAGTGGAATTCAATATTTAATTTTTTGGTTGAATCATGAAAATATCCTTTTTTTACTAATTATCGTAAAGCTCAATAGAATTAATTCACAACTATACACAGAAAATAAATAGGTATTCAGTGAATACTGTGAATACTATACACGCTACGCCACTGAATGTTCATATTTAATATCACAACACTTTGGGCTGGTGGGGGGATGCATCCCGGCATCCCAGCCTTCTGACCACCACTGCACACGTAAAACGCTGCTTGATAGAGATCTATTTCCTATCAGAACAACTAAACGTCGGAATTTACACTCCTTCATTTAAAGCGGCCGTCTTGAAATGTATTAATAGATGAAAAGTATTAATTTAATAATTGCAGGATCACAGAACTGAATCCTAGTCCTGATCTTATTAGTGATATTCATGTGGAAAGATATCTTTCATCAGACTGCTGGAGCAGGATATTAAATATGAAAATCCGCAAAATCTGAACCATCCAGAAAAGTGCATGAAAATATGAAATTCTTTCAAAATTATGTCTGAAAACAACTAAATGAAATTAAATAATTTTGGGTCCCAAAGTCCTGGGAGACTTCAAGCCATGTGCTGCTGACTTCGCAGCTGTCCCCAACTCCCAGTCAAAATATTGCGTAACACATACTCCTATAAAATTAGTTCAAGCCCTTCACAATTGATCTGACAATTGACTACAGGTTTCAATTTTCGAACTAAAATGGATCCATTTGTCTTCAGTTTTGATAACATTTTTTACAGAGGTCAATATTTTGATGAAGAACATTTTTTTTAACGTGGAGTTATTCATATCGATATGCGATTGATATAGATGTGAATCATTGCTCAATCGTAATGTTTTTAACAAGTAGGTAAACAGAACTGATTTTTAACACATAATTTCCATGCTTACAAATATCATTTCCTCTTCGATTTTTCCTTCTTCATTTCTATGAAGAAAAATGTGATTTTTTTCAAAACTTGGATTGGCAGTATAATGCGGACTTGCTCACATCAGAACAAAGAAATTGAAACACTTCTCAATTAGCTATCTACAAGCACCAAACATGTCAAGCAACAAATTTGATCTAAAAACATTAGCTATGGCAAAAACGAGCCAAACTAAATGTAATACAAAGATTAATATCTTGATTTGAAATCTAAAGCCTGCAGTCAATACCTGAGTCGAAAGGCAAAGCCTTAGACACTAATCACCATATCTTTTGCATCTAGCTCTTGAAATGATTGATTGATCTTTATGAAATGAAATTAGCTCTTGAGTAATGGGCAAAAGACCGTTCCAGGACACCATAAAATTCAAAAAAATAGTATCTTTAAAAACAACATAAATTCATGAATTTGAACTCTTTTTCAGGTTATTAAGACCTAAATACATGAATTTAGTCCATTCAAAAAGTACCATTTTTTCAAAAAATGGCATTTTTAAAAACGACATAAATTCATGAATTTGAACCCTTTTTCAGGTTATGAAGACCTAAATTCATAAATTTGGGCGTTTTTAAAAAAACCCAATTTTCAAATTTTTCAAAATCTCAAATTTGAGAATTACAATTTTCACCCCCAAAATCATGACCGTTCCAGGACACCGAAAATCATAAAAGTTGAGAATCTCAAAATTTGTGAATTACAATTTTTACCTTGTAAAATCATGACCGTTCCAGGACACCGAAAATCATAAAAGTTGAGAATTTCAAATTCATGAATTTTATCCATCTTTCAGGTTTTTAAAATATATCATGTGACTAATAATATTTCTTTAAAAATGGAAGAAACAAAAGTGGATGAAACAAAAGTGGAAGAAACCGCAAGAATATATCCTTCGTTATCTCAATTAAACTTTTACGAAGCAGCGTGACTTCTTTCTTTCTTTCTCTCTCTCTCTCTCTCTCTCTCTCACTCTCTCTCTCTCTCTCTCTCTCTCTCTCTCTCTCTCTCTCTCTCTCTCGATCCTGTCTGTTACAGGAATATTGTATTCACAATGACATGCATTCTTTAAAACAATTGCTTGTCTTCAATGAGAATAATTCCCGTATGCTTTTAATAGAATGACCTTGAACGCTAATGGAAATTTACACCAAAATTGTTCTGGGAGCCGGAAAATGTGTCGATAAAAGTGCCGACATGGTTCGACAATTGGTGTATTTTTCCATTCAAAATAATGTCGCATGAATGATTGTTATGGAAACCAAAATGAAGAGAAATGCTCATTCATTTCTCTTCTCTCTCATATGACTATTGTGTTTAGATTGTATTTGTTCTTTTGTTCTCATAGTGTGAATGAGATTTCACAACCCGTATCATGACCTATTGTCTGTGATTTCCTTCACTCGTATCAGCTGACACAATTTTAGCAGCTGCTACACGGCAATTCTTTTGAGAAATTTCTGCAATAGATTTTATTCCATTTAAAATGAGTAACATTAGAGACTTTCTAAAAATATACGGCAAACAAAATCACGTCAAATTTCGAATTAAATGAGATTGCTAATCAATTGAGAATGAAGAATTTTCACATATTGATGAGGGTTGAATTACTATTGTTAAAAGATGTACGAAACACTAACTCTACTAATAAAATGTAACAATGTAACGTTTTAATTTAGATTAAATTATATCATTTCAAAATCGAATAAGTAGTAAGGAAAGTCATCATTAGAGAACAGTTTTAAATCAATACCCCCTCCCTTCTGTCTTCTAGGGGTCCCTTAAGAAATTTTTTTATTATAAAATGAGCAACATAAATGAGTTTTTTAAATTATATCGAACACAAACAACAACGAATTTCGATTTAAAGAAAATCGCAAATCAATTGGGAATAAAGAATTTTTATGTCCTATTGAGAGGCGAATTACAATTCATCAAAAATAAGCCAACTGTAAATTTCATAACGAATCTTCACACTTCAGACCAAAAAGGCGTACATTGGTCTGCAGGTATCTTTAATAAAAATCGAGATAATTACTATTTCGACCGCCCAGAGGCTGAGAACTATTGGTTCAACTCTTATGGACTTCCACCTACAAACGAAGTCAAAAAATTACTTGGCAATGGAATTTATAATACATTTCAAATTCAAAAACCAGGAACTACTTACTGTGGTCAATTATGTCTTTATGTTTTATTGAAATTACAGGAAGGAGTACCATTTCTTGATATTATGTTAGAATTGAACGAACCGTAGGTTCTATGGCTACGCCTAACAAGGGAATTTCATTCCCGAAACGTTAGTTCCAATAATAATGATAATTAAAAATCGCTTCGTTGTAATTCGTTTTCATAAAATCGGCCTCTGATATCCTCATTATCTAAATCTTTAATTTCATAAGTAATCGGATAAGTTTGATTTATTTTACAAATTTCAAATATCTCTTTCGTCCAATAGCCAACAAATCCTTTTTCAAATTTATTCTTATACTTAAATATTCGCACCCTATCTCCAATTTTAAATTTCGGCTTCGTTTCTGTACATCCGGATTACTCTCATTCAAATTATTATTTTCGTTCGAATAATTATTTTCGAATATTTTTCTTTCGTATTAAACCAGGATCGACAGAAGCCTTCTTTGGAGTTTCTTCAATACCTGAATGAACTTTATTATTGTACTCATCTACAATTCCTGGTAATATTTTTAACCATTTCTGATTTCCTTGCTGAGTAAATTTCTTGAAAATTTCATTTTTTAACGTCCGATTGAATCTTTCTATCACTACGGCCTTCCCTGCATTTTCAGTTGAATAAACTGAGCCTTGGCGATGACTTTCGTCTGTTTCAAATGGTGGCTGAACATTTCTGTTATAAAATTCCGACCCTTTATCAACAAACAATTTTTTTGGCTTTCTCTTACTTTCTTTAAAGATTTCTTCAAACGCATATTTAACTGATAGACCACTTTTATTTTTTAAAGGCTTTACCCAAGCGTATCGTGTATATAAATCTATAACGGTCAATGCGTATTTATTATCTTTTTCATTCGGCATATGAATAAGATCAGCACTCCAAATATCATCTTTATTAAATACTTTTACTTTCAATAAATATTTAGGCCTTCTATATTCCTTGTGGATTTCGGACGCGTAGGTTCGAGCGTTGCTCTCAGACAGCTTTGCTGTCGTTTCATTTAAACCCTGTCCGAATAATATTTTAGCTTGTAAAGCTTTCTTAACAAACATTCTTTCAATTTTTTCTCTAAATGTAGGATTTTGAATACTATCTAATTCTTGAATCATCTTCTTATCAGCTGCATGTCGAGAACTTAGATCATGATTTCGATAAGCTAAATCATGCCTGTAAGCTGCGGCATCTACTCTATTTATTGGTTCTTCACCTGGTTTCGGATTATTATTCTCATTATAGTCTTATATCTAATCGAGTTCCTGGACCAGTATATGAATGACCGGGAAGATGTTTTTCTTTCGAATATTTACTCCAAATAAATCCAGGAAAGTTTTCTAATGGTTTTTGTATGTCGCCACCGTAGGTAGTAGCCAAACTTTGTTTGTCGTCGTTACCTTCATAAATTTTACAATTTGAGTTTTTATTTTTGTTTAATAGATAATTTAATAAATCTAAATTAGCAATTTTTAATTTAATCAAATTTTCGGAATTTGTAGAATTCATTTTCAAAGATAAGAAAAATTTAAAAGATAAAATAAAAAATTTACCGAATCAGACCAAAGGTCCTGAGGTTATTACCGAATCATACTAGGACTTAGATATATTCCAGAACCATCTTTAGTTTCTTTAATTTCAATTAAATTATCAACATTGTGGAGAATATTTTTAATAACTCGTTTTCCTTCATCAACTAATTTTAATTTACTAATAAAATTATCTACTATTCCGTCACCCCTAGCAACTTTCTCTAACTCTCTATTATGACGTTTTTGTTCTTCTAATGCTGCCTTCTCTGATTTATTTTTATTTACTGCTTGGACAATACCAGCTGTCCCACCTGCAACACTTCCTGCAGCTGCTATGCCACCTATTATTAGTGGAATTAATGGGAGAATCCCGCCATTCTTTTCTTCTTGTAATTGAATATTCTCTATCATTGGTTTACATATGTAATACTTTTTTTATTAATCGTAATAGTTTTAGGGGAATTTTTGTCAACAATATTACGTAATTTTAATTCAACAGTTTTATTATTACTTTTCGCTTGCGACATTTTTAATAGAAAAATTTTAATTTACCAAAAATTTTAATCTATTCTAGTTATGAATAAATTTTAAATTAGGAATTTTGATCTATTCTAGTCATGAATAAATTTTAAGTTAGGAATTCTAAATCTATTCTAGTTACGAAAATTTGTAAGTTAAGAATTTTTAATCTATTCTAGTTACAAAAAAATTTTATTACTAATTACTAAAAAAAATTTTAAGTTATCAAAAAATTAATTAATCGACGAAGTCTTGGGCTTTAGCCTATCCTAGCCATCTTTCCATTAAGAATTTCAATAGAATATTTTACATCTTCTAGCAATAAACCATAAGCCATCAATGAAGTTGTGGAATCTTTCTTTTCAATATTAATTGTTACGTCACAACCAGTCTTGATAATATCTTCAGATTGTGCACTTAAATCGAAACAGAAAACAGGATATAAATGTCTCCAATCTCCAGGAGTTAATTGTGGTTCAACTCCAAATTCTATACAAAGATTTCTATAAGCATCATATCCTTCCATAAATTGATTATTGGTATCATCGAATCTTAATGGATCGATAGGATATCGGGTTTGATTTAATGAAACTTGTAAACTTCGAATTGTATTAATATGAAAAAGATTGTTGTTCTTATCAAAACTTGGAGAATTATTTCTTTGAAAAGTTAGCAATGAATATCTTGGAGTATTCGAAGTTCTAGTAAAATGCCAGTTAAATCTTTGTTCGGAAAAAGTTACTGAACTAGCAGTACGCTTTAGAAAATTTACTGGAATTGGTTTGTTAGTATTTAATCTTTTTGCAATAGCTGTTTCAACCTCTAAACTAGGAGTAATATGCTTAATCCACCATTCAAGTCTATCAATTTTTAAATATGCTTTTTTCCCAGTCTTACCATAAAAGATTAATTCATTATTTGCTGTGCGATGAATTATTAATTTAAATTTTAATTGATATGATATTTTTTCATAATCTAAATATCCGAATAATGGAGACAATGACCAATTTACTGTTTGCTTACTTTTCTTGTTAAATTCACGTCTTTCTTTATATGCACTATGTATGTTTTATTTAAATGTTTTGCAATATTTTCTACATCTTTCGCAATTCCTGCTGCATCTGTTCCAGCGTGAGTTAAATCATTAACAATTATACCATCATTAGTATCAGGAAACCAACCTTCGATTTCATACTTTTTATTATTTTCCCCAATTGTTACAAATCTAAGCATTGTATCAATTACACCTGGAGAATCACTTATTGTTTCTATATTTTGAGTTGCAACATCTAAACGCATTTGTGTAAATAATCTTGGAAAAAATTATTCTCTAGTGCAATATTATCGGTTTCTGGTAATGGTGTTGTAAAATTGGCATCACTATACAAAGAATATTCACAGTGTAAAAATGAATCAGGTAGATATATATAACTCTGCTGATTATCAACTTCAAAAATTAAATCAACTCCAGTATTTACTCTACTGGAAGATCCGGGATTCATAGCAATTCTTATATAGTCATTCTTTTTTTGATTGCAACTGACGAACGGAGGATCGTCTAATCTAAATTTATTTTCGATAAGCGAAGACATTTTTATAAAAAATAATTTGACTTTTTGTTTTTCTCACACACAGAAAAAATTCTGCTAAAATAATTTTACTAAAAAAATTTTGCTAAGAAAATTTTGCTAAAAAAATTTTACTAAAAAACATAATTTTAGAATTTTGCTAGACCAGCTCCGCTATTAATACCATTGCCTCTTATTTCTTCAATTGAACGTTTTATGGCTACGCCTGATTTCTTCTTATGTTTAATTTCAGACGGAGCTCCGCTCCTCAAGGTTTCCCCAACAGCTATGTTAGGAATTTTGTTTTTTGTTTCCTATGAAAGTTTTTTAAATTTTTTAGTTCTTCAGAATCATTCCTAAGTTTACGAATAGCTTCTAGTTGTTTTAATTCGTTTTGAGATTTAACAGCATTTGATATTGCACTAGCTGTACTACCTATAGCAGCTGCTCCTTTTGCAGCAGATGTAATCAAATCTTTATTATTTTTAATTAAGTTAACGATACTTCCAATACCCGAGAAGATGCCAGCTCCTTCCGTGTGAACTGTTTCTCTATTATCATAATGATAAACAGGATTCATACGTGGTTCATGAGCAATTCTTTGATTTGAAGCAAAATGTTTAAGATTGTGTTTATAAATTATAGGCATTTTTTAGGATTAAATTTGACTTTTGGGAAAAATATTTACGATTGGTTAGTAACCTGAGGACCTTTGGTCCGATCGGCTAAAGCCTCTGAACAAAGTTCTATTGGTTAGTAACCTGAGGACCTTTGGTCCGATCGGCTAAAGCCTCGAGGAGCTTTGCTCCGATAGGTTAGAAACCCAAGACTTCTTCGATCAAGATTTACGTTTGTGAATGGACAACAACTTCGAGATAACTTTATTAATTGATTGTTGCACTTTATCTATTGCGTCAAGCAGCGTGTGATGTACTTTAATTTCTTTCCTATTAACTTGCATTTTCTGCTGATTAATCTTCAATGCCGTTTTAAGTGCATTTAACTTAATTTTAAGAACATCTAATTGTCTTTTAACAGCATCTAACTGTTCTTTATTTTCTTTAGAGTTTTCTTGTAAATTTTTCTTTAATTCATTTTCTAAATTGATTTTAAGAGTTTTCATTTTATCAACTCTTTGATTAAGTGAGTTTACTTCATTTATTATTCTATTCATCTTTTTCATTTGTTGAGTAATTTTAGAACTTAATTCATCAACACTTTTTTGGAATGTAGTTTGTAACTGGTTTAAATTTTTTTTAATTCTTTCAGGAAGTTTTTCTATTTCATCTTCTAATTGTTCTTTTAACATTTTTATCTGATGTTTATTTTTAATTACAGCAGATTTTAAATTTAAAGAAAGTAATATTAAAATTTTTGATTGTTCAGAAATCTTTTTAAAAAGTTTTGCTATATCTGCTTCTAGCTCTCTATCCTTTTTTATCAAGTTTTAATAATTTTTCGTTTAATGATTTGTCATTAAGTTTTAGCAACTTTAATTTATTCATCAGTGGAACCAAAACATCGTTTATATATTTTTCTTTTAAGTCATTGATTTGTGTATCAACATATTGTTTATTTGTTAACTCTGTATTTTGTTGCGGAAGAATAGAAAGATGCAATGGACCAGATAAAACGTCTCCAGTTTTCATGATATAATTTTCTATCTCTATTTCTAATTCACGATTATTCGGGATATATGCACCTCCACCAACATTTGGTAACATCATTTTTTAACAATAAAAAAATGAAATTTTTTCTAATAAAAATAAAAAAATGGAAAAAGCAAATTTAAAAAAATTATATTCGCCCGCATCATCCTGTTCTTCTTATTCGACGAGATCAACGGGATTTGAAAATAAATGTTTTGATAATAATAGTAATCCATGTATAGATGTTAATCTTTTGTTTCAATTACAAGCCGAAATATTTAGTGAACAGACTAAAGGTTTACCATCTATAGAAACTAATTATTGTTTATTTCCAGGTGATCCATTTATTAAATTTATGGATATTGTTAGTAAATATAATGATGTTGCATATGTAGAATTAAATAAAGAAAATATGGTTATAATAGGTCATAATAATGTTTATGGATTCATTAGAGCAGTTTTGCCGATTAGTAATACTGATTGGATAGAAACTAAAATTATTAATTATATTAATATTAAAGAATTAGTTAAGAAATTAAAATCCTTTTCAAAAGAAAAAATTAGATTATTTGTTGATGAACAAAACCAATGTAATATTCATATCGAGAGTAAAAAGCATCACGAAGAATTATTATGTCAAGTATATTATAGAGATACTATTTATAAACAAGAAACATTAGAAATGCCCCAAAGATATGATGATGATACATATATAGGATTATATTCAAATTTAAATATTAATTTGTTAAAATCTTATATAAATGGTTCAGCTCAACAAGAGAAAATTTATATGTGGACAACACCCTATAAAAGTTTAGATTCTGATAAAAATTCTAAAAATAATAAAAGTTTTAAACATCATGAAAATGTGAATTTTAAAGAATCTTATAATAATGATGATGATAATAATATAGATGATGATAATATAGATGATGATTCTGAAACATCTGAAAATGGTGTAAATGGTAACAAAGATTATAAAAATATTAGTAATTATAAAAATTTAAGTGAAGAAAAATTTATATCTCATACTGATGTACATGATATTAATACTACATATAATCAAAATTTATCTAAATTTCATTTTCTTACAATTGAAAATAATAATGATGGAATAGTTGAACATACTGTTAGACAACTGTGTATCGGGTCTACAAAATTTAAATTAGGATTTACATCTAATCAATTTAAAATTTTATCATCTTTAATAAAAACTAAAAGTGATTCAGATTATGGTGGTGTTATTAAATTTTCCAAAAGAGATCAAAGACCAATATTTTTCTCTATTATATTATTATCAGATAAAAGATGTAATTTAGAATTAGATATTCCAATAAGAGAATGGTATCCTATCAGGAAATGGCATCCTATACCAAAAAGTGTAATTTATGAAGTTGAAGAATCAACTTATGATGATGATGAATCAATTGATGATGATGATGAAGAATCAATAGTTAGTGAAAATAAATTTAAATTATCTTTTGGTAAAACGTTATATGATAAAACTTAATATGATAAAACTTACTATGATAAAGAAAAAAAATAACTAAAGAACGTGAAATATATAATAATATATATATTAACTCTCTAGACCTTGATATTAGAATGTTTATATCTAAAATTAAAACACAATTTTTTTCTTTAAAAAATAAAAAAAAATGGAAAATACCAAGTTTTATTGTAACTTATGTAAAAAAAGTTGCAAACAAAAAGAAGTTATCAATCTCATTTAAATAGTAAATTGCATTTACAAAATGTAGATCGAGTTGATGAAGGAAATATATTAAAATTAAATAGTTATAAAAACTATCTAGAAACATTACCTACTGATATAAAAGTTAAAAAAATGTTTGATGATTATTCACATTCGAAATATAAAAATGTTTTTAATAGTGAAGATGAACATGTACCAGATGGAAGATATTTATTTAGCGATACTGATGAATTTAACGAAATAGATGAATTTGATGAAACTAAAAAAACCGATGAAGCGGTAACAGATATAAAATATTTATTTAATGAATCGGTGCGAACCGAAGGTTCTAGGGCTTCGCCCGTTGAACATAATGAAACCGATGAAACTTTTTATAATGTATTAAAAAACTTTTTCAAAATATTTAAGAAATCTTTCAAATGTTATATGAATGTAGAAGTACTTTATACAAAAAATGGACCTGATGGAATTCCTGAAGAAATAATACAAGGACATTTTACAAATTCACAAGAAATTCATAATGTAAATGATATACAACCCATATTTGAACAAATGATACTTAAATTAGAAAATTGTATAATTGAAGCCCAGTTACGTGAATCTGGTTGGAGATTTGTTAAAATACTATCTAAGAAAATAGTAATTGATAAATATAAAAATAATACTGGTGGTAGTTATGTTCCTTTACCTTTCAGTTCACCACAAATAATCAACATAAAAAATGAAGATAATTATTGTTTTCTGTGGAGTGTTATAGCACATTTACATCCTTCAGAATATCACAAAGAGAGACTAAGTCATTATAATAAAGAAGAATACATAAAGGAATTTGATCTCTCTGATGGCTTAGATGAATTTCCATATGATTATAATAGGTTAATAAAGTTTCATAAAAAGAATAAAAATTTAATTGAAGTAAATGTTTTTGAATTAAATGTGAATTATGTTTCTATTGGTAAAATTACTCCACTTTACTCAGATTCAAAAAAAATTTATTTGAATAATAAAAATTTATGTCAATCAGAAATAGCATATAATGATAGAGGAAATTACATGCATCATAATATTTTTTACCAAGGAAATATAATATGTACTGAAAAATTTCAAATTGGTAAAACACTATCACCAATAATGATTAATCATAATAATTATAAAGGACGTAATTATAATTATGATTATGATTCCGATTATCTATCTTTATCTTTAGAATATCAACAAAAATTACAAAATTTAAATGAAAGTTTACAAAAATGTAAAACAGATTATCAACAACAAACAAAAATATTAGTACAAGAATATGGCCATAAATATCAAAATAAGATAGAAACGATTCAAGAATTAAATAAAGACAATAAAGACAATAAAGAATTAAATAATGAAGAAAATAAAGAATTAAATGAATGTTTAAAAAAATGTCAACAACAATATAAAGAACAACATAATAATGAATATGAACAACAGCTGAAAATATTCAATCAAAATTATCAACAGTCTGAAAAAGATTTACAAAGACAAATTGATGAAACACATGAAATATATCAAGATAAATTTGAAAAATTAAAACAAACAAAACAACCAGCGCAAGCGAATATTTTATATTATCAGGGTCATTTTACATTGTGTAAAGATGTTTCTATATTTACAAAAACTTCAGATAATTCTAATTTTCCTTGTCTTTAATGTATGACAAGTTTTAGAACTAAAGAAGAAATGAATAGACATTTGGAGAATTGTCAACAAAATGAAGCAGTTGAAAATACTTTTCCTAAAGATGATTATTTAGAATACAATAAATGGTATTTCAAAAATAAAGTACCCTTTACTATTTATTGTGATTTTGAAGCATATAATGTTAATATGACACAAAATCGAACGGAAAGTTCCAGGGCTTCGCCCGATTCTGATAATTGTACGGACCAATTAGAACCTTCGGTTTGTAAATATGAAAAAAGTGCAGCTGAACAAAGTAAAGAAAAATATTTATTTGAACAAAAACCATTATGTTGTGGAATGTACATTCGGTACATTCATTCAAATTATCCTGAATTATTTAAATCAGAATATTATCAATACTATGGTGAAGATAGTTCAGAAATGTTTACAAAGAAAGTAGAAGAATTACAAAATTATTTTTCACAATTGCTTGAAACAAATATACCAATGATGCCATTAACGGATGAAGAAAAAATTAATTTTGTTAATGAAACAAATTGTTATTACTGTGGAAAAGAATTTACAAAAAATTATAAAAATGGCAGAGGTAGATATCTTGATAAGGTAATAGATCATGATCATCTAAATGGATTATATAGAGGTGCAGCACATAATTCTTGTAATCTTAATGCTAATAAATTTAAATATAACTTTGTTCCTTTGTATTTCTACAATGGTTCTAAATATGATTTCCATCTAGTAATGAAAGATTTATTTTCATCTGAAAAATTACAACAGCAACAAATAAATGTACTATGTAAAACAGAAGAAGAATATTTTTCAATGCAATTAGGTTGTATTATAATTTTAGATGCATTTATATTTTTTACTCCTTATGCATTAGATGTTATGGGAAAAACTTTGAAACCTGAACAATGTAAAATATTAAATAAATATAATTTAAAACCTTTAAAAGGCATATTTCCGTATGAGTACATAACTGGAGATAAAACCTGTGGTTCACAGTCGAAGACTGATTTTAATTCTGTGAATAAAATTATGGAAGAAAAACAACTTCCTCCAATAAATAAATTTACATCAACATTAAAACAATCACAATTATCTGAAGAAGACTATGCAGAAGCTGAAAAAAATTGGAGAGAGTTAAATTGTAGAACAATGTATGATTATACAATGAAATATCTACAGATAGATGTATTAATCCTTGCTGATCTTTTTGAAAACTTTCGTGATATGTGTTTAGAATATTACGGAATAGATCCATGTTATTGTTATTCTACACCAGGTTTAACATGGTTGGCAGGATTAAAACATACAAATGTTCAAGCCGATGGCTGTAGGACAAAGTCCGTTAAACTTAAACATTATAAAGAAAATACATATGATAAATTATTATTTTTTGAATCTGGGATTAGAGGTGGTGTTTCATCAGTTTTAGGTCATAGATATGTTAAATGTTATAATAAGAAAGTAAATCCACAAGAATATGGAATAATGAAACCTTTATCTCCAGAAGAAAAAGAAAAAATATTAGAAATTTTTCGAACGAAACGAGAAGGAGTAGAACGTGAAAATGCAATTGATGAATTCATGAGAGAAAACTATTTGTTATATTATGATTTTAATAGCTTATATTCTTCTTGTATGATGCAAGAATTACCAACAGGTGAGATGGAATGGTGTAATATTCTTGATTATCAAAAAACATATGATGGAAATTATAATCATGGTTATATATATGAAGTTGATTTAGTATATCCTGATGAAATAAAAGATAAAACAAAATATTTTCCTTTCTGTCCCGAAAACAAAATTCCCAATATAGAAGATTTTTCAGATTATCAAAAATCTATAATTCCTAAGAAATACAGACCAACAAAAAAACTTATGTTAACACAAAGTAATAAAGGAAAGTATGTTGTTGAAGGAAGAATGCTAGATTGGTATTTAGATCATGGAATGATTCTCACAAAAATTCACCGGAAACTAGTGTATAGAAAATCTAGGTGGTTAAAAGATTATATAGAGTTCAATATTGAAAAACGTAAAATAGCTAAAAGAAATAAAGATGATTTTGGAAACGTGTTCTTCAAATTAATGAATAATGCATTTTATGGTAAGACTTTAGAAAATGTGCGTAATAGACAAAATATTGAAATAGTTTATGATAAAGATAGGTTTCAAAATTTAACAAGGAAACCTACCTACATGTAAAAGAACTACTAGATTTAGTGATGAACTATGTGCTGTACATTTACGTCGAATCAGCGTAAAACATGATAAGTTTAATTTTATAGGATTCACTATATTAGAATTAGCTAAACTATTTATGTATAGATTTATATATGATTATTTAGCACCTGCTTACGGCAAAAACTATAAATTACACTTTACAGATACCGATTCTGTTTTCTTAGAATTAACAATACCGTATAATTCTACACTTGATGAAGAAATAGATACAATAAAAGATATCGTTCATCCTTCTGATTTATGTAAAGTAAAAGATGAATTAGAAGGAAATGAAGATTTCATAACAGAAGCTATATTTTTAAAATCTAAATGTTGTTGTTATAACACAACTAATAATATTAAAACACATAAAACATTAAAAGGAATTTCAAAGGCATCAGTGGCTAATCAAATAACATTTCAAGATTATAAAAATGTATTATTTAATAATGAAACAAAAACAGCATGTAATTATAGACTTAATTCAAAAAAACATAAAATGTATTTAAAAGAAGAACATAAATTAGCATTAGATCCATTTGATGATAAAAGAAAAATTTTACCTGATGGAATAACTACTTCACCTTTTTAATTTTCTAATTTCTAAGATAGTCAAATTTGATATATACATAAAATAAAAAATATTATAACACTATATTTGTATATTTTTTTATCACTCGGTAAACAAACTTTCTATCGACTTTCAGTCGGGGCGAAGCCCCTCGAGGCGAAGCCTAGTCAGAGAACAATTGTTCGATAACTCTATCATGAATTTTTTTATAAATATTAATTGTAATGAAGTCATAATCTTTTGACCAACCATTGTTACACGATTGTTTAAATTCATCTTTATTTCTTACACATAAATCTCTTAACAAATCACTTAAGTTTCTTGCATTTATTTCAAATAGTATAAATATATTTGCATTCTTTCTAATAACACTTCCGTCTAATGAATACATACTTTGTGTTAAATAAAAAACACTACAGTTATTATGTCTACCTCTTGTGAAATAATTTCTCTGAACTGACTGATTTCTATCATTAACACAATCATCAAAAATTACACAATGTTTCATTGTTTTATCTGGTTTACTAGGATCTTGCATATTACCACTATCATCTATTAATTGTATCTTTATATGCTTATTTTTATTGGATTCTACTAACTGACTATTTTTTGCTGCTTCTTCACACCACGAACTTATTTCTTCTTCATCTTCAGATTTTTCATATTCCTTGAATAATGAAGCAATTGCTGTTTTTTAAAGATTATTTTCAAATCCATATTCTAAAAATTGATAGACGAGTTGTTCTGCTGTTGTTGTATAAATGATAAGATTGTTATAATCCAAAAAATTTGGAGTCGTTAAAATTTTAAATAATAGATATGTTTTTCCACAACCTGATCTCCCGCAAATAACTGACAAAACTATATTAGATAAATTTGGATGATGATTAAATTTAAGTTTCTTTTTATTTAATGGGGGTAGTTCACTCATTTTTTAATAAAAAAATTTATTTTTATTTTATTTTTATTTTTAAAGAAGAAGAAGAAAATTAAACTTCTCTAGCTTCGCGTGGGAGTTTATACCTCCCGAACGGGAGTTTATACCTCTCGAACAGGAGTTTATACCTCTCGAACGGGAGTTTATACCTCCCGAACGGGAGTTTATACCTCCCGAACCAAAAGATCTATCATAATCTCTTCACCTCCAAAATTTATTTCTTGTCCTTTCTCATCAGTGATTCTAATGTTAATATTGTTAATAGTTTTTCTTGTAATAGGGAAAAATGTTAATGTTTGTGGAATTACATTTAATCTATAACCAATGGGTACAGTAAAAGCTGGAAAACTGAATATTAAATTTGACAATTTACCATTTATATATCCTCCTTCAATAATGTCACAATGTACAACAATTGAATTTATTTCAGTTATTTTTGGAATCTTCTCACCTAAATGATAACCTTGACTATAAGGTTGTTTATTAAATCCTAATAGTTTTGACAATGATCTATCATGATTAAAATGAACTTGATGATTTTCGTCTAAAGTAAGAGAAAATTTATTGACTGCCGGTTCAACTGCAAAATGTAATTGTTTCTTATCTTTAAATGGTATACCTAAATGTCTCTTAATTTCATTTGATATTGATTCAACTTCGTAAGAACCAGGAAGAAAAGTTAGTATTTTCCATGTTTTGCCTTTATCAGTAGAATATCTAAATTGATCATTCACATCTTTGATAACGTTTTGAATAGTGTTAAATGTGGAGAAACTAGTCAATGCAATTTGATAATTTTTATTTTGTTCCAAATGTAGAATGGGTTCTAAATTACAAGTGTGTGATGAAGTAGTTGTTATAATTTTTAACGACGTACTAAATTTTGATGAACCCAAAATCTCTGTCAAATTTTCTAAATGATTATTAATTTTGTCTAAATCTGCTGAACACATTTTTTAGTTAAATTTTTGAATAAATATTATAGATAAAAATCGTAGATAAAAATCATAGATAAAAATCATAGATAATAATCATAGATAAAAATTAGAAACAACATATTTCAACTACGGGCAAAGCCCTGGAAGACATCTCAGATGTCCCGTTATACTTTTATAATCCTCTTCATTTAGAATCTTCTTTTCTAACAGTCTTTTCAATATAGCATGAATTTCATTGAAACTAGAATTATGTCCTTCTTTTATTGCAGATATTAAAATATTTAATCTATTTAGTAATTCTTGTGGATCATCTGGTAAAAATACAGTTTTTTCTGTTTTCTGTTTTTCAGATAAACCTTTTCCTACTTTAATTCCCGTTGATAATAAATTTTCTAATTGTTTATAAAGTCTAAGAGATTTTACTGCACCAACTCTATCTAACATAGCTTTATATTTTATGAGATCTTCTACAGCATAATTATTTAAATCTGCTCCTCTTAAAAGATTAACAAAATTTCTATCTAAACTAAAAGGATATTTATCTGGTGAAAAAATTAAACCTCGAAAAGGTTGTGGAAATATTTCTTTTTGTCCGAGATAAAATCTAGGTATTGTTTTTCCATCTATAAATGAGATAGAATGTTCAAATTGCATAGATTTTGGTAATTTCTTATTAATGTTTGATTCTAGTAATCCATAGTCATCTAATATAGTTTTGTGTTCTGGATCTGTTATATCAATTTGTTTATCATTATTTGTACTTTCTTTTTCAAGAGTTTTAAATGGTTTCATAGTTTTCTCAAAATCAGTTTTTACTTGCTCGGTTTGCTGCATTTGTTCAAACATATCAGATTGAATACCAGCTTTTATCATTCTATGTTGAAGATGATTTTCTTTCATAATATTTCTTTGTTTTATTAACTCTTCTAATTGTTTTATTCTTTTAAAATTATCAGCTCTAATTTTATCCATTTTTAAAATATAATATTTGAATTTTGTGGTAACATTGGAATACAGCAAAAACATTTTACTGAACAAATTATTTTTTTATTGCTTTGTTGTCTGACATCTTTTCGTTTAAAGTTTTCTCGTTTTAAGTTTTGTTTAATAAAGTTTTGCTTAAATTTTCGCTTAAAGTTTTTAGCTCTTCTAAAAAAATTTTGTCATTTTCTTCATTAGAAATTTTACCACCAGTAAAAGTTTTACCATCACTCGAAATTTTGCCATCCTGTTTATTCTTATCATCAACTTTTTCTGACTGTAATTGAAATGATATTTAATTTACTTCATTAGCTATTTGATCAAATTTTTCAATCTCATCTAACGTAATAACATTATCATCACATACTCTTTGAAAGTAGTAATGTAGTTTATCATAGACTTCTTTAATATGTAAATGCTTAGTTTTTAATGATTTTCGTTTCTTAGTTATTAAAGATTTATCTAACATTGTAACAAGTGAAGTTGCAAAAACATCCGTACCTGTTAAAGCTGTAGCAACTACTGGAATTACTAAGACACCTGAAGATATAACAATTGTTAAAGCACCTAAACTTATTGTTAAGAATATGCCAATTCCTTGTGTTACATTCTTAACTTTAGTCCATCTCTTTCTTAATTTTTTATGATGCTCTAATCTTAATAATAATTGAGATTCCTTAGCTTTCATATAGCGTACTCTATCTTTGTGTTTTTCAATGTTCATTTTTCCAATGTTAATCTTTTCAATGTCCATTAAAGTAGAACTACGTTCATATGATAACGAAGGATATATTCTTGCGGTTTCTTCCACTTTTGTTTCTTCCATTTTTAAAGAAATATTTTGAATAAATATTTTGAATACAATCTTCTGAAATTCTATTTAAATCGAAATTAGTAGTTGTTTGCTTACCGTATTGTTTCAAGAAATCATTAATGTTTTTCATTTTAAATGGAATAAATTTCTGATAGTGTCCCCTCTCAAAGAAGTGAAATCAGAAAAGGGGGATTGATTTAAAACTGTTCTCTAATGATGACTTTCCTTACCACTTATTCTATTTTGAAATGATTATATTATAATTATTCTAATCTATATTGTTTTACATATTTCCATTTTCTTAATGAACTTCATTTGTTAATATGTTTCATCGTTAAAATGATTGTTTAAAATTGCCATAACAACTATCCCGCATGTCGCCGTCTATTCGTTCTAAATTTAGAAGAAGAATTTTATTGTCATTTGCTTTTATTGTCAATGCATTCTTATGTGCTTAATCTATTCATGTCTTCACAATGGGAAGTACTTTTAATCAATACAGCGAAGAGAAGAAACGCTAAATGAATTTTGAGAACAGACTTTGAAAATAGATTTTGAAAACAGATTCTGAAAATAATTTACGTAGGGGTAAATTGAAATGTCAAAACTTTTACGCACGCGTAAATTGAAATGTCAAAATTTTACGGATGCGTAAATTGAAATGACAAATGATTGCGCTGTTCAACATAATTTTAGGGGAAAGCTGTTACATGTTTTCCGTCGTTAGAACAATAAATCTCTTTCTCTCTTCAATCTCTGTCTCTCTTCAATTATCAGCCAGTGTACGGGTTCATTGAATAATTTTGAGTTTATGAGTTACAATGATCTTCTAGTTGACACAATTAATACTTTAAATAATGTTGAGAATACAATAACGAAGAATGTCTAAGTAATAATTGTGTCTTCTTAATTTATCATAATGCTCTAATCTTAATAATAATTGAGATCCATTTCACTTGTTTTTAATTGAGATAACGAAGGATATAGTCTTGCGGTTTCTTCCATTTTTGTCGTCGCCGTTGCCGTCGGCGTCCCCGTTGAGGTTTCCATTTTTAAAGAAATATTTTGAATAAATATTTTGAATAAATATTTTGAATAAATATTTTGAATACAATCTTCTGGTATATTGAGACTACGTGATATTTTGAGACAACTTAAATTTTCGCCCTTCGGCCTTCGCTCACGTGAAATTTGAAGTCTACCTAAATTTTTGAAATTTTAGTTTTTTTGAAAATTTTGAAAAACCCCGCAAAAGTGTGACATCCGGCGCAAGCGAAGCGAAGCGAAGCGTCGCGCCGGATGTCACACTATATACTACTCTCTTGAGAATAAATCGAAATATAAACACACTTTTGAATAATTCTTTTACTATTTCCAATACTCATTAAAAGTAAATTCTCAGAAAAATACATTGATCTAGCATATTGGATTTGCTGATACGCACCTGCATTGACAACTCTATCACCGGTGCTTAAAAAATGTGTTACTTTTATATGAAAAAAAGACATGTCTGATCTTTAATCATGCTATTAAAAAAAGACTGTTGAAATTAGTCGATCTGAGATGAATACATGTACGAATTGCGAACAGCTTATGTTAAAATACTGTTAATGTTGTAACAGAGAAATATAACTATAACACACTATCTATCGCAAAATGTTATGACTGAACTGGAATAATGACAACAATAATAATCTACCTATACCTAAAGTTGGGAGGTAGAATAATTAAATAAATAGTTGCATCCTCAGTTGAAAATAATTGAAACAGATCTGAATAGCTGCTATTTCATCCAAAAATCAGGAATCATCAGCAAGCCTAGTTCACATCTCTCAAGATCGACACAACTCCCTATTTAATATTGCAGTCATGCCTGGGTAAATTTCGGATTTGCAATTAGCAAGTTAGTGAAATTTCGATTCATTAAATATCACTTTAAACACACTGCTGGCAAATCGCCTAAGTAAGTGCGCCTGCAATAATTAATGATAACTTCTTTTTGCATACACAATGTAAATAGAATAATTAAATAGTCCTATTTGATTTTTAATATTGAAAACAATGTTTTCTTATTTCATTTACATTGTGTTTGCAAAAAGCAGTTTTTATATTAAATTTTTAATTTTTTTAAATATTAGATTTCTTATTATCATATTAATTATTGCAGGTGCAGTAACTTAGGCAATTTGCCAGCATCAGTGTGTTTAAAGTGGTATTTTATGAATGCCCGTCGAAATTTCACTAACTTGCTATTTGGAAATCTTAGAATCTTTAGAATTAACAGTGTAGTCAACCTGATGAAATTAAATAGCGATTTTCTAAATGATAGCTAAAAGACCAAAAATAATTGGACTATAATTTCTTCAGATGGTAGTGTATAAATTGTTAGAACACCGGGGACTTGATAACTTACTTCATGGCTTAAAACACCGATTCGAGGATTTCACCAAACATGGATTTCTCAGAAGACGCAGCAGACTCGTTGAAAGAACCCGATCAACCCTAACTGAAATTTAAAAACATAATCAAAATTGTTTACTTAAAAACTTTGCGTATAGCATTGGATGATATTTGCACAACTGTTTGAAGTAGCTGCTAGACCCCTAGATAACTTACGATGATATGCTTGGGCCAGTGAGAAAGCTATGAAACAAGCGGAATCAAAAGATATACCCGGAATCTAAAGTAAGAGAAATTCTGTTATAATTTCGATGTAACTAACTGCTGCATCATTTAAGTGATTACAGCGTATCTTCCAGACTTATAGCATAAATGTATGCGTAGGTCTTCGCTTAGAAAGTTCTACGATTTTTTAATTAATATCCTGAATAATTAAATCTAAATAAAATATTCAAATTTGCAATAATTTTTGTGCTGTGATAGCACACATGGCATAGCACTTGAACGTATTGTTGAACTGTCTACTTTACACATACGACAATAGAACGAGGAATAGATAAGACTGTCTACATAAATCTTATAATACAGTAGTTCTAGTTCCTACCTCAAAAAATCTAAATAATTGCATAATTCAATAAAACAGTGCGCGAATGAATTGCCGTAGCAATGAGGACTTGATGATTTGACTGATGGACTACACAAATAATAAATTCGTTTCAATTGAACTTATTCCATTGGTGTGATGATTGAGACAAACCGGATAAGATGATTAATTCAACAAACGACGGATTTTCATAAAAATACGAGACACTGAGACACGACCAAAGGATGTGATTAACAATGACTGTTGCACATGCCAAAAGCATCTGAAATTATACTGAACATGCAAATGTTGCAATATCATTGGACAAAGTCAGATTACGGAGTCAAAACTGTCGCTGCGCGTTTGCTTCTTTTGGATAGCTTCTATGGCATTCATATTTTCCCACTTCCAGTGCAATTGGATCCAATAGAGTTCGATTGAACGTTAAGGTGTGCTGTGGCACTCCCATTGCGTGTCATAGAATACCATAGAGTGCCATTGAATTTGGTTAATCGGGTGGGGAGGTGTATTGGTACGATCCATAGTACCATTCTCGATCGGAGATTCCTTTTGTGCATTAGTACGATCCATCGTTAAAGAAATAAATTACAAAGTTGAAACTTGTCGTAAGCTTGAGGATTAGAACCTTTGATAAGAATTGGTACAAACCTCGGACTTATATACTTTTTAGACAAAGGAAATCCGAGCAGCCAATCAGAGAGGTACCGAACTTTCGTAAAGTTTATCAACATATAAAGATGTCATTGTACCAAACTTTAAAGTTTATTTCCTCAAGAGATTATAATTTCCAACTTCTTATCCAAAAGCATGTCGAAACTCTTCTTCTTTAAAAATGGAAGTGAAACAGTCATGGGTGGACGATTGGACATGGTCATTCATCTCTCATGTGGTTGCAAATTGGCCCTTTGGAGGCTATTCATCCTAACAGCACTTCAAAGGCGCAACCAAATATCAGTCAAGTGTCCGCTTCATCAAATTGAACACGAGTTCACAAACAATGTGACTTTTTTGGAATGAAGCGACGATTTCTTGAAGATAATAGAGTCCCCTACGGGACAAGACTTCTACACTTCACTTGCTTTTCAATCTTAAATAATATTTGCATCGTAAATCTCTTGTCTTTTTACTTTAAACATAATTCCGGAATTGGTTGTCATATTGGGAAGGAATAAAATCATAAATGCACATTAAGGTTCATATTTTCAATAATTATTACAATGGTCACAATAGTCGCAATTGAGCAAACTCATTCAAAATGAAACAGCGGACGTCTATCGGTGCGTACCCAAGTACTCAGAACCAAGTTGCACAAGTTCGATCATAGACGTTGCGAAACACAATGTACTCAACCCAGTCTACCAAACACACGTACCTATCCAATAAGACAGAAGTCATACATGTTCCTATTCATAACACAGCTATTCATACATGTACCTATCCCATGTTCCTATTCATAACACTAGATCGTACATGTACCTATCCCTGTACCTATCCCACTCGTAGTAGGGCACAGTTTTCACTACTCATCTCAATACCGAATTTTTCTGAGATAAATGAATAAAAGCTAAAAGCTTAGTGTGTATAAATGAATTTGAATGACATATACGTTGACTTCAATGAAACCCAAACGTTGGCCATCCTGAATGATGCTTCTAGATATCGAAAAAGCTTCTTAGTTTCATTGATTTAACCTATCGCTTTTCATAATTTGTCTGTCTGTTCACACAGCATTTTAGAAATTTACTAAATTCTTGATCATTTATCAGTATATATATAATACCTATGATATCTGCCTACAAACACGGGAAATCTAGGGATTAAATTGAAACAATAGTCTAAACGTAATTTATGTTCCCACCAAGTTGTATCAATAGGCGATTTCCTTTCCTGACTTTCAATAATATATTCTAATATTTGATCAACTGTTTTTATCAATAATTATTCTGTAGATATTTTCTATTCCTATAGTATATCTGTTACCAACATTTTGTAATTATTGTTGATTGCTTATGAATTTTTGTTACCAAATCGATTGTAGTTCATTTTATGAAACCAACTTATTGCTAACTCAGACGGAGGAGAGTTGCTATTATACAGACAAAAGATGCATTTTTCCGCTGTGGTTTTTACATCGAGTTTATTTTCTATGGATAATTTGCTAACATTCGAGAATTAGTTTTATATAATAACATCGATTGCACCATTCCTGTTTATTTCTTTTTCTCATACAAAGATAACCTCAATAAGTTCTCCTATGTTTCGGGGATTATTCAAAATGGTCATCGGCCAATTAAGAACATAATTGAGCTACCCATAAATTTTAAATATTATCATTTGGAAAACAAATTTAATAAATTTTGTTGATCTTTGTAAGGATCAATAATTTTTCAATAAAACAAATTTTATTTTCTTACTTTGAATGAAGTAAATACTATACTTTCCGATAATTTGCTGGAAAATCTTATATTTCTTCAATATCTTTCGAAAAATTCCTGTATTTCTTATTTTTTAGGTCTAGTGTCTGATCAAAACTTGGAGCATGGATACATCCTCATCTAAAACAAAATCATTATGCGATGAATAGGAATTAAACTTAAATGTTGAATTAATCTAAAAGAGGTTCAATATCTTGGGTACTTCATTCACTAATTGATAAGTATGTGATACAATTCATTGAGTTTGCTTACTTTGTTGACAAAGAAATCATTTGACAACATAACAATGTTTCAAGTATGTTTACCCTGCGAAAGTTATCGCTGTAATCATATCACGATTTGTTTCTTGCCTGTCTATCGCACATCAGTGTCTCTCCCGTCCTGTGTTTACGGGCTTCACGCAGTTGTGTAAATAGTTCATCTGTTCCTTCTCTAAATCTGTGGCCCGAATGTCCCAATAGATGCTACGCCCCTGGATGAAATCCTAATTATGTCCTGTAAACTCCCGCCATGGCCTGCGGGCCTTTAAGTCTATGCCGAGCCCGGGCCGGTTACAACTCTGTAGCGGATATTGAGGCGATCGTCACAAGAGAGTTCCTTAGTAAATGATCCGGATGAGACGGCACCTATTCTAGAAAGGCGATGTCTTTATACAAGGAGGATTTCCACACTGGGATAGCACATGTCACAAATATCACAGAGTGAAGAAGCACTAAGACTTGTAAATTTTCAACTTTCAAGAGAACTTTAGGGTCTCTATACACAACAGTTCTAAGGACTGTTGACAATCATTTATATAAGAAATGAGAACGAAAATAATCAATTTCTTGGTTACGAAAAATTAATTGATGTCATCAAACAGGGATTGCATCTCTACGCAATTAATCATTTTTCAATATTATAATTAATTATTAATTAACAGATATTTTGCTGTCATTAATATTATTTTAGAGAAAGTCAAAAATGCATCTTTGATAACAAAGGGATTTCAGAAAATAAAGGTTCAGCCATTAATTTATAAGATAAGAGAAGTCCTTGCTTTGATGACTTTTCCTTATTGTAGTAACATGTGCTAGGCCTTTCAATCGCTACAGGCGACCATCGTCAGGCAAGATGTCTGACGCAGATGTCTGAGTCGGTCTATTAATGGACCGATTCATATATTTTAAGACAAAGTGACAGTTGAATTCAGAACACAAGGCCTTTTGTTCGCTCTAAGTCGTGTGTTGACGCGGAACTGGTGTCAATCACAGGAACATAACTTCACTAGGTGACATGCCACGCTCAATCACACGTAATTCACGCGTGAACCACGCGTAATTACACATGACCCCAAACATCCGTGGCTATACGGGATATTGCTGCAAAATCTGTTATTAAGTTAGTATAGTTGGCAGTCCTGTTGTATAGACTTTGCGTCTCATGTGTCTGCATGTATCAGAGGCTAAACAATGTGATAGGACCTCAATTTCATGCTCAGGGAAGACAGAACATGCTTAGCGGTTCATCCGTGGTTCAAGCGGCAGCGCAGACAACCGTAGACGACGCGCAAACTATAAACGCCCGCCCGCGCGTATTCATAAACATTTCCCATGTTTTAACAGCATCAGATCAAGTGATTTCTGACCCTTAGTGCAGCGCGTATGTACGCGGGTAGAAGAATAGAATGTCCGTAACCACGGATGTTTGGGGTGTTCCGTAAATACGCGTGAACCACGCGTGACATGTCACGTAGTGTTAATAACATGCAGTGTGAGACAAGGACAATAACATGCACGGTAAGTGGACAGCAATCAATGCTATTGCCATAAATAATAATGATGATGCTGAAATCACATAATAATGTATACGGACATTTCTTCTATTTGAAATGGATACTTCTTTTTTCAAAGCCTGATATTGAAGTGCTGCTGTGTGTTCGTCATTAGTCGGCATAAAATACTGATATAGTTGTCTATATGGGTGTCAGTCATGATGAATTCAAAAGAAAATTCTCTCCCAATTTTATGACCGCTAATATTATTGTAAAATGCTCATAAATACACCCGACGCGTCTCGTATGTCAAGGGCTACGAACTGTTCCTGTACAAGTGGGTTTACATACAAATTTGTCAGTGAAAGCAGCTCATCTGTTCAGCTCATGTCGTCTGTTTAGTTTTGGCATGTCGCAATTAAGCGAGCTTCAGCCACCCTAATAGAAATTGCTGTTTGCTGTTTATCAATAATTTTGCAGTCGAAATTGTTAATGGTCATCACTTTATCACTATGGGCTATCATCGCATGTTCACTAAGTACACTTTTCTTGTCTTCATACCGTAAACTACGCTCATATTCTCTAAAGCGAAATTGAAATGGGCGACAAGTTTGACCTATGTATGACAAATACTACAAGAACAAATATTTTTTTAAAATTCGAATAGGTTTTTTGAAATTCGAAGCTAGCTTTTTCTAGGTTTACTAGTGATGCGTATTGGAATATCATATTTACTTTTCATTGTATTGATTCTTCTCAAAAAACTATCTCCAAGAAAATCAAGTGTCAAATTCACCTTGCTTTCTTCAATGTTTTTTGATTTTTAATTTCTATTTCTGCGGTACATATCACTTTTATCAAAGCCATTGTTACTCAGTAAATTTTTTCGCGACATCGTGCGATTTTTCTGAAGGGTCAGAGCATCGAGCTTCGACGTATCGAAAACTATTTTTCCTAAAATTATTTTTCACATGATTCGACAACCAGCTGCTATCCTTGCTTAAACTTATGTTAGAATGACAAGGTTTACTGTGCCAGTTATATCTTAATTTTTTAATTGAAATGTTAGTGTCTAGGAAATTTAGAAAGTAAGTTTCTGGAACTTCTAAAATGAATTCTATATTATCATCTATGGAGTTAAAAGTATCTCGGATAGTCTGAAGTGCATTCTTGTCTTTCAGGAATGAACCCAATATGATATCGTCGATTGTTGGGCAAATATTCTGATCATTTTTTAACTTTTCTAGGACTTTATTTTCTACGGTGCTCATATAAATTATTGCAAACGGAGGTGCAAACTGTGTCCCCATCGGGCAACCTGTTATTTGCCGGTTTATATTGTCATTATAGCCTGCGTTATTTCATAATTATACGAGACAGATTTTAAAAAATTTATAAGATCTGTAAAACCGAAACCATCAATCTCAATTTGATTCTAATGCTACTTAGCAAAATTTTCTATCACTGCTATGCCTTCCTCCTTTATGGGTATACTAGGATACAGATCTTTGCCGTCAAGCGAGACGAAAACTTGATCAACTTCACTAACAAAACCTCTACTTTTACTTTTCAATTCAGTTATCAGTGAGTTAGCATTATTGTGTGCTGTAATAGATGTGCTATATAGATGTGTGCTGGAACATATTTACCTAATTGATGAGAGTGACAGTCGACAGCCAATCTACTTTCTATGTTAGTACAGACGCTATTGGGCGCAACAGGAAAAATCTATTTTCTTTGTTTTAGTGATCTTTTATGTTCACTTGAAATTTGGCAGGATGGCTACCTGTTACGCAGCTTTCCATGATCGATATTTATCATTTTACTACATTTTGATCTAACTAAGCGGTCAGCTTTTTTCTATTGCTGAATTTTTGGAAGAATCTTTAGTTTTGTAAGTGCTTGTATTCTGAAGAAGACTTTCAGTGCAGTGTTTTATACCATCCTCTTCACAAATTAATATGCGGTTAGATTTATCCGAAGGAACAACAGACAATTTGTTTTGTTTCAAAAAGGTTCTAGGTTTTCTATTTATAATATTGATACTTTTGTGCTTCCTTTTTTCTTTAGATTTTTGTCTTCTTCGTGTAGCCCACGCTTAGTTTCAATTTCAAAAAGTTTTAAATTATTTTCTAAGGGTTGGCTCATACGTGGAGGTAAGTTTATGGCATTTTCATCAAAGGGAATGTGCATTCCATTTATGTCCGATACTCCGCAGGTGTTAAAGTGACGAGACTAACGTAATTTATAGGAAAAATCATCAATGGTAATTTCATTATCATTAAGAAAATCATCGTCAATACGATAAGGAAGCCGAAATTTAGGACCATTACTCAAAAAATGTTTATATCGCTATGAATCAAGATTTTGGTTTCAATAGTTAAGTAATTCCTATCGAAATTATTGTCATGAATATGAATGAGCAGAAAAAACATGCCAAAACCAAACAGACGACATGACCTGAACAGATGAGCTGCTTTCATTGACAAATTTGCATATAACCCTTGACATAAGCTTAGTCAGTGTAGACGAAACGCGTCGGGTGTATTTACGAGTATTTTGCAATAAAATTGGCAGTCGTAAAATTGGGAGAGAATTTTCTTTTGAATTCATCGGCATAAAGTGCTTTTGACATTTTCAATGAAAACTATATCTCAGAAATCAGATGTTTTCTGAAAATGCACGAATTTAAGATTCACAAATGACATTACTTCATATAGCTTTCCCTTTACTTGATTAGCATGACTTTGTGCCTGCTTTTATGATGATATGTTATTATCCCTATTTTCTATATAGTATTTATCATTATTAATTTATATTGAATATTTCCTAAAAAAATAAAAAGGTCCCGAAGGAGCCGCCAGTTCCTGATCTTAAGTACAGGGCCCGCGGAACAATTTTTCACGAGGGGGGAGGGCCATAAATTTTGTGAAATGCTTTATCATAATAAGATTGCATAGACATAAAAGATGCTGTTTATTTACATTTTTCGCAATCACAATGTAAGCATCATTGATCTACATCAGTATCTTTATTTATTTTCTCTGATTCATAGTCATAGTGCAAAGTATAATCATGAAAACTACTTATAAATCACAGACACAAATAGAATTTTCAGATGTATGCAATTCGACGAATTGATAGACAAAATCTGTTGATCAAAGTGAACATCCTTCATGTGAAATATAAGTGGCACCAATGCTCTGTTAGAAGTAATATAGTTGCATCACATGTTTAATTGAAATTACTGTAGTTCATCGATCATCTTAAAAAATCAATTCATTGTATGAATTTTAGAGATATCTCACTTTTCTACTACACCATTGTACTTTATTTCCATGTTAACCGAAATGAAAGAGAAAGCAAACAGCCTATTCAAAATTTCAATAATAAGTGCTAGTGTAGGGCTTTGAATATAATCTCCTACTGATTGTGATTTTTATTAACAAGTGTTTGTTTGCGTGTAACCTTACATATATTTCGCACGAAAAAAGATCACACGCGCTTGGAAGAGAACACTTGTCGTCGTTCATCTGTCTTGGAAGTTTAGTCGTAACTGCTTCCAGGAACCACACAGCGAATGGGCTTCTGGAACCGCTGATGGGGCTACCCTATACCGCAATGTACCACCGATCTTGAGTGTGAAAACACCAATTTCATCATTTCATAATGAATTTTGCTTACCGTGAATTCAAGTCAAAGTGCAGAAAATCCGTTGAGCGTTTAACAAAATCTGTTATATGCGCACGACACAATAGAGGTCAACCATGGTCTATCCCAGTGGTTCTCAACCGGGGGCCCATGGCCCCCTTAGTGAGCCACGAGACCATTGGCTGGGGCCACAAGAAAAGCACATACAGTTGTTGTATTCATTAGCATGGATAATTGCCAGGTTAGGCTACTTCCGTCAGAGAATCGCATGGGACACTAATATAAATGGAATAAGGATGTTGCTTGAGCATCATTGGGCAAAAAAACAATTAGAAATTCTTGCTTTGCAACGGATTTTTCTGCTTCGAGTACATAACAGAGCATCGAAAATTCGTGCTAATAAGGCAAGAAAAGATGTCACACTGAATCTCTGGTCGATGTTTCTTTTACTGTGTATTTGATTTATTATGCTTAATTCACCATATTGTTGGTTATTTTTAATTGGGCACAACTATTACATTTTACTATTTATCTACTACAAATCGATTGCTGTAATCAATAATGAAGCCAGAAACAAATGAAACTCGTATATGATTATTTGCTTCGACTCCAGTTTGTTCAGAATATCGGTACTCTGTGCTTAATCTATAATGGCACAATTTAAGTAAATTTATGTAATCGTAAGGGTTGAAGAAACTTGGAGAAAGTAGCAACAAAGAAGTTGAATGGGAAATGAATTGCCATCAGACATTAGCAGAGGGCCACGGAAAGTCGAATGGCAGGGAAGGGGACCACTGACCATGTAATGTTGAGAACCACTTGTCTATCCTTTGATGCATAAGTTTACCACCGACATATAAGATACCTTCGAGAGCCAATCGAATAGCTAGCACATGTTGTAAGCATTCCAATTAGTAAACCACTACACATGTGGGTAGGCGGTCCATGGGTCGCACGGATTTGAAAGCACTTTGTCGACTTTTTTGCGTCAGAACTCGCAGAGTTGATGAGAAGATCTGTTAATTCAAGTGGGAATAGTTTCATCTCCCGACTTTGTACTTATTTAGTAGATAATAAAGAATTAGATTGCAAATTATCATTAAGATGAATATTTTAACAACTCAAATTTGAGGGGGGGGGCAAATACACATGTGGCCCCGGCAAATTTTTCTAGGGGTGGCCTGGCCTCCCACTTCCGCAGTCCATGCTTAAGTATGTAGTAAAGTTTACATGCTGACATTTCCAACCACTAATAGATAATAGTAGTGAAATTTTTAAGCATTCATTCATTCTAGGTTAGAGAAGAAGAATTATCATGGGAAATAAGAAACATATTAAAGAGAAGCTTATAATTTTCCGTGGTTTCTTTCACATGGCCCAAATAACTTTTGACCTAGACGCAAATTGAAGTGACTCTTCAAAAATAATTCGCCTTCCTAATTTTAGCCAGTCGGCCAGATAAAGCCAGCTCATCACAATGATTGTGGGTGAGTTGCATCAGACAATGGGGGAGATCAGGAGTTGGATGTCATATAATTGAGGAAGGCTAAGCACTTAATCAATTCAATTGAGAGTTACATAATCGCGGGAATAAGCATCGAATGCTGATGTCGCATCGTGAAATATATTGAGGCAGTTCCTTGGTTAGGCTACAGACGATAAATGACAGCGGTTTGGGCAAACTACGAAATCATCTTCATTCCCTTAACCTTGCTATCAGCCAAGAACTTCACATCAGCCTTGAATTTCCCGTGCAACCTTGAAAGAGAATCCCTGTTTGTCCCTAAAAATGTCCCTAAAGCGTATGTTCAATCGTACTTCAATTCTGATTGGGCAATCGCGATTAGCAATCAGTGACCTTCATCAATCAAAACTTCCATCAACACGTGGATTGATTGACGACTTCATGTGCATTGTGGACCAGACTCTATAGTGCAAACAGCGATCAGCAGATAAAGTGTCTCATGGCATCATTGAAGAGAATGTTCAGCAAAGTAAGTCACATTATAGCTCGCATTACTTTTATTCTTCATCTCATATGGTCAACAGCTGGCCATCAGGAACTGTTCAACTAAGTCTAGTTTTGCCGACGGCGACCTGAGGGTGCTGCTATTTCGCCTCCGTAGGCCTAACATGAAATTGGTAATTAATCAGCGCCTATCATTCATGCTGACACGCGGTCTGATTTAAAGAAGGCCACACTGTGATATAACGAATTCTTCAAATCAGATCACAATTACCGGTATGTCGTTATTTTGAATCTTAGAAAAATATCAATTTTTGTTTTGATTATTTAATTATGTAAATTATATGAATTCCTTAGCTATCTTGAAATAAAATCTAATTTTAAATTTCCTAAATTCAAAGTCCTCGTTTTCCTTCAGCTGTCGTAATAAGACCATAGCCATTATGATTACATCCTTGCAATAAATAAATTGTTCCAAAAACTGAAATAAAAAGCCTATATGGAGAAATAAATTTCGGTGCTCCTATTTCCCCCTCCACATTTTTCAATTTTTCCACATTCATCAAATTTCGTCAAACTTAGTCACATTGGATTTAGAATGAACTTGACCTGTACAACAGTACAACACCACTGAAAAGTCCTACTTGAACCCTGGTATGAAGGATTGGTACCTTGGATACTCAGTTAGAATGCAAGGCACAGCTGTGATCATGAACTTCGTGGGAGCGTTGTCTGCAGACAAATGACGAGTAGTTGTCTAATTCTGAGGCTGTAGATGTTCTACAAGCTAGATTAGAGGATTTTTACACACTCAACACTTTTGCGAAGGTATGAGGCTGCCCTTTGGAGCAAGAGAAGATTGATGACGATGCATCTCTCCCGGGTGTCAACAACAAAAATGTGGGGGGGGGAAGAATAGAAGTACATAAAATTCCTTAACATATCCCCAGGAGAACAGGGACAGCAACAGAAGCAGCAACATTCATAACAACCATGGCTGCGGAAGCGACTGATATTTATTCGCTTCCGCTTCCAGCTCCGCTTCCAATTATTGGAGACCGGACATAGGCTACACACCTCCCTATTTCGGGCCCCCTTTTCTTCATTTTCTTTTTTTACGAGTTATAGATTCTGACGTCAACACTTGTACGGGTTTTTTTGTGACTTGCCAAAAAGTCAAATATTTCTCAAATCTACTGAAAATTTTGACCTTTGGGAAATTGTGATATAAAAACGTCATATTTTCCCAACACGTGTGTAGTAAAAAAATATTGAACAGCCAAGAGAGTGTTTAAGAATGCTACAATGAAATTGTCTCAAGTCACACCAATCCGCTTTGTGTAAAGTTGCCATTGATAAGATGATACTGAGGTTTTCTGATTACGAATGCCAGTATTCTGAGATAATACACCTTCGTTTTCATCATAGTGAGAAAATTAGATGTAACTAATGTACATATAGTAATACAGGTGCCTAATTGTAATTAGATGTATTAGGGTAAGCACTAAATATGATAACTATTACTTAACTCATATGAATGTGTAAGGTCAGAAGTCAGAAGTGCCTCGCCTCGTCTCGCCCTGACACGCGAATTGCGTCAGTCATTAGTATCATGATACTTTCGGAAGCGGAAGCGATCGAAGGGCATTCGCTTCCACTTCTGCTTCCGCTTCCACACCACTGATTGGTACACTATTATTATCCTGTTTAATTCCTCAAACAATGTTAAGAATTACTAGAAAATCAGCGCACAAAAAATTTGACATGCTCAAATAATAATTTAGAATGCACTGCACAACTTATCATCCATCATGTTAATTTATTAGGAGAACTGGCCGCTTTTCAAGTCAAAAGGTGAGGCCATGGACCAGTGCCCTCCCCCTCTTTTCCACGTCTATGTCCAAAGCAGTAGCGAATTGTGACTTCGTACGGAAATCACAATAAGATAAGATGATTCTTTATTTGACAGTAATAAAAATGCCAAATTAATCTTCCCATCATCTGAAGTGGCCATTATCAGAATTGCATTTTCTATATCATTGCATTTACTAAGCTACACAAATTTCAAAAATACGTAGACAACTGATTGAAGCACTTAATAACGGAATGAAATCGAAATCGCATAGGTATACTCAAAAACTACTAAAAAATAAGAGAAAACTGCACAGATTTACAAATTAAGTATATACCTACTGAAACTTCGGTCTAACTGAGTCACTTTAAGCAAGAGATGGTGAGCAGTGATTGATCAGTAGCGCTTCATAAATTAAGAGATCATGCTTGTTTGGACACTTAAAAATTCGGAAATTTGAGTGTTGGATGTTAGAAATAAGTTATTGAGTACTTTAATCAGTTATCTATGTAATTTCAATTTTGCATATCTTAGTAAATGCAATTTAGATGATGGCCACTTCAGATGGTCGAAGTGTCAATTCGGCATTTTTATTTATTTCAAAGATATGCAGTCGCAAAACATTTATAAAACAATTCTTTATTGCCTCACAAATCAGAATTCGAAAAACAAAGTGCATTAGCGTCACAATATCCATATTTCACAATATGTCACAATATTTCATAGAGGAATTTCAAAAAAAGCTGTCTTTGTGGTAGGTGGTTTCAGAGAAAGATATGACAACATTATTGTTCCCAAAACCGAACAGACAGTCGATTGATTTGATAGAGATAAACGTGAGCACTCGTTTGTAAAAATGATGAAATGTATGGGATGATCTACTGAAGTTATTGTAAGAGGGAAAAACGCAAAAGAACATATGAATGAAACAGTGTCATTCTTATAAACAGTATTCGGATGTTATTAGCGGTTCAAGTTGTGCTTAGTCCTAATTGACTTCGAGTCAATTTTGATGATTATTGTGAAAGGAAGACCTCAGGATTTTATACCGATATCTTTCGAAATTCTAATAACTTATTTCCTAATGCGCATGCTCATGAGATTTCAATAAACAGAAGAATGAACATGAACAAAGAAGACAGACAGTTCAATGCATCTCATAATTTGTAGTAGCTAATCTCCTAGGTTCTGCCCAAACACAAAACTTAACGACTAACCAAGGCATTTTCACTTCGTAATTCGTCGATAATGTACAGCGTGATATTGCTCATGTTCATAGACAATGAATGATTTTCAGGTCATTTTAGAAATTATTTACCGAAAACCGTGAAGCCAAAAGTTAATAAATCCTGTGACTTATGTAGAACACCTATTGTCCGTTAGATGGCATGATAAATGCATTCCGGATGAGGCTAATGATTTCTATTATTGCTTCCAAACAGGCAAATCTTAAAATTTAATGGTATGATTTGTTAAATACTAGAATTCGCTACGATGTTGTTGATGAAATTTCGCATAAATACGACTCATTTCTTCTATGAACGGGCATTATTTATTTCAACACGGGCATTTTGAGGACATGGCGATAATGTGGCAATTTGTTCTTAACAACAGCCTTCGTTGTAATTTCCAAGGACTTTTATTCCCGGACCTCAATAAAAACATACTGCAATACAGCAATTAAGTTTTCTAATTCAGCCAATCCCGCTTAATTGGGGAAGCCGCTTTATTGCTGTGACTTACTCTTTGCAAAAGCATCTATATCATACAGCGATTCCTGCTTGTTAGGGGCACCTGCTTAATCCGGGCAAACTGCTTTAGCATCCCAATGAAGCGGCGCTGGCTGTAGTTCAGGTATATAGCATATAACTGATGTTATCTATGATTATAGAAGTCCATGGATCAACACACATGCAAGCAGGTATATTGCTGTTCTAATATCTGAATTGTAATACCAGGGTGCTGAGGTTATCTGTGATTGAATTGCAATATCCGAAACCGTCATATTGAGGTTCAAATTTCTAACCGAAGTACAGCTCGCCAAGATAGAGAAAAAACTAAAGATGAATTAATTTGCTTGACTTCGGTATTTGTTATTTAACTTTATTTATTTATACAAATGCATGTCACATCATCATCCGTTGCATCATTTATTGCCTCCGCGTTTACCTCAAACCAATCATTTTCTCTTGCCATATTACATAGCTTGAATTCAGTAATGTGCTTTGTACAACTCACGATCTCGCAGATGTATACTTAAAGTGAACCTTTCATAATCATATGTACAAAGTTGCAACATATCAATCATGTAACTGAGTCTCTGTGTTACTTTTAATCTTGATCAATAAACGCCTAATAATAATTATCATTATCGTAATCAGACATACCACATTCATCGAGTGATAGGATACAAAACAAGCGATTGGCTGAAATATCTGAGCTCTAATCAGGCACGATTGCGATTTATCTGCAATTGAATTCCGCTATAGTTCATCATTTCGCTATGGACGCCCGATGAGTCGCGATGACCGCACCTCAACACAGATCCTTGCACCAGCAACAGAAAAGGATGCAAAGTACAAATATGTGACTTAGCTTCTTTAATACTCTCGTGCGGAGTTTGTGCGTTACTAGCAAAATCCTTTTTGAAATACTAACTCAAAAGCTCGAAAGCAAAAGGGACTAAGATTATCAAGGCATTCGTTTACTCATCCCTACGAAAATTATGTTTGCCTTGATAAGAACTTCAAGTCACTGCTTAACGAGGCTTCCGCATTAGGTCTCGAAAAGACTGGTCTCTGTTTTAGGTGATGCCTTTAAGATTCTTTTATGTTGAAGACACTTTCACTTTTATATTTGTAATCGATATATGTAGCTTGTATTTTTTATTCTTAACAGAAAATGCAGCATATTCTCATACTAAACCACTCCCAAATTATTCTAGGAAACAGTCTGCATTAAAACAGCAATCTGTTTTGAAACATCAATCAACAATATAGCACTGCCGTAAGCTTCATGGGCGCAGATTCTTACACCACGACCTGACCCTACAAGCCTTTCTCGTCACGTTTCACGCTATGTGCTTGTCCTCTTTTGCATCTTAGCATTTAATAAATTTTAACCATTCCGGTATCCGAAAAATGTGGAAGCCAGACGCATCTACTTGTGTAATCGATTCTCCGAAGTCGACTAGAAGCAGTTGCCATTGTTATAGTGCTCATACCATAGTTGAGCGACCTTGTTTTTGCGCGAAGCATCTGAGTGTTTTACGCAACAAAATCATTGAGTTCAATTACAAGGTGAAGCACGCTACTGACCTATTTATAGGTCATACCGGAAAACTGTCGCTATTATATGTATTGTAATTTGACATGGCTTGCATGCAGACCTTTTCATGAGTAATTGCACAAAAATCATGTTGTCATATGCAGTTTTCGTGTTGAAGCTCTGGTTCAATGTCATATGTGGCCATATATGCCAGATAGGCTAACAGATAGTGTTAAGTGGTATTTCTGAATATTTGCTTTCTTAAGTGGTCAGTAGGCCTCACAAAATAAAATTGAAGGCTTCTTTGACTCACATGGATATACGGACATAGAATGGATAAGGCTGAATTTATGATGAAAATTGACTGATGGTATGATCTTTTCATCAGCTTTCTCATGATGCATCGATTTTAAATGAAGTTGAATTTTAAAAAAGATGCAGTTCAAAACGAGTGAGATCTATCGAAATTTTATGAACAATTTTCACGCTCTGATGAGTTTTATTCTTTTTGAGATTTGATAGATGACATGAATCAGAGATGGAAGCCGCTCGTCGACCTTGCTTGAAGGTCACCGGCCGCCGCACCGGCCCGAAAATCTCGGCCGATTTCCATCTCTAGGGTCAAGTGTTCGGTCGGGTTCCTCGTCTGGTCGAGGTAAAATTTTTGACCCGATGTAGTGATAAAAAGTGAAGCGATAAAAAGCAATAGAACAGGTGTCCTATCAAAGTCAAGACATTAAATAAAATTCGAAAATCAAATAGAATGATAGTTTGATTTCATCATTTTAAAGCAATCGAGAACTTTGATACACATGTAAATTTCAATGAAATATTGCTTTTGAATTTCTGCTTCTGAGAATTAATACGAGCATATGATTATAACATTCTGCAAAACGAAGCTAATAGGGCTGAAATTGAAATTCGATTGACAAAATGCTTATATGACAGAAGTAAGCGAAAGGCTATCAAAATTTAAATAGCTGCTAGCAAATTGATGTTGAATCACGATCGGCTCTGCTTGTTTTTTAATTGCGAGAGTATTACGTTTAACAACGGAGGGTTCAAATGAGTGTTTAGTATCAACATTTAATATTGATTACATTGTTATTTCATTTTTTCTTTGTAGGAGAGCAAAAAGTCAGATGTTTCTACGGATGATCCTGAGGATGTTCCAGCCTTCAGCCAGGAGAGCATTATGCCACGTGAACATTGGCCTCATCACATGGATTTCGTTCTTAGTTGCGTGGGATATGCGGTTGGATTTGGATCCATCTGGCGATTCCCTTATCTGTGCATGCGAAATGGAGGAGGTATGGATGCTGTTCGATGGGTTGTCGAATTTATATAACGTTTATATCAGAGATTCAGGAAAAATAAACCGGTTTTCTCTAAGACAATGAGCAGTTTGGGTCAACTGGTTACTCATATAAGCTTTGTTTACACAACTTATTTATCTTATTGCTGAAGGCTGATATGAATGTGTTTCAAGTTCATGAAATTCAAATGAAACAGACTAGCATTATAATGTTACCTTCTTGATGATCAAACCTAGAATGGGATACGAAATATTTGAAAGCAACGCAGAAAATATCACTAAAAAGCCTTTTACTTACCATACTGTCTTCTTCTTTGTCAGCTCTGTCATGGACGCAGTTTAAGTCGTCTTGATGAGCACCATCAGCGCCATCTTGAATCACTACTTATGAATATTCAAGCAATAAAGGTGAAGCAAAGTCGATGGCCCAAGCAACCACTGTTGAACCATCACAATCTAGCAATCATATTTAACATGACATGTTAGGAGGCATGCAGTGGCGGGCGCAGTTAATCGATTCAGCTCGATTGATCGTGCGAAGGAATCAATCGCGTGATTCCTGAATGACCACTGACCAGGAATCGATTTACCTGCACGGCTTACGTCATACATGTTATCAAGTTTACATAGGTCCTTATGATATCACATCTCCGCATTGAAAGTGTCTTGTGGACGTGAGTGATGTAATCATGCATGATTGCTCAATTATCCGGTTCTAACGGCAAAATACGATGCAATGCCGGAGCTAATGAATACTAGGTTATTCTTAATGCGTATAGCTACTATTGAATTATGTCGCTCTTTACTGTTCCACCGTTCCAGCTTTCCACACCGCTCTAAAATGAAAACTTGCTGCTCCGTTCTGAAAGTAAGTGGAGTGGCTCCGTCTCTGTTTAAATTGCTGTTTATATACTGACTATCAGGAGTTGGAAAAAT
Source organism: Prostheceraeus crozeri (assembly GCA_907163375.1). Taxonomy (NCBI): domain Eukaryota; kingdom Metazoa; phylum Platyhelminthes; order Polycladida; family Euryleptidae; genus Prostheceraeus; species Prostheceraeus crozeri. The sequence continues at coordinate 332,238 of CAJQUW010004875.1, forward strand.
TTGACTGCAATTTAATGTCTCATTCTTTTGCTAGCAATCAATTAATTTAATTGGATCTTTTGAGCAATCCATTAATTGCAATTACTTTTATCATTGCTAAATCAATCAAGATATTTCCACAAAATGATTGCATGATTGACACTTGAGGGATAACTTAGAAAGTCAGTTCTATAGTACACAGGTCTACGTAGGTGCATTCAACATTGCAGAAATAAAATTTAACCGTGATCACATGCCTACATTTTCTGCATCACTATGTTCGTTGAACTTATTAGCATGATATAAGCATACAAATGCACTGATAGCAATACTATTAGGTAGTGACGGATGATCAATGTCTACAGTCTCCTCTATTCTATGAGCGCAATGGTTTCCAGCTCAGAGGTGCTGCCACACTGACCATCGCGATAGTATGTGCTTCATTAGGTTTACCATAATTTGAACCTTTTTAAGATTATTAGAATACATGAAGCATGCTTAGTTAGAGACCTTTGAATTAGAGTTTTAACAAATGTTATAGATTATTCAGAACAAGTTTCACATTAGGCTATAATCAAACTTTTCTCCGTTTTAAATGCGAGCAGGGATGCAGAATATTATATTAGTGACTGTGTAGGCCAACATATTACACTGTATGACTTATAATAATTGCTCAACAAATTGCTTCTTTGACTTGTGAATAATTGCAATTAATTGGAACAATTTGCACCTGATCCAATCAATTTATTGAATTGAAGATGGTTCATCATCATTTGCAATCAATTAACTGCAATTGATTTCCAATCGATTAATTTTTTCTAACCCCTGAAGACTATAGCTCAACAAATTTCACACTACAATTTCAAATGGCTGGTAGATGGAGACGAGAACAAATAACTAGCTAAAATACTTCAACTGAACGTTAGAGAGATGCCACCTCGTCAAAGCGAGCGATTTCTCGTGGTCCCGTAGTGTAGACTTTGCCAGAATTACCAATGATTCTGTGAATTCTTAGAAATATCATTTGTTCTCACAAGGTAGAGAGAGGTGTCAGTAACTAAATAAGACAAGATATTGTCATCCTCAGCATCATTTTTATTAATATATTTAGTCGCTACAAATGGTGACCTCAATTTGGTAAGCGCAAGTGTTAAATCAATTACCGGAACTTGGTATTAACCCCAACGCAGGTGTAGACTCCGGGGTAAAACTGGCTATGTTTGAATGAACGATAGGCTTATTGGCAGCGTTTTTGTAAAATCGAATGTCACGTGTATGTTGATGGAATGAAGAATTGATCACATTTGTTAAATTTTCCGAAAGAAGACTGAATTCAGACAAACTTCATCAGATAACAAAAGACAAATAATATAGGAACAATTTTTTCATTATTCACATAAAGATTCCGAAGCAATCTGAACATTCTCGGAGCGGGATGCCAGCCAGGATTGCAATTATTTTGGATCCCGAAATCCTGGGATTTGTAAAGTACCCGGGATTGCAATCCCTAGGTGCAAGCAAGATCGTCAACCATAATAATATGATGGTATATTATGTGTATCATGATCACTGTAAATTTGTAAATTATTTTTGTCTCATGTATTTTGTATATTGTACAAAGTACATGAGACCTATATATTTACGAATTTTCAGAGTTATCATGACAAACATCATATACAAAATACGTTAAATCTCTAGAGCCCATATTTACAAATTTGCAGGTGATGATCACGGCATGATAAAAGTTCACTGGGTGGGAGTCTTCGCAATGGAAGAAATGAACGTAAATGCTTACGATCTAATCTAATAAATGTAACTAAATCATCTTTACAAAATTTACACTAATGATCATGCTCACAATATAGACAAACTCACTGGGATCAATGCAAGTGAGTCTCTTTTTGATCTTCATTATGATGAGAATCTTCTCTAATGAATATAAGTATGTATATTAATAAAAATTTACCATCAAGTATATAAAATACATGTCAAATAATTATTACATATTAGCGGTCACAGTATGAGCAAAATTCACTTAGATCAACATATTTGAGTCTGCTCTTGAACTTCAAGAAGGTTGAAGCTTTCACAATTGAATCATTCAATGACTTCCACATTTTGATGACACGAAAGAAAAACAGTAGACGCTACATATTGATAAAGTTTTAAGCGTTGTAAAAATTCAATCAATTGCATTTTCATCCATGTATTTGAGAAGTAATTGTAATCACAGTCCTACAACTGTTGAATGTTCATTTTGCACGGTTAAAGTTACTTTCCTCTCGTCATACCATATACTGCAGGCGCTGCCATTCTTAGATGTGTACCGGTTGTAAAATTACCGGCAATTTTTCTCAATGAACTTTGCAGACCACAATTCTCTGATCGGTGCTTTATCTCAAAGAAGGTTTGCCCCCCCCCATCTGCAATGCGGATCGGAAAATATAAATCAGAAAACTACTATTACACAATTTCCCCATCAGATAAGGAGAAGCCAATTCTTCCAGAAGCCTCGGTTAACTTCTTTAAATCAATTTAAATCTTAGCAGAGGTGTAAGTGCAAATGAAGTCTTCTAGAATCCACGAACCTCAATTTCAAAGTACTGCAAGAATTGTTAAACCTCGTATCGATGTTTGTCATCTGACTTGTCAGTATAGCCTGAGGACCTGCGATACGCTGTAATGGCGAATAAAAGATTTGCGGCAGATAGGTCTTTTTTGAATTATTTTTTCTCAGTACTGGTCTTCAGTTTGAATTTCTACAGAAATGTTAGGCAAAGATACTTGGTGCTAGAAAAAAATTTGATAATTTAATATCAACAATTCAAGCGTGCTCATTCTTCTGGGGAGCGATCGCAATTAACCATAGAATATACGGAGACGTATTGTCTAACTATTTAAAGTAATTGAAATGTAATTGAAGAAAAACGAAGTAGTTTGTAATTGTAGGCAATTACATTTTTAAATATATAATTTGTAATTGTAATCAATTGCATCTCATGATTAATTGATACAAGTGCTCGAAGGATTATGACCGTCTGTGAATACAATAAACATGTTTACTGCGATGAAATTAAAGATGTAAATTGATACAGACAGTTAAAATGAATGCACTTAGCTTTCTCTCATTGTCTACATGTATTTAACTTCCACATTGTTTCTACCATAGCACCAGTGGTGTTATTGAATGATTTCCCTATTTAACGGTTTTCTCAGTCGCTAATTCAAATTGCTTCCATAGAAAAGGAAATACACATCGGAATACATGTTGTATTTAATTGATTTCTCAAGTCTGTGGACATAATCGATAATCATCTGCATTTGCGCATGCACAAGGGCCAACATGCTTATATGTTGCATGCGGACATTCTTCTGCAATAACTTACGACATGACATATGAGACAATTTTAAATCTAGTGCCGGTTATTAGACCCTAACTTAGCTCGAAAGTCATGGTCGTTTATATTGCTTTGTCATAGTTTTCATGTTGGCTAGAAGAAATCATGCAACGTTAATTGTCATTCGGACAAATTATGGAGAACACAATACTTATGACAGAACACTATTCAACAGCATTTTAATGCTCTTGTAATATTTGCAGGAGCATTTCTGATCGCATATGTCTCCTTTATGCTCATCTGCGGCATCCCATTATTCTTCATGGAACTAGCAGTCGCTCAATATTCGTCTGCAACTCCTCTATCTTTGTGGAAAATCTGCCCATTATTCAAAGGTGAGTATTTCATTTACTTAAGAAAGCGATGTTATTCTTGCAATTTATATACATTTTAAAATTTGATATATTCGGATATTTGGATTTTGTGTGAGCACGAGTAGCTACCAATTTGTTATGCCCATTCTCATGACATATAAGCACATATTTCAATTCAGATTTTCATGGTGTTTCAATAAATCTCACAAAATTTTAATTTTGTCATGCAATCGCACTAAGGTCACATTGAGCGAATATATTTATTATTTCTTCCACTGAAGCTGTTTTGAGCGAACATTTCATATCTGCTGATAGACTATTACGTAATATATTTTCCTTGTGTAAGTTACTCGATTGACTCCTCAAATGCACTCGGACGAAAATAGATAAGAAATATAGGGAAGCTCGTGGAATTTCCCAATCGCTAACCTTGAAATGTTCCCTGCTTTCCTGTTTTATGTTAGGTGACATTGGGAAAATTTTCTCAAACTTGTAATTAATTGTTGCCAGATTATTGGTGATGCATTATCAGTTTATCCAGTTGTTAATGTTACGAAATTGTCGCAAACTTTTGCGTGCGGCATTCAGTTCAAGGATAATGGGGAAATTTGCATCGCGGTTTAGATCATGTTGGATTCATGGATGCGGCAGATATATGAATGAACAAACATAAGCATAAAAGTTTCGATTTTTACGGCCAATGCACCCTTGTTGCTCTAATTGTAGTCGCTTTTGTCCAAGCAAAGCAACTGGAAACCGCACTGCTTAAGTGAGTTGCATGTAACATAACCAACATCTTGTCCATAAAGTATGTCTATGTACGAAGTCTATACTGTACATAGTGATATCGTTGATTATCGCATTTTTGATGCGAACATTCGGTTGATGATTTGGTGAATTCATTACATCAAGTGATTAATGTTACTACAGAAAATAACCAAAAATAGCACTCCGATCTTTACAAGCTCATCTTCATTTCAGATGAAAAATACGTTTGCCAGTCGACCGGTTTCAGCAGATTTCAGCAAGCGTCATTGACACCTGTGGGTCTTGATAGAGGCACTGAGTGCTGAAACCGTTTTTTTATCTAAAATTATGCTCAGTTTGTAAAGATGGTAGTGCTACAACAGCCATTTTGTATAACACAAAATCCTGATGGAACTAGGTTGTTTATTCTATTCACCATCCAAACCTAATGCCTTATCGAACCTTAGTAAAATATACTTTCAGAAAAATCTTTGTGAGGCAAATCTTGAGCTGTCTCAACATGGTCAATGATGGCTTTAATGTGCAAGTGTGGGGTCATCAAAGGAAGTTAACGACAATTCGGAGAAAAGTTAATAGGCTAGTAAATGCCATGTAACGATGCTACTTTGCTAATCTACGTTCATGAATCTAATTTTTGACTATCTTCTCATTCTTCTTTTATCCGATGATATGCTGATATAGACATTTCGCTTTCTAAGGCTATGTGTCATTTCATAACAAGTTGTGCCATTTTTATCGTAGAAACTTGAAAGACGAGTAGCATCATAGTAATTGTGAAAATTCGAGAGTTTGACCCAAATTTCTCGGGGCTGGAAGAAACCCAACCCGACTAAACTACGTAAAACCCATGGTATATTGTATATTTAACTCATGGTTTATTGGGTTTTTGAAATTAGATTTTACTTACCTGTTTCCTCTTGGATACAATTTTTATAAGTCAATGAGCAGACCTTAAAATGTTGAATGACTTTGATACGATGGTTCTGAACGATTTAATTGTAATTTGAGTCGAATGGGAAAAGTGTGTATTCGACACTTTATAGTCCAGACGTTGACATCCATACTCTATGCCGGTATGGTGACTTCTTATTAATTAGTGATACCTGCATCTATTTCTTTCTGAGCACCGCTGGTTAAAGCTGACATACTACCGATATTGAGTTTTTGACGGCAGATGTTAAAAATATCAAAGCAACTTGTGTTGTAATTGTAATTTCAATTGCAAATAGGACAACGAAGTGACAACTAGTTTGTTATTAGACGGCACAGTAATCGGCAATTGTTTAATTAAATACACTGTTTGAGTAATTGACACAGATCTGATATATGCAAGCTTATAATCTCGAATTCGAGATCCCAACATTTGCAAATTTTGTACTTGAGATATCAAAATTTAGAGGCAAGATCGAGATTGAATTCACTAATAACACATGGGTTGGCGTAGCGAACAAAACTTTAATATACACAATTACAATATATAGCCAGATTTGACGGAGTCGCAGAAATTCGATGGATTAGAATATCAGATTGACTTTGTCGCACTTAATAAACGTTTCCGGAATGCCGTAAAACACATGAAGAGTGAGAAAACTCAAAAGGTCACAGAAGTCATGTCATCCTGATTATTCTCTCCTACAAAAAGACGAACCTGCACGTATTAAGTTCGTGAATCCTGTGAAGAACAAACTTTCGATTCTCCAGCAAGATGACAACAACTCATATGAGAATTTCAAAGGAGCTCTTATCACTGCCTCAAAAGAAACTATCACGAAGAAACAGCAGATCACAAATAACCAATGGATGAAAAACGAAATACTTGAAATGATAGAGAAGAGGCGGAAAATGCGCGACAGAGGCAGCAACGAGTTCAAAAGATTCAACAAACAAATTAAAAAATAATATATCAAAGCGCAACAAGAATGAATTTGCGAACAATGCAAGATCGTCGAAGGCCAGTACTTCTCTAACACTAAAGTGACACATGAAAACAAAAAGGTTTTTAACTGGGAGACCAATATGCTCATTCCCAGGTTCTATAGAAGACAAAAGTGGAGCCATCTTTATGGGAAACGAAGAGATTGTAAACAGATATACAGCATATCCAAGAACTCAATTCCCACGATAGAGGAGAACTCCCTCAAATCAGCAAACCCTTGTAAGTCATTGAAGCACTGGCGTTGATTACTTAGTGAATATCACAAATGATATCTGTGATAACGGCGAAGCACCAGAAGATCTTTGCAAGTCTGTCTTCATTGCGAAGAAGTATGGTGCCATCAGATGTGAGCTGCATAGAATAATCAGCTTAATGAGCCACATTGTAAAAGTGATTCTTCGGGTCATTCTGGAAAGATCCCGCTGCCACATCAACCTCGAAATTTCGAATTCAGCACTTGGGTTCAGAAAAGACAATGCCATAAGAAGCGCAATATTCATCTTAGGAAACACCAGCGAACGTTCAGTTGAATTGAATAAAGATCTCTATATCTATTTCATAGACTTTGCAACAGCTTTCGACATAGTCTAACACAAACAGCTTTTCGAGATGCTGGAACATCTCGACCTCGATGGAAAAGATATTTGTTTAATCCGAGATTTGTACTGGAGGCAAGCAGCTGCTATCAAAATAAAAGGGGAAACCGATTATTTTGTGAACATACAAAGCGGAGTGCGGTAAAGGGGGTGCTTTATCCTACGACCTGTTCAGTCTGTATAACGAACAAATATTCAAGAAAATATATGATACCAACGGATTTAGCATTGGCGGCCATAGTGTCAACAACATTCGATATGCAGACGACATTGCTCGTATAGCTGAATCTGAAAATATGTTACAACAAATGCTCGATGCTGTTCTTGAAGAAAGTCAAGTAAAGGCCTCACAGTCAACAGAAATAAGAACAAATGCATGGTCATGAATACAGTATGAAAAAAGTCGTTTCAAGGTGCACAATATGCATAAGAAATGAACCAATAGAATTAAGGTCGATTCCTTTAACTATCTTGGAAGCATGATAATATTAGATGCTAAATGTGACTAATAAATCAAAAGAAGAATTGGGATAGCAAAATGCGCATTCCTAGAGCTGCAGAATATAATGAAGGTCGACAGTCGAATTAAGTACAGGATATTCGAATGTTGTGTGCTGTGCACCCAATTTTAATGTATGGTTGCGAGTGCTGGACCATTTTTCCTGAGTATGAGAAAATATTATAAGCCACCGAAATGTGGTTCTATCGGCGCATGTTGTGCACACCATGGACACAGCATGTGTCAAGTCATGATGTGGTGCGATGGTGCAGAGCGAAATGAAGTGATCTTCATACTATCTGGGATCGACAAGCGAAGTTCTTTCGGCACGTGATGCGAAAGGGGCAAGTGGAGAACGTCGTGAGAACAGGAAAAATAAACGGAAGAAGACCGACGGGAAGACTGACTTACGTACAACCTACGTCCACAGTCTCTACAATTGGTTGCAAGTCAGGGAGGCCGACACCATCAGGACCTCGACGAATAGAGAAAAATTGAGAACCATGATCACCAACGTCCGTATCGAATAGGGCAACGCGAGTAAGCGGGAATACATGAGCTTCAAAAATTCCACATTTGAAGAATTAATTCAGAAACCTGGTTAATGACTGGCTCATGCCTCATTTTCATGACGCCGAGATCAAACTCAGTCAGTTAAGCATTTCACAAGAAAATACTTGAAAAATAAACATATATTTATATCGAAATATGTTTAGCTTTTTTATTCAATTCTGATGAGATCTATATATATATATATATATATATATATATATATATATATATATATATATTTAGGCAAGTGTTGTTGTATAAAATATCACAATCGATCTTATTAACTTTTAGATAGTGATGTTCCATTTGTCTATATAGTTTCTTTTCGTGAGTTGTTAAAAAACGCAAATAAAAAAAAAATAGTTCTGTAGTTCTATCTTATCTCCACAGAGCTTACAGTCACTGTTCCAGTTGGCCTGCATTCCACCAAGAAATAGTCAGAATCAAGCAAATACTTGCAAACAATGGGTACCCCCAAAGTATAGTTGAAAACATGCTTCGAACATTTCTCAAACGAAAAGATCAGAACAATGTGACCAATGACGAATGTGAAATAATATTTTACTACCGAAGCCAGTGGACGTCAAGTTCAATTGTTGAGGAAAAACGCTTGAACAAAATAATAACGACAAATGTGAGTCCTACGAATGACACGAACAAAATCAAACTCAGAATCTATTACAAAATGACACGGTTGCAGCACATATTACAAAACACTAATCCATTCAAAGGAGTTAATCACCATATTGTATACCAATTTCATTGTCCGTCTACTGACGAATGTAATAGCGTCACATACATTGGCTATACAACAAACACACTCACACACAGATGTCAGCAGCACATGTCAAATGGATCAATCAAATCCCACTTGTTAACACACAAAAACATCAAACCAGGCTATAAACTAATAGAAACAAAAACAAAAGTAATTGCCAGATATAACTTCAAAAAAGACTTGGAAATTGCCGAAGCCCTCCTGATAAAAGAACATCAACCGATCCTGAATAAACAAGATCAAAGTTTGACCCACCGACTAATGGTCATGTAGCCACTTTGTGCACACATTTTAATATCTTTTATGTCTATGTTTTTCTTTGGAAGCAAGCAACTCATCTCTATTTCCTATTTCTATATTTCCATATTCAGATATCCTTTTAGTGATTTTGTGCTATACTTTCCATAGCTTCATTTTAAATATTTACTATCTTAAGGACATTTGTAAATTTTAGTATAAGTAGATTTTTGTAATCCTGAGGATGGACGTTGTAACAGTCCGAAGTACCGGTTGCATGATTATAAAATGGTTATCAAAGTGTATTTTGCGTTTTTTAACAACTCACGAAAAGAAACTATATAGACAAATGGAACATCACTATCTAAAAGTTAATAAGATCGATTGTGATATTTTATACAACAACACTTGCCTAAATAATGATTTGCTGCCAACCTTTACATATATATATATATATATATATATATATATATATATATTCAGTAGCCAATATAGATGCAACTGGCTTTGTTCCTCCAAAAGGGAATAATTAACTTGATTGAGGATAAGCTGAAGCATATGGAAGCACCGGATGGACCTTTCAAGCATAATATCTCTAAAAAAGAAAAGCTAGCACTACTAGAGCTGAAAAATAATGATAAATTGCACTTCATAAGGGCTGATAAAGGTGGGTGCTTGATAGTTTTAGACTATGAATTCTATAGTAAGAGAATGCGAGAGGAACATCTTGCGGATACTAGCACGTACAAGCAAATTGATAGTTAAAATTGCAGCACCACAGTTAATAAAATCAAATCACTATGCACGAAATTTAAGGCCATGCTTTTGAAAAAAGAATACAGCTATATTGTAAATTTTCATTATGATTTGCCATTCATCTACGGGCTTCCAAAAATGCATAAGCATAATGAATATTTTGGTAACATCATGATTGATGAATTGGGATACTGCATGATAGAAGCACCAAATAATTTGAAATTCCAACCGATTTTGTCTAGTAGAAACGCTCCTACTAGTCGTTTGAGTTTATTTATTGACGAATTTCTGAAGCCGATCGTGCAACAAATGCCGAGTTATCTTACTTTATTATATATTATCTCACTTATTATAGTACTTTATTGATAAACTTCCGAAATTCTATGATGAGGGCACCGTCTCTGTAACATGTGACGTGGTGTCTCTTTATACCTCAATCCCTCACAATCTAGGATTGGAATCTATAAAATATTGGATTGAAGAACATAGGGAATTAATTCCTTCCCGTTTTACATCTGATTTTATTTTAAACAGTTTAAAGAATATTCTCACCAATAATTATTTCACATTCGAAGACGACTATTTCCTTCAGGTATCGGGGACGGCGATGGGAACCAAAATGGCTCCCACATATGCGTCACTAACTATGGGGTACCTTGAAGTGAGACTTTATGAGAAAATAAAATATATACGTGTATATATCCAAATGATGTATCAGAGGAAATAATTCAGTCTTGGTGGAGATATTTAGACGATTGTTGGTTTCTATGGAATAATAAATTTGGAGATTTGAATCATTTTTTAAGACTATTGAATGATTTAAATCAATCTATAAAATTCACTTCAACATCAAGCAGTACATCCTTGAACTTCCTGGATGTCAAAGTCTATAAAAATTTGAAGTTTGATAAAATAGAGACTGATATTTTTGAAAAATCCACGGACAGCTTTAATTATGTTCCGTTCAATTCAAATCATCCGAAGCACTTGCTTCGTAATATTCCTTTTGTGCTATCTCGGAGAATTGAGAGAATAGTCTCGGATGACTACAACAAAACTTCGCTATTTGCAACTAAAACAACGTTTGCTTGAATTGTCATATCCAAAACTTTTGATAAACAGTGCCATAGAACGAGCTAAACTATCAAAAACATATGAAAATGAAAAAGTTGATGATAAACTAAATTCCACTGTGATTTCTTTTATCAATACCTACAATCCCAATAATCCTTCCTTTTTCAACAATGTAATAAAACCTACCACTGGATGCCTCAGTGTGAGTAATTGTTTTAAAAACTGCACTTTAAGACAAACTTATAGGCAACCGAGATCCCTGTTATCTTTGCTCAATAAGAACAACCGTATGAGCCTGAATGGGATTACGAAATGCAATGAGAAGTTATGTAAATGCTGTGATAACATCATTGAGGGGATGTCAGTGGAGTTCATCATTGATAATGACAAGATGGAATTTGTTTTAAAACATAACTTCAATTGCATGTCTAAGAATGTGATCTATAAGTTGCAGTGTGAAGGTTGCAAGAACTACTGTATTGGCCAAACTGGCGATACTTTGCGCCATCGCATGACTGTCCATAGGCAACATATTAATAATCCTAATTACGCTATATTACTTGTGAGTAGGCATATTGCTATGTGTGCCAGGGACCTTCCCATGAAATTTGTATTTGCGCCATTCTACAAGCTCCAACCCAATGTATCGAAGCTAGAGAGTGAACATAAAGATTCTATGTTCATCGAGAAGTTCAAGCCTGCATTGAATGGTTTAGGTTTAACATCATGATGATGCTTTTGTTAAGGTGATATCTGATTATTTTGAATTGATTTGCTGGTATGTATGAATATGTATGAAGGTATGAATTCATTCATTCAATCGCATTGAGAAGCCATCACAGCTGGTGAAACATGTTTGCGAATAAATTCCTTTTCATTGAAGCCTCGACTTTCTCTTTTACTTTAAATGTGATACGTTCGCTTTAGTTCTCATTTATCATTATATATATATATATATATATATATATATATATAAGAAAAAAAAGCCAGATAGCTCAAACAGCCCGACCGGTTTCTGCCTGTTGCAGGCTTCTCAAGGGCATAAATGATTTATTTATTCACAGAATCAAATATCTTTCATATACATCCAACTAATGTAACTTAGATATATGAGAAAAGGTAAAGTAATAAGATGTCAACAAAATCTCAAATTAATATCTATGTAGGCAGAGATAAATTTCTATACATGGCATTTCACATATCTCGATTTAGCGATTGTTTTATGATTTTTATACATAATTTCTCTTTCTCTTCGCGGTATGTTCTTGCACAGTTAGGTGGCAATTTGAGAATTGGCATAACACGGAACTTCAACTCTGAATCATGAGCGCAATTAAAAATGTGATTACTAACGTAAAGAGATCGGTAATTGTCGTCGCGAATTTGTTGCCGATGCACCCGGACTCTTGCTCGTAATGAGTCACCAGTTTGACCGATGTATGTAGCTTCACATCCTTGACATTGCAATGCATAAATTACGTCTTTTGTTTCGCAGTTCATGTTATGTTTAACGTTAAAAGTTTTTGTTTCCCCCATTATTTCATATGGAAAGGATGTTCCAACAATTAATGATTTACAACATTCACACCTCTTGTTACTACATTTCTTCACTCCAGTTAACGGAATACGATTTCTTCTTGCTAAAATGTTCAATAATGATTTGGGTTGTTTGTAACTATTTCGTAAAGTGTGGTTCTTAAATATAGGAGTAAGTTTTAAACTTGAAAAAGAGGGTTTGATTATTTCATGATATACGTTGGGGTTATTTGGGTTGTAGGTCTTTACATAAGAAATGATTTTATCATTTTTATTTTCATCTGAGTTATTAGTTATGTTGCCGATTTTTGATTTCGCAATCGCATCACTTATCAACTTGTCTGGATATCCAAGCTTTTTAAGTCTTACGTGCATTTCAAGCAATCGCTTCTTTTTTAAGTTTTCTTTCGAAACAATGCGATTAATACGTTTAGCCAAAACATAAGGAATGTTGCGTAGTATGTGCTTGGGATGACCAGAATTAAATGGCACGCAGTTGTAACTATCGGTTGGTTTCGAGTATATATCGCGTTCAATGTTATTACAATCCTTATAAATCAAAACATCTAAAAAATTGAGTTGTTGTACATTCGTTTCATAAGTGAATTTGATTCTTGGATCCACAGAATTCAGAAACGAATGAAAATCACTAACATCTCCGAATGACTCGTACCAAATGATGAAAATGTCATCCAAATATCGCATCCATGATTGAGTAAATACGACGTAATCAGATGCTGGTAAGATCTCTTTTACAAAAGCATACATTTTTTCTTCTATAAATCCCATGGCCAATGTCGCATAACTCGGTGCCATCTTTGTGCCCATGGCCGTACCGTAATTTTGCAGATAAATTTCAGATTCAAAGTTAAAATAATTGTTTGTGAGAACAATCTTAATGCCTTCAAGTATAAATTCCGTTGTAAAACGTTCATTGATCAGGTCTCGATTTTTTGAAATCCAAAATTCGATGGCCGTGATACCCAATTCGTGACTAATGTTGGTGTAAAGAGATGCCACATCAAACGATACAAATTGTGCTTCACTAGGGATGGTTTGTGGTAATTTTGAAATAAAGTCATATGTATCTTTGCAATATCTGTTCATGGTAACCACAAGAGGTTTAAGGAGCTCATCTAAAAGAAATCTAAGATGACTTGTAGGGCTATTAACACTAGATATTATTGGGCGGAATTTCAAATCAGTTGGTAAATCAGTCTGTAAATATCCAAATTTATCTATTTCCGTATTTGACAAGTAAGAGACCAGTTTGTGAACTTTTGGCAGTCCATAAAAATGAGGCATTGCAGAATTGAATTTGTACAGATAACCTTTTTCCGTGTTCGTCAAACAGTGTTTATGTTTATTGCAATACTTTCTGATTAAATTAATTGTTGTTGAAATCTTTTAGTTTTCAATTAGAGTATAAGTACCTTCAGAGTTCAAATGTTCGTTATATATACATCGCTTGCAATCATCATAGTTTATAATAACAAAAGATCCTCCTTTATCATTTAAAAAAACTTTCCATTTCTTGAAATTCTTTGAACGCTGTTCTTTCATTAAATGGCAAGTTGTGTTTCCTTTTCTGGACATCATGTACTGAGCTGACGTTAGTATTTATCAAATTAATACAGCAATCTAAAGTATCATTCAATCCTTTAGGTGGATCAAAATTGGAGGGTTGTCTTGCCATTGACTCCTGATGAGAGTTTTCATCAACTGTCGAATTAGAAAAGTAATCAATTAATCGTAGTCTTCGACAAAAAGAAGCTGATTCATGTTGAACGTCATTTATGTTAGCTTTTGGATATGGGGTGAATTTACCACCCCTTGCTAATAATGATCTTTGTGAATCAGAGATATTGTCTTTAGAAAAATTTATTATCTTGATTTCTTTTAGCATAAAAAAGAATTACTGTTGGATTCAAAATTATCGGGCATATCATCCGAGATACATTCATTTATTCCAATTGCCATTGGTATATTTTTATCTGAGTTCCTTTAAAATTCTGTACTATTGAAATCTTGAAAATTGTAATTTCTGCAATGCAGTGAATCAAGTTGATTGTAGTTATTGCGACCGAAATTATTTTGGCGAACTTGAAAGTTTGAGCGCATAGGTCTAACGTAATTAGGATTATTGTTCTTGAAATTCTCTTGATTAAAGTAATTTCGATTATTATAACGTATAGGATTATTGAAAGGCCTAAAATTGAAATTTCGAGCAATTCGGTTATTTCCATAACGGTTGAAATTTGGCCTGGTATTAGGTCTATATCGATTTCGATTAACATTTTGATAATTATTTCTTTGCATGCGATTAGTGTTGGGTCTGTAATTTGTGTAACTGGGCACAGTATTGCGAAACTTATTTGAAGTTACATTAAATAATCCGGAGTTCAAAGGAGTTAAATGTTTTTCGGAGGAAAAGAATTTACTCTTTTCTTCCCATATGGAATGGCTAAGAAGTTCTTCCCTCACCGTTTCACTTCTCCATTGTTGTATTTTTTCGGAAGTAGTAGCTTCATAAAACATGATATTAAAGTAACTTTCTACTTCCTTGTCAATTTTGGAAATTTCAATTTCGGCTTTAATATCTGCCACTGACCTTAATCGTTGTATTTCATTTTTACATTCAGAAACCGATAACGATTTCCTTAGCTCATTTTCTTCTTCCGAAATATTTGTCATTGGTCTCCTCCAAAATTTACGTGGAATCTTAGGCTCATCGTCCATAAAAGCATTCTCATAAATACTCGCGATGCTATTGTTTCTATACGTCTGATAGTAGGCGAATTTACGTTTCAGTAATTTCTGCTCTTTAAACTTTTGAACATCACTACCAGTATGAAATCTAACTAGAGGACCCTACAAGTCATCTTAGTTTTCTTTTAGATGAGCTCCTTAAACCTCTTGTGGTTACCATGAACAGATATTGCAAAGATACATATGACTTTATTTCAAAATTACCACAAACCATCCCTAGTGAAGCACAATTTGTATCGTTTGATGTGGCATCTCTTTACACCAACATTAGTCACGAATTGGGTATCACGGCCATCGAATTTTGGATTTCAAAAAATCGAGACCTGATCAATGAACGTTTTACAACGGAATTTATACTTGAAGGCATTAAGATTGTTCTCACAAACAATTATTTTAACTTTGAATCTGAAATTTATCTGCAAAATTACGGTACGGCCATGGGCACAAAGATGGCACCGAGTTATGCGACATTGGCCATGGGATTTATAGAAGAAAAAATGTATGCTTTTGTAAAAGAGATCTTACCAGCATCTGATTACGTCGTATTTACTCAATCATGGATGCGATATTTGGATGACATTTTCATCATTTGGTACGAGTCATTCGGAGATGTTAGTGATTTTCATTCGTTTCTGAATTCTGTGGATCCAAGAATCAAATTCACTTATGAAACGAATGTACAACAACTCAATTTTTTAGATGTTTTGATTTATAAGGATTGTAATAACATTGAACGCGATATATACTCGAAACCAACCGATAGTTACAACTGCGTGCCATTTAATTCTGGTCATCCCAAGCACATACTACGCAACATTCCTTATGTTTTGGCTAAACGTATTAATCGCATTGTTTCGAAAGAAAACTTAAAAAAGAAGCGATTGCTTGAAATGCACGTAAGACTTAAAAAGCTTGGATATCCAGACAAGTTGATAAGTGATGCGATTGCGAAATCAAAAATCGGCAACATAACTAATAACTCAGATGAAAGTAAAAATGATAAAATCATTTCTTATGTAAAGACCTACAACCCAAATAACCCCAACGTATATCATGAAATAATCAAACCCTCTTTTTCAAGTTTAAAACTTACTCCTATATTTAAGAACCACACTTTACGAAATAGTTACAAACAACCCAAATCATTATTGAACATTTTAGCAAGAAGAAATCGTATTCCGTTAACTGGAGTGAAGAAATGTAGTAACAAGAGGTGTGAATGTTGTAAATCATTAATTGTTGGAACATCCTTTCCATATGAAATAATGGGGGAAACAAAAACTTTTAACGTTAAACATAACATGAACTGCGAAACAAAAGACGTAATTTATGCATTGCAATGTCAAGGATGTGAAGCTACATACATCGGTCAAACTGGTGACTCATTACGAGCAAGAGTCCGGGTGCATCGGCAACAAATTCGCGACGACAATTACCGATCTCTTTACGTTAGTAATCACATTTTTAATTGCGCTCATGATTCAGAGTTGAAGTTCCGTGTTATGCCAATTCTCAAATTGCCACCTAACTGTGCAAGAACATACCGCGAAGAGAAAGAGAAATTATGTATAAAAATCATAAAACAATCGCTAAATCGAGATATGTGAAATGCCATGTATAGAAATTTATCTCTGCCTACATAGATATTAATTTGAGATTTTGTTGACATCTTATTACTTTACCTTTTCTCATATATCTAAGTTACATTAGTTGGATGTATATGAAAGATATTTGATTCTGTGAATAAATAAATCATTTATGCCCTTGAGAAGCCTGCAACAGGCAGAAACCGGTCGGGCTGTTTGAGCTATCTGGCTTGTTTTTCTTATATATATATATATATATATATATATATATATATATATATATATATATATATAATGATAAATGAGAACTAAAGCGAACGTATCACATTTAAAGTAAAAGAGAAAGTCGAGGCTTCAATGAAAAGGAATTTATTCGCAAACATGTTTCACCAGCTGTGATGGCTTCTCAATGCGATTGAATGAATGAATTCATACCTTCATACATATTCATACATACCAGCAAATCAATTCAAAATAATCAGATATCACCTTAACAAAAGCATCATCATGATGTTAAACCTAAACCATTCAATGCAGGCTTGAACTTCTCGATGAACATAGAATCTTTATGTTCACTCTCTAGCTTCGATACATTGGGTTGGAGCTTGTAGAATGGCGCAAATACAAATTTCATGGGAAGGTCCCTGGCACACATAGCAATATGCCTACTCACAAGTAATATAGCGTAATTAGGATTATTAATATGTTGCCTATGGACAGTCATGCGATGGCGCAAAGTATCGCCAGTTTGGCCAATACAGTAGTTCTTGCAACCTTCACACTGCAACTTATAGATCACATTCTTAGACATGCAATTGAAGTTATGTTTTAAAACAAATTCCATCTTGTCATTATCAATGATGAACTCCACTGACATCCCCTCAATGATGTTATCACAGCATTTACATAACTTCTCATTGCATTTCGTAATCCCATTCAGGCTCATACGGTTGTTCTTATTGAGCAAAGATAACAGGGATCTCGGTTGCCTATAAGTTTGTCTTAAAGTGCAGTTTTTAAAACAATTACTCACACTGAGGCATCCAGTGGTAGGTTTTATTACATTGTTGAAAAAGGAAGGATTATTGGGATTGTAGGTATTGATAAAAGAAATCACAGTGGAATTTAGTTTATCATCAACTTTTTCATTTTCATATGTTTTTGATAGTTTAGCTCGTTCTATGGCACTGTTTATCAAAAGTTTTGGATATGACAATTCAAGCAAACGTTGTTTTAGTTGCAAATAGCGAAGTTTTGTTGTAGTCATCCGAGACTATTCTCTCAATTCTCCGAGATAGCACAAAAGGAATATTACGAAGCAAGTGCTTCGGATGATTTGAATTGAACGGAACATAATTAAAGCTGTCCGTGGATTTTTCAAAAATATCAGTCTCTATTTTATCAAACTTCAAATTTTTATAGACTTTGACATCCAGGAAGTTCAAGGATGTACTGCTTGATGTTGAAGTGAATTTTATAGATTGATTTAAATCATTCAATAGTCTTAAAAAATGATTCAAATCTCCAAATTTATTATTCCATAGAAACCAACAATCGTCTAAATATCTCCACCAAGACTGAATTATTTCCTCTGATACATCATTTGGATATATATATATTTTATTTTCTCATAAAGTCTCACTTCAAGGTACCCCATAGTTAGTGACGCATATGTGGGAGCCATTTTGGTTCCCATCGCCGTCCCCGATACCTGAAGGAAATAGTCGTCTTCGAATGTGAAATAATTATTGGTGAGAATATTCTTTAAACTGTTTAAAATAAAATCAGATGTAAAACGGGAAGGAATTAATTCCCTATGTTCTTCAATCCAATATTTTATAGATTCCAATCCTAGATTGTGAGGGATTGAGGTATAAAGAGACACCACGTCACATGTTACAGAGACGGTGCCCTCATCATAGAATTTCGGAAGTTTATCAATAAAGTACTATAATAAGTAAGATAATATATAATAAAGTAAGATAACTCGGTCGTTAAATCGTTAAATCAATAACACGTCAATCTGAATCTTGAATTTTCTAGATTTGAGTCATTTATTCGCTTTCTGCGATAGAGCTTTGAAACGGACAAACGACGTTAAAAATTAAAATTGTTATTTTATCAGAGAACAGAGACAAGACAGTGACTGAAATCCCAAATATTGTTGGTATGTACAAAGTCAGTGTGAGTCTTATTTTGAAACAACATCGCGAAACTGAAAATTCAGATTTAGGATATCAGAACTGGGTGGTTCAAATAAAAAGCTATCAGACCGAGATCTCCGTCATATGTGTATCATTAGTGGAAACAATCCGAGAATGACGACAAAAGATATTCAAGAAGAGAAGGGTGACCGAGCTGATTCCGCTAGCCTAAGGACAATACAAAGAGGATTGAATGACATCGGTTGTCGTGCTGAGCGTCCAAAAGTAAGCCCTTTCGACTAAGACTCAGACAGAAAAAAGTTATAAGTGGGCATTGCAGCACCGTAATTGGGAAGAAGATCAGTTGAATAAAGTGATCTGGAGAGACGAAACTGTGATTGAATTGAGAGATAATTGTCCACAATTTGTCAGAGTTGTCGATGGCTTTCCTCTTACTTCTGAGCATTATTGTTTAACGACAAAGCACTTGTTTGGTTGTTTGGTCTTGCTTCTCATCATCTTGCGCCCCAGGACGAAGCCATATTGTGGAGGGTCAAATGAATACCGAATGGTATGTGTCAGAAATAATCAGGAATCGTGTTATTCAGCAGCTTCAGCAGTGGTATCCTGGCTCAGATGGAGTATTTCAACAAAATAATGCTTCATGTCAAAAGAGCAAATGATCGATGGAAGGATTTCGTTACAATATCACCGTCATGGATTGGCCCCATCGTCCACAGATATCAACCCCATAGAGAATCTGTGGGGAATAGTGAAGAAACGAATTCTGAAAATGAAGCCAAAATCAAAAAACGACATAATTACTGGATTCATTTAAGTGTGACATCACGATGATGAGATATTGAATACTATGAAATCTTTGGTTAGATCGATGCCACAACGCGTGAGTGCATTGATCGATTCTCGAAGATTTCATACAAAGTACCGAACTAAATTTCATGAAAGCAAGCGTCTTCTGTAAGATGTTATTCTAATTTACATTCTTGATGTGATTACATGATTTATTACAAAAGTAATGCTGTTATCTGACACAATTTTAGACTTTTATGTAAAAAAATCATTGAAGTGCTACATGTTTAAAACTTGCTGTCGCGTACTGTATATATATATATATACGAAAATGAATGCACTAAAACCTATGAAAGTTGCCATAACATAGGCATAGGTATATGGATAGGAAAGTCAACAGAAATTGAATTCACTTATTCAAAAATATATCAGTGCACATAAGGGCTACTGTAACATACGTGCATATACATGTATATATAGTGGTCGTATTACATAAGCAAATTCTATGCATGTAAATGCATATCGCAGTATTGTGCGCAACTAATTTGTTTGATGTCAAGGAATGATAATTTACTTTCTACAATTCATGTGAGTATTGAAGAGCGAATAGGCTTATAACAAATAATGGAAGCTTTTCTTTTGTGTAATTAAATGACAATTTGACTTTTTTGGTGATATGACTAACACTGCCATATTTCATCGAACAAACAATGATCTGTAAGTGCAGTGCAACTATCCGCCTGAAAGCCATACAAGATGAAATTGATTATGCTATAAGTCATCATGCTACATGTACCGTGCACATATGAACTCAAACATAGACGGTTTTCAAAAACCATGCATGGGCTCCACAAACGGTGGTCGCGCGCTGATGCTAATCGAATACAAAATACATGTATATTGGTGTAGTAGTATACAAATGAAATTCAGCAAAATAATTGAAAAACATGTTGACATGTCAAAATCATGCGGTTGGATTTCTCTATTCGTAGTCTAGATCCACTTAATACAGCCTATTTACAGGTTAATTGAAGCGTGGTATATATACCAGTATGCGCAGTGAAATAGTGTAACGTATACAGTATACAGTATACAATGCATCGAATGATGTGACGTAGTATAAACTCGCACACGTGATGACCATTTTGCGTTTATGCGAGAAGATATTCACTACGAAAGGCGCTTGGTTGGATAATTCATGAATTTTTGTGCCATCATGTCGCTCATTTAGTTATTAATTGATGTTTTTGCAAATTCTAAAGGTCGAAGTGGGAGTGAGTCATTATGACATTATGAATTCAAATAATGTCAACGGGCAACTTAAGATATGAGAAGCGGTGGCGGGACACTTGTTGCCCACTACTGATGTATGTACAGTACTTAGAAAATATTGAAAAGAAATACGCATATCGCATTTTATAGCCACATGTGTGAAGCGTGGATACTACAGTCAGGAGCATGTCAGAAATGAAAATTAGAAATTTGGACCAAAATGTGGTTCTTGATGCCAGCCTTGGGAGATGGGTTAGAAATGCTTTCCTATGCATTCACATTTGACTACGTTGTCTATTTCATCAACAAACCTAATTGAAATGTGATGACGTACCAAGCCCTGTGCGTACTATCTACCATCGTTCTTGTCTCTTTACTTGCTGTCAGCATAAGTGCAATGACTTCCAGAAATACACTTTTCTCCATTGCATTCATTTTCCAAGTAGCCAATACTGATGTCATCCATATCTCCTCCAACATATGGGTGTGGTATCTCCAACGATCATATTATTCCACAATCTCGATCAACTTAAACTTAGTATCTCCCGTCACCTGTGCATGCAACATCTGACATAACTCTCATGTTTTGCCCTATTGGGCTTCAGCTGTATAAATTTTTTGTTGCTATCTATAAGTATTCTGAATGTAGTGACACGCTTTCTATCGTTATTTCATTGAAATTCATTAGTGTACTAAAATGAAATTTAAATGTCACTTCACCCTCAACGGGGACTTATATGATGTTGACATAGTCAAATCTGGAGCCTTTATTGTCTTCATGTCCTTCCAACCGTCTACGAATGACATTCGCATGGCTAAGGCAAATCCTTGGCCTAGATGTATCATGTACGAGTGGGCCCCCTATACTACACGCAAGTGCTCGCTTAGAAAAACAGTGACCATTCTCCAATATGTAGATGTACATAGGCCGATATATATGTACGAGTATAGCATCCATGATTCTACTATTTAAGCAGAGTGCAATTCAGCAATTCATTTCCGGCCTAAAAGTCAATTCTTGAATGTCAAAAAGCATTTTCTGACCTCATATTGACATCTGAAATCAACTAAGCAATCTGCAGCTAGAAGTTTGTGGACGTTCTAGTATTATGTACTAAATCACTGTATTCAGTCAATTATCCTCTCCATTAGTAAGTATTGACACTTGATTGTGTGTTAACTAAAATCATTATTATGTACTACATATGCGCACATGTTGACTTAGTTGTTCCTGAAGTGGATTACTTTGTGTTAGAAACAAATTTACAAAACATAAAGCATGTTTGCTTGAATTCTTAGACTTTTGGCGCACCCTTTACTGTGCAATATTGATTAGAGTTTGAGGTAAGATCGCATTCTTTTTATTGATTTATATATCGCTATAATGTCGTCTGATATCGTTATTGCTCACACCGAGTTACATATGGATAAGGCATCAAATTTGCTCGACAATGATTCCAAATTCAACACCAAATCAATGGAACAATTCTGCGAGTGATGACGAATCAATGCAACTCTGCGGGATATGGAGTCAGCCTTTAAATGCCCCTTAAACTTGTGCATTTGCGTGTGTTTCTTCAGTAATATGATCTTTCAGGACTTGGATGGAGTATGATCATAATATCGGGAATCGTTTGCATATACTACAATGTCATTCTCACCTGGGTATTCTATTACCTGGTGATGTCAATGAGACGCGAGGTGCCCTGGAAATTATGCAACAACCCTTGGAACACCTGTTTGTGCATCAGAAGACTCAAAGAAATGAATGCTGTGAGTATTACGTTCGATTTGCGGCTAACACATTCGTATCCAGGTGGCGACAGTGTGGTAAGCTCAAATTGCAAACCAAGTCGCTGTTATTTGACTTATACTGTCGCCCGCATGATTTCTCTCATTGTTATCACAAGTAAGTTTTCAATCAATGCCGTTGATATTCGCATTTAACTACTCGATGATTGAGTCAATGATGGAATAATCGTGTAGTTCAGCGGGAAAAGTCAGCTGTCTAATCATGTGAGAAATATCCTTTGTATCAAATGAATAAAGATATAAAAGGGGAAAAAAGTTATTTGTCTTCTTAATTAGTATAGCTATTTTACCTACCATCAGCATTTGCAGATTCTTAGGAAGTCGATCAAAATTAATTTATTTCGGTCCGAGTTTCAGTTTTCAATTCATGAATTGACTTAAGCAGTCATCATCATTCACATTATTTTATTGCCACTTTCAAGTCAGTATAGATGATGTCAAGCTTGTATACTAATTTTTTCGACGAAACAATCTGAAAGGATTTCAAATTTTCATCAAGGAATTCGCGAAATGATGGTGCTCAATTACATTCTTTGACTATACTAAAAACTTAAAGCACGTGTGGTTACATATTTGACAGTACTGAGAGTGAAATCTAGAAATGCGAGACATTGTTAAAGTCTTGTGAATCACTATTGTTGCCGCATTATGTTAGGGGAACCCCAGATGGCTATGCCAAAGAAGTGGCATGGCCTTTTCATGTCGTGAAGTAATAGAAGAATTTGAGATGTTCCGCTGCTGAACGAACCGGAAATATTTATTATTACTCGCTGCCATGAAGTCTCTATGACATGGCATTTTTACTTTCCTTCTTGCACCACAAAGTTGAAATCCGTTGATATCAGATAAACAGCGTCTGGTTTTCCGGATATCTTCTGTTCCGACTGTAACTTCAATGTGCACTGTTTACAGTGAGACAATTGGGAGACGGTTGCATTGATGCATAACATCAATGGGTTGTTGTTGAATTCCTTGTCTTTATTTCCCATATTTCTGGTTCATATTCATCTTCTATCTATTCTTCAAAGTAAGTTGTTCTAATAAAATGTATGTCTTGATCTATGCGATCATCATTCCCAAAACTCGTCTCCAGAACATATCCTCCTCGCCGTATGCTCAGTATTAATTGCACTTCACTACTATGGGATGCTATCTTATGGATATTTTGTTCACCTCACACAGCCGAAGCTCCACGTACGTGTAGATTAAAATTCCACTTAACAATTATCTTTTTCTGTTATAATTGTGAGATGCAATTTTTGTCTCATCAATTGAGCATCAAGCGTAGAGCACAACGTTTTTTTCTAATGATGAATCCACATTTCATTGTACAATGTTGGACACGTTATGAAGCTCATTTTTTGTAAAACAAATTTTATAATTTTGATATCCAATAATTAAAGGCATGCAGACATATCTCGCTGCTACATTATTTGATCACACAATCCTAGAAGGATGTTCTCTAATTGGATTGGGAACGACGATTATATATAAACCAATAATATAAAATATTTATCTCTTCAACGAGTGTGTTTGAAATAACGTTATACCTTCCTTATTGTAGACTGATATGATCAACGCCACAACATCTAACTGCACACTCAAAGGCGACCAAATGACTCCAGCTGAGGAATTTTGGAAGTAAGCAAAAATGTATTCAGAAATATTTCTGTGCAATCGATTTTGAACAATTATAGGCAAATCATCGCGTTACTGGACTTGAGTTTGTTTTGCATCCTTTTCGGACGGAATCATGCATGCCCTCAGGAAACGATCGGTCGCACTACAGGAGAGCCCTGTTATATGCATAGAATTGGTTTAGGGATCTCATCGACCTGATGACTTCGATGTGATTCGAGGGGTTGGCGATTACAGCAACAATTTCCTTGTTTATGTCAAACTAATTCCCATTCAGAAATAGGATACACAATAGTTCGAATTAGAGTCAGTACTAATGTTCTTACATCAAGAAACCCCGAACCCATATGTTTTTTTTAAAAAGATGTGGGTGAGTTGAGTGAATGTGAGCCTACTCAAGTGTTTTATGAATGACTCATCCATGCGATTACGAAGCTCTTCAATGAAAAACTAACTTCTTTTGTGCGCATAGGCGCAAGAAATATTCGTCATTGCCGATACAAAGTGAATTTGCGATTGTGATTATTTGATCATAATTCCTTTTCCATGTTCAAAAGATAACCCAGATGGAAGATGCAACTATAAAAGTAATACTGGTATACGTGCAATTATTCGGATACTGTAATTTTCATCTAAAATCATAGATGTGCGATAAATTGTATCTTGAAGTCCTTCTCATGTATGTAGGGCCGATCAGTACTGACAATACAGGCGATAGTCATTTGGAATTAACTTCGGATTCCATCTTACTTCCACAAATATTTTGTCAGCAGAGTTCGTTTGCAAGAGCATCAGCATTTTAGATGTATTGTGCCTACAGAAATTATAGCATCGCAACGAGCAGGCATGATGCATTTAATGCACATAATTCATCAAGCTTAAGATACAAATCAGATTTAAGAAATACTCATGAAAATTTTTGCGTAACTTATTGTAATGATTATATTGAACAAAAATGCAATATTCGGCTTTCATTTTTCAAATTTGATCACAACTTTATAAATTTATTTTTATACCTTCACAATCTTAAAAGAAAGGATCAATTTACACATTTTCAGTCATCGTTAATTTTGCTTGTTAAAGTTGAATTAAAACAATTTCAATTAATAGGCTTATATTACGCCAACCGTTGAAAACAGTTAATTTAAACTACATAACTGCTCTAATTGCTGCTACTCGTAGTATAGATTCCATCGCGCGTATTACCGAACTGCATTTACATGTCCATCAAAGTCCTTCTCATGAAAATTTACAGTTTAATGATTTTTGATAAAAAGAAAGTTATAAGCCCGGATGTCCATTTTTTACACATAACTGATGAAACTAAATATCGACATGATTGAAAAAAACCAAAATCTCCATTGGAACTAAGTGAGATCGTGCAAAGGTCGTCAAAGGGCAGCAAACCTCTTCTTATCAAGACTAATTTGAGGATCATTTTAATAATACAAGCTGACTGTGGTTGATTGTTAGTACAGCATGCCTATCATTTTCGATTAGATGGAAGGACGCATTGTCTACACCGGCGTTTCACAGCTGCAACAGGGCTACTCTGAACTGTCATTCTCAATTTTCTGCTGCTACATAAGTCTGAGTCGATTTCCATAAACGAGCTCGTGGATAGACCATGTAGATTAGGCTTACTGTCGTTTGCTAGTAGACGTCGCCTTTTTTTCAGCTAATTTGTACACGCTGAACAGTCTCTGCAGGATTGCGATATTATGATGAATGTTCTTTTGGTAAATTGATCACAAATTAGACAACTTGAGATCCTATTATAGATCAAGCTGTATATCTAATTATTGCACGGCATCATGATAAAACTTCTGCATGGTGATCTGTTATGACTATATTTAGTATTCAGCTTTTGGCTACTCATTTTAGCATCTTACGGGAGCACATTTAGGCTGCTCTCAACAATTAAATTATGTTAGTATCTTTTTTTATGTATCTAAATTATATTTTGTTGATTGTAAACTCATAGTCTATAATTTGCATTGGTAGCATGTATTATACATATGTACTTTTCTTATCGTCTGAAAACTCGCATGATAGCAGAATTATTCATTTATCTAGAATTCAAGCGATTTCAATCGAAATTCCTAAGCAGAATCTCCATTTGCATGGTTGTAAAAGGAGCCTCAGTTGAGGTTGCACCATTCATCAGTCAAAATATCCATAGATCAAGAAAGATGTCTCGATTCCACCAGTGGATAACGTTTGATTGCAGAAACGTCGGAAAAAATAACTTGATGGTGGATCGATTTTACCATCCGTAGTAATATCGACAGGAGTTCATGCAATTGGAAGATGCTGATTTCTTGCATCACTGATTCCACTGTCAAAAATTAATGTCAATTTTTAGTCGTTATTGATTGATTGTTGAAAGGAAACAGGCTTGTGTTGTAATTTCGTTTACAATTACTGTACTTGGTGATTGTAATCAATTACATTTTCTGATGAGTAATTTGTAATTGCAATTAATTGCATTTTTAGTCATGTAATTGAAAAATGATTGCAAATACTGTACAGTCAGCACTGCTAGATATTCATTAAGCACGCGCTTTAAATTACTTTACTCTCATCATCGATAAGGCGTTACCATGCTTCAAAATGTACCAGGTGTACAATTACTAGCAATTTCATTCAAAAAATTTGTTCGAAGAAACTTGCTGATCGGATGATACAAATCAGAAAACTGCAATTACTTAATTTCCCCATAGAAAAGAGGGGCAAGCAAGTTCTTCTACATTAGAGGCCACGGTTGGAATCTTTAAATCATTTTTAAGCTTAGCAGAAATCTTAGCCAGCCCTAAGTGTCAACTTAATAGTCCCCTAGAAGCCACAAGCCTCGATATATCATCACTGTTCCTTCCGTTTAAATCTTTGATGTATGGCGAAAGCACTTGGGAGAAGAAGAAAAATGTTGCAATTTTACATCATCGCTACAAGCGTGGTCTGTTTATCTGGGGAGGAATTGTAATTAGTCTTAGAATAGCCGGTAAAAGAAATGGAAAAACTGATGGTGTAGCACTGATAATTATAATTATCTAAAGCAGTTGTGGGCAACGCGTGGCCCGCCGGTATATGTTGGGTGGCCCGCCACCGCTTCTCATATTTAAAGTGGCCCGCGGACATTATTTGAATCGATAGTGTGCAAAATTACTCACTTCGATTTCGACATTTGGGAGGTACATCTAAGGGCGAGGGATCCTCTTTAGAATTTGCAAAAGCATTAATTAACAACTAAATGAGCAATGTGATGACCCAAAAATTCACATTCGAATTATCCAACCATACTCCTTTTGTAATTAACATCTTCTCGTATAAGCACAAAATGGTCATCACCTGCGCGAGTTACCATTTGTAGAGCCCATGCACGGGTTTTTAAAAGCCGTATATGTTTCAGTGACATATGTGCACGTATGCATGTAATTATCAATAATTGTAGCAAAATCAATTTTATCTTGTGCGACTTTCATTTTTGATAGTTGCACTGCACTTACAGACCGTTGTCTTTTGATGAAATAAGGTACTGTCGGTCAAATCAGCAAAACGTCAAATTACCATTTACAGACACAAAAGAAGAGCTTCCATGATTTGTTATAGGCCTGTTCGCTCTTCAATACTCATATGAATTGTAGAAAGTGAATCGTGATTCCTTAATATTAAACAAATTAGTTGCGTACAACACTGCTGTTTACATTGACATGCAAAATTTTGTTATGTAATGCGACCACTGTATATGTACGTGCGGTACAACAACCCATATGTGCACTTAAAAGTGCGGAATAAAAGAATACTAAGCCTATACTACTGTCTCTTGAAATTGGTGGCCCGCGAGTCCTTTTGCGGGCCACTCCTTGTGGCCCACTATCCCAACTTGGTAGCCCACCACTGATCTAAAGTAATTGCAAAGTAATTGTAATGTAATTGAAGGAAAACGAAACAATTTGTAATTGTAATCCATTAAATTTAATGAGTAATTGACACAAGTCTGAAAGTGAATAGCAGCTATTAATTGATTTGTGAAGTCGAAAGACATTTTCTGATATTGCTCCAAAACTGTGATTGAGACTAATTTTCTACTTTTAGTTTCTACTTATTTCTGATCAGCAACCCAAATTTTATCAACTCGTTTGGCTCACAGGATCATCAAAAGCTCGGCTTTTGAAAAAAAGTTTTTTTGAAAATTTTGTCAATTTCAAAATGAAGCATCTTAATCAATTCCTATCACTGATAGACCATTGACAATGTTCAAATGCAGCTGTAGTTACTTTGATCGTTCATCCACGAATGCATTTATGTAATTATTACTTGGATAATAACGCATTGTACACTCTACTCATAATGGTTTCATAAGTAAGACTACCAGTTTTCTTCTGCAAGTGATGGTTCCCGAGTGACAAAGAAGACAGATTATCATGCCCCACAATTTATTTGGTGCATTCATTCATTTGGATTTCACTGTAGTTTTACTGGACGATATATGAGCGGTATGTGATACTAGCAGACAATAGGGAATTTACATAATCTTTCCACATATTTATACTTGAATTGTATTTAGTGCCGCTAAACTATCCCAACGTAGTCAAGCACACTTCCGTACATAATTTTATTACGTTTTCATGCAGTAACTTATCAACGCGCATCGTTTGTCGAAATCATCTAATATCAATCTCATAACATTTTGAGTGATGCTCAAAACATCAATTTCTCGAAAAAAATTAAAAGAAGGAATTTGGATTTTGAATTGCTACTCAGGTAACAAGATACCAATTAAACAAAAACTGATAGCACTAGTGGAACCATGATGCGCCAATTGTGTGCTGCAGTAATTTTTGGAACGATTAGATCATGGGAACATCAAAATCAGGGGCTCCAGGATCCTCGCCCCAGGTTTTCAGAGCTCTTGATAGCCGGAAAAAATGGCTGTCAGCTATTAATTTATGCATCTTTGAGATCTTGAAATAAATGCATTTTATTCCACTAATTTCATGGAGATAAATTTTGGATCAATCAAATGCTCATATTCTGTTTAGAAAATACAGGCTTCTGATTTTACTCTTGAACTGAGTGGCCTTAAAAATTCAGATTATCTAGCGGAATTTCATCGATTGCTAGGAATATCAATCGTCATGTTATCCGAATATGGAAAATGTGTGGGTGTGTGCAGGGTGTATGACGCAGGAAAATCAGAGCGAAATTGGTTTCTGGACAACCGGGAAATACCAAAAAATCAGGGAATTTGGATAAGCAAAGATTAAAATAGTAACAAAATTACCTACCGTATAACCAAAGATGTAAAAATTTCATATTTTCCATGTTTTTGATTAAAACATCACTTTTTATGTCGTTTGAAGATTTGATCAATAAAAAAATTCGCAAGAAAAGAATGGTCAAGAATTTATAAATTTTTAGGCATAGTGCGTTTGCTTTATTATTTTTCAGTAATATGTGCTATTTTCAGACAAGGATGCCAGTTGCTTTTATGTGCTGTCTTAGTTTGCTGTTGCACTTTTCTCAAAAGCTGCGTCCAAATTCACTCTGCTGGGTGGGGAAAGCAGCTTTAAAAATGTCCGTACGGAATATATATACGCAAACGAGCAAATCTGGATCCCGGCATTAGGGCGGGTGCTTCGCTTTCTCATCCCACTCACGCCGTTCTTGTGAGCTTGTTCACATTAATCGGTCTTCGCCTGTTTCCATGGGCGAGTTGCCTCCGGAGATTATTCAGCAGGTTCGCACTCACACGCCTTGCGCGCTCATCGACAGTACATGGCTAATGAGTACTCAGATGGCTTCGTCTGTTTAAAGAATCTCGTGAACATGATACACAATTTTTGGATGCTCCCTGTACATCATCGACTGTGCTCTGCAAACTGGAGACAAATTTATTGAGGTGATGAAATTCTTGCGAACTTGTTGAAAGATTTTAAAGATCTTCCGTCTCGTCTAGCGGATTATCGACATTTCACAGTTACTCAGGACACACAAGTAGCACCCCAAGTATTGTGCGACTCGATGGGTTGAGAACGTATAGCAGTTGTGGATGTGATCATCGAACAATGATCATCGCATTGCCAAGCTTGCGATCATGTCGAAAATATCAAGAAGCAACCTACTCGTCGTCCTACGAGAACATAAAGGAAATGCTGAATGACCCTCTGCTCAAGGTCAAATTGTGTCTTTTCGTCACGATAACCAAGGAATTTGAGGTTTTCTTGAAGAAATTTTATGTCGACAGAATTTTTTTTATGCTTGCACCGGCACTCATATGGTCAAATGCGCCGATGACATCTTCCTTATTATTAATTTATGCAAGATGTTCGACGAAGGAAAAGACAAACTTGATGACTACCTACTCTACAGCACTGCTTTCAAGAAGGTAATTCTTCTCCTGAACTAGAACGGCTCCTGCGAATCATCCTCTATTTGAGCCATGGACAGGCTTCAGTAGAAAAAGGTTTCTCTGTCAACTAATGGATGATCGTAGAAAATCAAAAAGAGAATTCTCTTATTGCTCAAAGAATTGTCATTGATCATACACGCACTTTGTATGACGGAGATGCTCGTATTTATGACGCATTCAAGAAACTGATTTTGTCCTCTGGAAATTCCGCCTCGCGATATCAAGAAATTAGAAGGAAAGAGGCAGCATATCAAGACATCGGAACAAGCATTGTGAGTGAGAAGAAAAGGAAGGCGTCAGGAATCAAGAGAAGGAGGATATGAAGAAGAAATTTTTGTTTCTGGCTAATCGTATTGATCAAGATGTCCATTCTTTGATGCAGTAGGCTTCTACGTTTTTATTTTCGTCTTTACGTTATAATATTTTTCTTTTTTTATAAACACTTGTCATATTTCAATCTGCTTTAGCAATAATGATCTTTTCCTATTGAATAGTTTTTGGAATAGTTTGTTACCACAACAGGATATAAGTGTTGTTTCATTTACCTACCAAAAACTAGTGGCATGTATATCAGGACGCTTAGACACTTTTGAGATGCCGATTAAATGTGAATTCCAGATGGCATGAAGAAAGAGCCAGGAGCCCATTTTGCGCATACATAGTCCCGTTTTTTTGGTATATTTATATCTGCGCATATTATCCAATCAACAAGATATTTATCCGTTTATATCACGATATCATCCACGAATTTTTAAACTTAAATAATCCAAAGAAAGCTGAGGTGAGTAGTAAGCAAGTGACAAACACCAGATAGCGCAAGATGGCGGCCGTTTCCCACCCTACCCCCCTACCCCTACCCCCCTACCCCTACCCTACCCCCCTACCCCTACCCCCCTACCCCCCCTACCCCCCTCCTCTCTTCCTCCTCCTCCCTGTCCTGGGGTGTTGTGCCGCCCGGGTGGGCTTGGGTGCCGGCCTGGTGGACGTGGTGTGCCGGCCTGGTGGACGTGGTGTCCATCGTCTTCCTCGTCAAAAATGGTCTCAACAAGTTTTTCCACCCCGGGGGGGGGTAGGGTGGGAGGAAATCCAAAGTGTCGAAATTCGATGCGCCAGTGCTACCATCGTCTTCCTCGTCAAAAGTTAGGTCGACAAGTTTTTCCCACCCTACCCCCCCCTACCCCCCCCCCGGGAGAGCTAGCTGCTATCTCGGCTTCTAGTGGACGGATTTTGTTCGTTCGGGTTGCATTCGAAAGAGGATGAAAAACTAACCCATGACATTTTTTGGCGCGAGTCAATCCGATCAGCCGTTCAAAAGTTAGAGCGGTTTCAAGATTTTAGGAAAGGTTGAAAAAATCCAAAGTGTCAGAGTGACTGTGTACGGTAAAAATGAAAAATTTTTTCCAAAGTGTCGAATTTCGATGCGCCAGTGCTGCCATCGTCTTTCTCGTCAAAAGTTAGGTCGACAAGTTTTTTCCCACCCTACCCCTACCCCCCTACCCCTACCCCCCCCCCGGGAGAGCTAGCTGCTATCTCGGCTTCTAGTGGACGGATTTTGTTCGTTCGGGTTGCATTCGAAAGAGGATGAAAAACTAACCTATGACATTTTTTGGCGCGAGTCAATCCGATCAGCCGTTCAAAAGTTAGAGCGGTTACAAGATTTTAGGTCGGAGCTCACCTGAAAAAATCCTAAGTGTCAGAGTGACTGTGTACGGTAAAAATGAAAATTTTTTTCCAAAGTGTCGAATTTCGATGCGCCAGTGCTACCATCGTCTTTCTCGTCAAAAGTTAGGTCGACAAGTTTTTCCCACCCTACCCCTACCCCCTACCCCTACCCCTACCCCTACCCCCCCCGGGAGAGCTAGCTGCTATCTCGGCTTCTAGTGGACGGATTTTGTCTTACAGCTACTCGTTTGAAAGAGGAGAAAAAACTGCTCGACGACATTTTTTGGCGCGAGTCAATCCGATCAGCCGTTCAAAAGTTAGAGCGGTTACAAGATTTTAGGTCGGAGCTCACCTGAAAAAATCCTAAGTGTCAGAGTGACTGTGTACGGTAAAAATGAAAATTTTTTTCCAAAGTGTCGAATTTCGATGCGCCAGTGCTACCATCGTCTTTCTCGTCAAAAGTTAGGTCGACAAGTTTTTCCCACCCTACCCCCCTACCCCTACCCCTACCCCCCCCCCCGGGAGAGCTAGCTGCTATCTCGGCTTCTAGTGGACGGATTTTGTCGTGCCATAGCTCGTTTGAAAGCTAAGAGTAAGACAAATTCACTGAAAGAATCGGCTTGTTCCTATCTGTCTTCGTTTAGATGTGAGACGCCATTTAAGATTTTGGGACATTGGCGAAAAACGACAGAGTTAGAATTTGGGACGTTTTGGGCTGTAGCGCCAAAACGAAGCATCGGATTGGAAAACGGATTTCAGATTTGGAATCAGCGTGAAATTCTCTATCTGTATGGTGAGTTTCAAGTCAATCGGAGATTTTGATGTCAATCGGAGAGAAAAATTTTCAACATTTTTCGAAAAAACGAATTAGAATTTTTGCGATGGCTGCCTACTGTGGAGCCAAAACGAAGCATCGGATGGGAAAACGGAGGCTAGATTTGGATTCAGCGTCAAATTCTCACGTGGATATGGTGTATTTCCAGCTCAATCGAACCTCCAGAATCGATGATAGACGGGTTTTCAGTGTTTGGATGATGGGTATTACGTCATCAGCTGATCGCCACACACTATATAAGCTGGGAACCGAGAGAGACTTGTCATTAAGACGAGAGCGATTGTCAGAGGTAGGTCGTCTCTCTGAGCTCCGATGATAGCTTCGGACATTCCAAATCCCGAGTTTCTGTAAGAAACCGACTTAGAAAATTTCATTGCTGATATCAGCTAAGGCGTCAGACTTAGAGGTTAGCCAGGAGATGGCCTTCGTCTCCAGGCCATAAAAGACTCCAAAATTTTAAAGGCTCGTAACTTTGCTTCTACAAGTCCGTTTGACTTGATTCAAAAAAGGTTCGGTCGCTATTGACCTGCCCTAAGTGATAGACTACTTATAAAATTTCATAAGTAGTACTAAAAAGTTGAAAAATTTAAATTCACTAGTTTTGGAGGTTTTCTGGGGTTTTCGACCCTGCTGAATTCAACTAAGGCATTTATAATGTTGTACGAGGCGAGCTTCAGCTCGAGACTTGTTTCCTGATGTAAATAACTCCACCGATTTTCATGTCAAAATCGGGGTCCGAATACCAACACAGTGATATGACGCACGCTCTGTCCGTCGGAGGTTGGATTTGTGGGCCGAGGCCTTGGAGTTGGGATAAGATCCCCTCTGAGTAATGCCTGTAACGGATTCATCAGCTTAACTTGTCTATCCTCGACGACTACATGTAAGACAATATCATTTCGTTTGCTAACAAGCGACTTTGTTTTTCTTGCAGTTTCACGTTATGTCTACCTCGAAAAATGTACGATTCCTCGTGGGGAAATGCTCCTGTGGGAGAATTGCTCGCGGAACTGAATTGAAAAAGCATGTTGCGGCGTTTGATGGACATGAGAAGCGTGTGTTGAAGAGAGTGTGCGTAGTTGAGCGTGTTGAGTGTGGGAAGGATGAGGCGGCGGAGGATTTTTATAAAAAGCATAAAGAGTGTGAGTCGGGGAAGATTACGGATAGCGATTTTAAGGCGTGGTTTGAGGGTTTGTTGTTGGAGGATGAAGAGAATGAGGCGGTGAAGACAATTGAGGCTGCGGTTGAGAAAGAGACTGAAGAGAGGGTAATTAAGAAAGCGCCTGTAGTGCCTGTAGTGAGGGTGATTGAGAAAGTACCTGTAGCGCCTGTAGTGACTGATGCAGACCTCGATCGCGATCTCGCTATGAGCGAGATGAGTAGTGAAGAGGAAGAGAGCGAGGTGAGGGGTGTTGTAATGCAGAAGAAGAAGAGTATTGTTGAAGAGCGGGACGCGACGATGAGGAGGCTTTTCGGTGACAAGGTTACCTTAGGAAAGCCAAAAGCCTCCTCATCGCCTCAGAAAGATCAGAGGTCGAGTGATTGCTTTGAATACAATCAGATGAAGGATCGAATGAGTGCGATGGAGAATACGAATAAGAGAGTGCTGGCGGAGAATGAGTTGTTGAAAGGGAAAGTGAGTGCGATAAAGCAGATGAAAGAGGAGATGGTGATGATGATGGAGGCGGAGAAGCGTTGGTTTGAGGAAAAGAAAGAGATGATGGCGAAGGTGTCTGAGTGTGATGAGTTGAAGCGTGTTTTGAAGAAGCAGAAGGCTGAATGTGAGAGATTGAGAGTGATTGCGAAGGATGTGGATGAAGTGAGGGCGATAAATGAGAAGTTGGGGAGTGAATGTGAGAGAATGAGTGGTTTGTTGAAGAGAGGAGTGAAGAGGAGCTATGAGGTACACCTCCCCCTCTACGAGAACGACATCTGCGACGTGCCCACTATGACAGATGACCCTGATATAACGCAAATGTGCTACGAGGGGGAGGGGGTGAAGTGCCTCCATTTAAATTTGAAAATAGACGGACAATTGGAGGACTTCATCGTCAGAAAAGTGAAAAAGAAGAAGCCGAGTAAGTTACTTTAAAATATATTTTCTAATTCTAATCTAATTCAATTTCCTTTCTATTTTCAGAGTTTTTACAAAATTCTTGAGTCGACCCACTAACCTAATCCCGTGAACGAACCATAGGTCCTCTTAAGGGCCCCTTCTAATGTAGCTAAAGTGGTCCCAAGCCCACGACATGCTTTCAAGCATGGATACAGAGGGGAAGGTAACAATGCAAATGAAGTTCGGTGTAATACTTCCTTTCGACGGGCGTTCCTGTATAGGACGGCGGTGAAACCCATAGCTATGTATACCGCAAGGGACATTCGGCAATGATCAATCTTGTTAAACCTCTCTGCGTCATGTTTGCAAGTGATTGCCTCTGTTTCAATGTAGTATGCATTCGCGCCAGGGCGACATTTAGCCAACTGTCGAAGGTTGCCTAAAACTTTCCATTGCATACGTTATGAGAACCATGAGTTCTACCTGTCTCTATCAATGAGACGAATTGATGAATGGAATGAAATGGGAGGACACTCACGCGCCACACGCAACATAACACACTTCTCTCTTCCGTAGTCTAACAAGCTCTTTACACATGGATCGCAGTCGATTGCTATCCCTGTATCAGAAGTGTAAGCTATCTTAATTTTATCTAACACTATTTCATCTACCATTATCATCAATATGAAATGTTATAAGAATTGCAAGTTAAACTAAGTGTGCTACTATTTCCAAATGAAAAAGTATACATGGTTAAATCATCCACTGAAGCCCCATTCAAGTAAGTCAGTATGAAAGCAAAGATAATATGAAATAAAAATTTATTATGGCATGTATTTCAAAAGGTCTTCATCGTCAATATCATCCCAGAGTCTGGCTTCACATAGATCACAAAAACAGTTCACTTGCTTCAATCGTTCTTCTACCGCGAGCCTCACTTTGTCGATGTACTCCCACTCCGCTATAGTTCGTGGCTGGGAGTTAGGGGTGTACCATTCCCATAATTGGTGGAGGAATTTGGTGCTGGCGATCTCCATCACTATTCGTGAGTGTCGTTAGAAAGTGTATCATGGTTTGTAAAAGTTTTACTGCAACACAGGTTGATGTATAGTTAGAAAAGTTTGATCATCAACGTTGTATTCGTAAGTCTAGTCAGAAACTTTATCATGTTGTACAAAAGTTTTATTGCAACACAGGTTGATGTATAGTTAGAAAGTTTGATCATTAACGTTTTATTTGTAAGTCTAGTCAGAAAGTGCATCATGGTTTGCAAAGTTAGTGTAGTCAAATAATTTTACTGTGACACCCGTTTGAGAAAGTAAAGTCTGATCATCGAAGTTGTATTCGTGAGTGTCGTTAGAAAGTGTATCATTGTTTGTAAAAGTTTTACTGCAACACAGGTTGATGTATAGTTAGAAAAGTTTGATCATGACGTTTTATGAAACACACATGTCATGAAATGTAAGCGTTAGTGTAGTCAAATAATTTACCGCGACGCACGTTTGTGAAAATAAAGTTTGATCATTGACGTTATATGATTGACCGAACTCATCACAGCACTAGAAAGTTTTAGAAGGTTTTATTTACTGCACAGTGTAGATTGTCTTGTAACTTACTTTCACAGCGTTAGAAAGTTTTATTGGAGACAGTTGCCAAATGTTTCCCTATTAGAAATTCAAACTTCATGACTGTTAGATTAGCTTCATCAGGTTTAGTAAAAGCAGTTTTCTACTGCAGTAAGACTGCGAGTTTAGAATGTTATATGAAAACAGTGTCCATCACAGCGCTAGAAAGTTTTACTGCGCTGTGTAGATTGTTTCACACAAGGTCTTATAGTCAGCGTTGAATGTTTTATAAAACCAGATGTTGTCACACACGTTGAGTGTATGAGAGCTAGTTCCATGACATTGAATCGCATGGATTGTAAAGTTCATAATCCAAGGCTAGGCTCCTGTACGGTTGGATTTAGGGTTTTATATTACATGCGTTAACCGTTCGTGTAGAATATGTGAAGCAGATGTTCGCTTAAATGCAAATGTTGAAATAAGTTTTGTAAGAAGTCTTTGACAGGTTGTTGTGAAACGTAGCGAACGTTGAAGAAATGTTTCTGCAGTCACACTCGTTAGCGTGCCAGCTTTACTAAATGTATTCTATTCTCCAATGAGAATTGTTGTCTAATGAGAATCAAGCCTTCCACAGTGAGAATCATTCCATCGTTGAATCATACAAGTGATGGACGCACATTCTCTCTTTGGGATATCATTTTCAAAGTGAATGGGCTATATTATGGTCAGCACAAGGATAACAAAATAGTCTCTCTCGATATACACTGAATCCATCCTATATATTCCAAAGCCACCCAACGTAGATGACATTATTGACTTCCTTAACGGGGGGTGGTACGAAGCGCAAGTCGGACAATAATGCTACCTCCAAACGCAAGTCAAGGAAAGAGAATTGCTAATCCTTTCCTAACTCTACCCTATGACAATTCGCTTATGTGCTTTGAGTGTCGTAGACGTGGTCTTATTAGATACATTTTACTTCTTCGTTGCCATCATATCATTTGTGTATTTTGTCGTGAAAAGCATCGATGTAATTCTTCATTTTGTAATATGTTATAGAACGCTTCCTTAGATGTGTAAATTTCCGTTTTAGGCTTCTATCATCATTTTTATGGATTGTGAGGGTGAACCTGTACAGGAGCTCAGTGGTATTGCTATGAACAATTGGACATATCAGATTGTTAGTGTCTATCATCAACATGCCAACTGCGATCCCAATGTTGATCAATGGGCGAGAAAACACATTCATGGACTTAATCTGAAATATTTGCAAGACTATGGCTTTTCTTGTGAGAGTGCTCTTCTTATTGACTTTAAACGATGGTTAGCTGCTTTCAATGTTATACGCATCTTTTGTATTAATCCTGGTAAGGAGAGGAAAGTATTTCCCAATCTAATCATTGATGATATTTTGCTCCCGCCTTGGGATAGTAGAGTGAATCAACATTATCATGAAGTCACGAAACGTTTTAAGGATTTGTGTGTTCCTATTTTGTCTGTTCGTTGTAGTAGCTACGTTCATAACCAATGCTTCTTTCCTCCTTACCTCAACACTGCCAAAGTCCTGTATGGTTATCATTGCTCGCTGTATGATAGTTACCAGCTGTATCTATTTTATCTCTTTCAAACCATTGATTTATAATGCATGCTTGTTACCGTTATTCAATAAATGTTACTATGAGAACAGTTGTTGTTTTCATACAATGAATGGGTTAGATAAAGGGCGATCATGTCTTTCTCAAACGACTGTTGAACATTGATTTCCATGATGAAGATTTAAACAGTTAGATTCGATGACGAATAAGATTTACTAGTTTGCAAGTTAGACTAAGCGTTCTATTATTTGTAAATGAAAGATATAGTTTCAACAGTGTGTACGTTAGAAATAAAGTTTTATCTGTTTGTAAAATGAGATTGTAGGATTTACTAGTTTGCAAGTTAGACTAAGCGTTCTACTATTTGTAAATGAAAGATATAGTTTCAATAGTTTACAGATTACAAAATAAAGTTTCAATAGTGTTTATGTTAAAAATAAAGTTTAAGCTGTTTGTATGTTAGAAATAGAATAAAGTTTCAACAGTTTGTCGATTAAAAATAAAGTTTCAACAGTGTGTACGTTAGAAATAAAGTTTTATCTGTTTGTAAATGAGATTGTAGGATTTACTAGTTTACAAGTTAAGAATAAAGTTTTATCTACTTGTATGTCAGAAATGAAATAAAGTTTCAACAGTTTAAAAGTTAAGAATAAAGTTTCAATAGTGTGTATGTTAAGAATAAAGTTCTGTCTGTTTATATGTTAGAAATAAAATGAAGTTTCGCCAGTTTACAAGTTAAGAATAAATTTTATCTGCTTGTATGTTAGAAATGAAATAAAGTTTCAATAGTGTGTACGTTAGAAATAAAGTTTCAATAGTGTGTATGTTAAGAATAAAGTTTTATCTGTTTGTATGTTAGAAATAAAATGAAGTTTCGCCAGTTTACAAGTTAAGAATAAATTTTATCTGCTTGTATGTTAGAAATGAAATAAAGTTTCACCAGTTTACAAGTTAAAAATAAAGTTTCAATAGTTTGCAAGTTAAAACTAATGTTTCAATAGTGCGTATGTTAAGAATAAAGTTTTATCTGTTTGTATGTTAGAAATAAAATGAAGTTTCACCAGTTTACAAGTTAAGAATAAATTTTATCTGCTTGTATGTTAGAATTAAAACAAAGTTTCACCAGTTTACAAGTTAAAAAATAAAGTTTCAATAGTGTGTACGTTAGAAATAAAGTTTCAATAGCGTGTATGTTAAGAATAAAGTTTTATCTGTTTGTATGTTAGAAATAAAATGAAGGTTCATCAGTTTACAAGTTAATAATAAAGTTTTATCTGTTTGTATGTTAGAAATAAAACAAAGTTTCAACCGTTTACAAGTTAAAAATAAAGTTTCAGATGAAAATAAAGTTTCAATAGTGTATATGATGGAAATAAAGTTTAAGCGCTTTGTGCGTTAGAAATAAAGTTTCAGCCGTTTACAAGTTAAAAATAAAGTTTCAACAGTGTGTACGTTAAGAATAAAGTTCTATCTGTTTATATGTTAGAAACAAAATAAGAATGAAGGTTCACCAGTTTACAAGTTAAGAATAAAGTTTTATCTGTTTGTATGTTAGAAATAAAACAAAGTTTCAACCGTTTACAAGTTAAAAATAAAGTTTCAGATGAAAATAAAGTTTCAATAGTGTGTATGATGGAAATAAAGTTTAAGCGCTTTGTGCGTTAGAAATAAAGTTTCAGCCGTTTACAAGTTAAAAATAAAGTTTCAACAGTGTCTACGTTAAGAATAAAGTTCTATCTGTTTATATGTTAGAAATAAGAGTACGTTAGAAATAAAGTTTCAATAGTGTATATGTTAAGAATAAAGTTCTATCTGTTTGTATGTTAGAAATAAAAACGAAGGTTCACCAGTTTACAAGTTAAGAATAAAGTTTTATCTGCTTGCATGTCAGAAGTGAAATAAAGTTTCACCAGTTTAAAAGTTAAGAATAAAGTTTCAATAGTGTGTATGTTGAGAATAAAGTTCTATCTGTTTATATGTTAGAAATAAAATGAAGTTTCGCCAGTTTACAAGTTAAGAATAAATTTTATCTGCTTGTATGTTAGAATTAAAACAAAGTTTCACCAGTTTACAAGTTAAAAAATAAAGTTTCAATAGTGTGTACGTTAGAAATAAAGTTTCAATAGCGTGTATGTTAAGAATAAAGTTTTATCTGTTTGTATGTTAGAAATAAAATGAAGGTTCATCAGTTTACAAGTTAATAATAAAGTTTTATCTGTTTGTATGTTAGAAATAAAACAAAGTTTCAACCGTTTACAAGTTAAAAATAAAGTTTCAGATGAAAATAAAGTTTCAATAGTGTGTATGATGGAAATAAAGTTTAAGCGCTTTGTGCGTTAGAAATAAAGTTTCAGCCGTTTACAAGTTAAAAATAAAGTTTCAACAGTGTGTACGTTAAGAATAAAGTTCTATCTGTTTATATGTTAGAAATAAGAGTACGTTAGAAATGAAGTTTCAATAGTGTATATGTTAAGAATAAAGTTCTATCTGTTTGTATGTTAGAAATAAAAACGAAGGTTCACCAGTTTACAAGTTAAAATAACGCGTTAATATAAGTTAACGCGTTTGTCAAGCTTGATTCTATCATGTCAGGACTATACACATTTGATTTACAAAACATGGTTTGAATACTCATACGATGAAGTTCTTACTTTCATTTATTTCTAACGTACACACTGTTGAAACTTTATTTTTCAACTTGTAAACTGGCGAAACTTTATTTTGTTTCTAACATATAAACAGCTAAAACTTTATTTCTAACGTACACACTGTTAAAAAATTTATTTTTAACTTGTAAACGGCTGAAACTTTATTTCTAACACGATTCTATCATGTCAGGACTACACACATTTGATTTACAAAACATGCTTTGAATACTCATACGATGAAGTTCTTACTTTCATTTATTTCTAACGTATACACTGTTGAAACTTTATTTTTCAACTTGTAAACTGTTGAAACTTTATTTCTAACGCACAAAGCGCTTAAACTTTATTTCCATCATACACACTATTGAAACTTTATTTTAATCTGTAAACTGTTGAAACGATATTTTCATTTACAACTAGTAGAATGCTGAGTCTAACTTGCAAACTAGTAAATCCTACGATCGTACTTTACAAACAGATAAAACTTTATTTCTAACGTAGACACTGTTGAAACTTTATTTTTAACTTGTAAACGGTTGAAACTTTATTACTAATGTACACACTATTGAAACTTTATTTTTAATTTGTAAACTGGTGAAACTTCATTTTATTTCTAACATACAAGCTGATAAAACTTTATTCTTAACTTGTAAACTGGCGAAGCTTCATTTTATTTCCAACATACAAACAGATAAAACTTTATTCTTAACATACGCACTATTGAAACATTAGTTTTAACTTGCAAACTATTGAAACTTTATTTTTAACTTGTAAACTGGTGA
This sequence comes from Prostheceraeus crozeri, assembly GCA_907163375.1. NCBI lineage: Eukaryota > Metazoa > Platyhelminthes > Polycladida > Euryleptidae > Prostheceraeus > Prostheceraeus crozeri. The sequence goes on from CAJQUW010004875.1 coordinate 374,247, forward strand.
AACTTTATTTCATTTCTAACATACAAGCAGATAAAATTTATTCTTAACTTGTAAACTGGCGAAACTTCATTTTATTTCTAACATATAAACAGACAGAACTTTATTCTTAACATACACACTATTGAAACTTTATTCTTAACTTTTAAACTGGTGAAACTTTATTATTAACTTGTAAACTGATGGACCTTCATTTTATTTCTAACATACAAACAGATAAAACTTTATTCTTAACATACACGCTATTGAAACTTTATTTCTAACGTACACACTATTGAAACTTTATTTTTTAACTTGTAAACTGGTGAAACTTTGTTTTAATTCTAACATACAAGCAGATAAAATTTATTCTTAACTTGTAAACTGGTGAACCTTCATTTTATTTCTAACATATAAACAGATAGAACTTTATTCTTAACATGCAGACTATTGAAACTTTATTTTTAACTTGTAAGCGGCTGAAACTTTATTTCTAACGCACAAAGCGCTTAAACTTTATTTCCATCATACACACTATTGAAACTTTATTTTAATCTGAAACTTTATTTTTAACTTGTTAACGGTTGAAACTTCATTTTATTTCTAACATATAAACAGATAGAACTTTATTCTCAACATACACACTATTGAAACTTTATTCTTAACTTTTAAACTGGTGAAACTTTATTTCACTTCTGACATGCAAGCAGATAAAACTTTATTCTTAACTTGTAAACTGGTGAACCTTCGTTTTTATTTCTAACATACAAACAGATAGAACTTTATTCTTAACATATACACTATTGAAACTTTATTTCTAACTTACTCTTATTTCTAACATATAAACAGATAGAACTTTATTCTTAACGTAGACACTGTTGAAACTTTATTTTTAACTTGTAAACGGCTGAAACTTTATTTCTAACGCACAAAGCGCTTAAACTTTATTTCCATCATACACACTATTGAAACTTTATTTTCATCTGAAACTTTATTTTTAACTTGTAAACGGTTGAAACTTTGTTTTATTTCTAACATACAAACAGATAAAACTTTATTCTTAACTTGTAAACTGGTGAACCTTCATTCTTATTTTGTTTCTAACATATAAACAGATAGAACTTTATTCTTAACGTACACACTGTTGAAACTTTATTTTTAACTTGTAAACGGCTGAAACTTTATTTCTAACGCACAAAGCGCTTAAACTTTATTTCCATCATATACACTATTGAAACTTTATTTTCATCTGAAACTTTATTTTTAACTTGTAAACGGTTGAAACTTTGTTTTATTTCTAACATACAAACAGATAAAACTTTATTATTAACTTGTAAACTGATGAACCTTCATTTTATTTCTAACATACAAACAGATAAAACTTTATTCTTAACATACACGCTATTGAAACTTTATTTCTAACGTACACACTATTGAAACTTTATTTTTAACTTGTAAACTGGTGAAACTTTGTTTTAATTCTAACATACAAGCAGATAAAATTTATTCTTAACTTGTAAACTGGCGAAACTTCATTTTATTTCTAACATATAAACAGACAGAACTTTATTCTTAACATACACACTATTGAAACTTTATTCTTAACTTTTAAACTGGTGAAACTTTATTTCATTTCTGACATACAAGTAGATAAAACTTTATTCTTAACTTGTAAACTAGTAAATCCTACAATCTCATTTACAAACAGATAAAACTTTATTTCTAACGTACACACTGTTGAAACTTTATTTTTAATCGACAAACTGTTGAAACTTTATTCTATTTCTAACATACAAACAGCTTAAACTTTATTTTTAACATAAACACTATTGAAACTTTATTTTGTAATCTGTAAACTATTGAAACTATATCTTTCATTTACAAATAGTAGAACGCTTAGTCTAACTTGCAAACTAGTAAATCCTACAATCTCATTTTACAAACAGATAAAACTTTATTTCTAACGTACACACTGTTGAAACTATATCTTTCATTTACAAATAATAGAACGCTTAGTCTAACTTGCAAACTAGTAAATCTTATTCGTCATCGAATCTAACTGTTTAAATCTTCATCATGGAAATCAATGTTCCACAGTCGTTTGAGAAAGACATGATCGCCCTTTATCTAACCCATTCATTGCATGAAAACAACAACTCTTCTCATAGTAACATTTATTGAATAACGGTAACAAGCATGCATTATAAATCAATGGTTTGAAAGAGATAAAATAGATACAGCTGGTAACTATCATACAGCGAGCAATGATAACCATACAGGACTTTGGCAGTGTTGAGGTAAGGAGGAAAGAAGCATTGGTTATGAACGTAGCTACTACAACGAACAGACAAAATAGGAACACACAAATCCTTAAAACGTTTCGTGACTTCATGATAATGTTGATTCACTCTACTATCCCAAGGCGGGAGCAAAATATCATCAATGATTAGATTGGGAAATACTTTCCTCTCCTTACCAGGATTAATACAAAAGATGCGTATAACATTGAAAGCAGCTAACCATCGTTTAAAGTCAATAAGAAGAGCACTCTCACAAGAAAAGCCATAGTCTTGCAAATATTTCAGATTAAGTCCATGAATGTGTTTTCTCGCCCATTGATCAACATTGGGATCGCAGTTGGCATGTTGATGATAGACACTAACAATCTGATATGTCCAATTGTTCATAGCAATAGCACTGAGCTCCTGTACAGGTTCACCCTCACAATCCATAAAAATGATGATAGAAGCCTAAAACGGAAATTTACACATCTAAGGAAGCGTTCTATAACATATTACAAAATGAAGAATTACATCGATGCTTTTCACGACAAAATACACAAATGATATGATGGCAACGAAGAAGTAAAATGTATCTAATAAGACCACGTCTACGACACTCAAAGCACATAAGCGAATTGTCATAGGGTAGAGTTAGGAAAGGATTAGCAATTCTCTTTCCTTGACTTGCGTTTGGAGGTAGCATTATTGTCCGACTTGCGCTTCGTACCACCCCCCGTTAAGGAAGTCAATAATGTCATCTACGTTGGGTGGCTTTGGAATATATAGGATGGATTCAGTGTATATCGAGAGAGACTATTTTGTTATCCTTGTGCTGACCATAATATAGCCCATTCACTTTGAAAATGATATCCCAAAGAGAGAATGTGCGTCCATCACTTGTATGATTCAACGATGGAATGATTCTCACTGTGGAAGGCTTGATTCTCATTAGACAACAATTCTCATTGGAGAATAGAATACATTTAGTAAAGCTGGCACGCTAACGAGTGTGACTGCAGAAACATTTCTTCAACGTTCGCTACGTTTCACAACAACCTGTCAAAGACTTCTTACAAAACTTATTTCAACATTTGCATTTAAGCGAACATCTGCTTCACATATTCTACACGAACGGTTAACGCATGTAATATAAAACCCTAAATCCAACCGTACAGGAGCCTAGCCTTGGATTATGAACTTTACAATCCATGCGATTCAATGTCATGGAACTAGCTCTCATACACTCAACGTGTGTGACAACATCTGGTTTTATAAAACATTCAACGCTGACTATAAGACCTTGTGTGAAACAATCTACACAGCGCAGTAAAACTTTCTAGCGCTGTGATGGACACTGTTTTCATATAACATTCTAAACTCGCAGTCTTACTGCAGTAGAAAACTGCTTTTACTAAACCTGATGAAGCTAATCTAACAGTCATGAAGTTTGAATTTCTAATAGGGAAACATTTGGCAACTGTCTCCAATAAAACTTTCTAACGCTGTGAAAGTAAGTTACAAGACAATCTACACTGTGCAGTAAATAAAACCTTCTAAAACTTTCTAGTGCTGTGATGAGTTCGGTCAATCATATAACGTCAATGATCAAACTTTATTTTCACAAACGTGCGTCGCGGTAAATTATTTGACTACACTAACGCTTACATTTCATGACATGTGTGTTTCATAAAACGTCATGATCAAACTTTTCTAACTATACATCAACCTGTGTTGCAGTAAAACTTTTACAAACAATGATACACTTTCTAACGACACTCACGAATACAACTTCGATGATCAGACTTTACTTTCTCAAACGGGTGTCACAGTAAAATTATTTGACTACACTAACTTTGCAAACCATGATGCACTTTCTGACTAGACTTACAAATAAAACGTTAATGATCAAACTTTCTAACTATACATCAACCTGTGTTGCAATAAAACTTTTGTACAACATGATAAAGTTTCTGACTAGACTTACGAATACAACGTTGATGATCAAACTTTTCTAACTATACATCAACCTGTGTTGCAGTAAAACTTTTACAAACCATGATACACTTTCTAACGACACTCACGAATAGTGATGGAGATCGCCAGCACCAAATTCCTCCACCAATTATGGGAATGGTACACCCCTAACTCCCAGCCACGAACTATAGCGGAGTGGGAGTACATCGACAAAGTGAGGCTCGCGGTAGAAGAACGATTGAAGCAAGTGAACTGTTTTTGTGATCTATGTGAAGCCAGACTCTGGGATGATATTGACGATGAAGACCTTTTGAAATACATGCCATAATAAATTTTTATTTCATATTATCTTTGCTTTCATACTGACTTACTTGAATGGGGCTTCAGTGGATGATTTAACCATGTATACTTTTTCATTTGGAAATAGTAGCACACTTAGTTTAACTTGCAATTCTTATAACATTTCATATTGATGATAATGGTAGATGAAATAGTGTTAGATAAAATTAAGATAGCTTACACTTCTGATACAGGGATAGCAATCGACTGCGATCCATGTGTAAAGAGCTTGTTAGACTACGGAAGAGAGAAGTGTGTTATGTTGCGTGTGGCGCGTGAGTGTCCTCCCATTTCATTCCATTCATCAATTCGTCTCATTGATAGAGACAGGTAGAACTCATGGTTCTCATAACGTATGCAATGGAAAGTTTTAGGCAACCTTCGACAGTTGGCTAAATGTCGCCCTGGCGCGAATGCATACTACATTGAAACAGAGGCAATCACTTGCAAACATGACGCAGAGAGGTTTAACAAGATTGATCATTGCCGAATGTCCCTTGCGGTATACATAGCTATGGGTTTCACCGCCGTCCTATACAGGAACGCCCGTCGAAAGGAAGTATTACACCGAACTTCATTTGCATTGTTACCTTCCCCTCTGTATCCATGCTTGAAAGCATGTCGTGGGCTTGGGACCACTTTAGCTACATTAGAAGGGGCCCTTAAGAGGACCTATGGTTCGTTCACGGGATTAGGTTAGTGGGTCGACTCAAGAATTTTGTAAAAACTCTGAAAATAGAAAGGAAATTGAATTAGATTAGAATTAGAAAATATATTTTAAAGTAACTTACTCGGCTTCTTCTTTTTCACTTTTCTGACGATGAAGTCCTCCAATTGTCCGTCTATTTTCAAATTTAAATGGAGGCACTTCACCCCCTCCCCCTCGTAGCACATTTGCGTTATATCAGGGTCATCTGTCATAGTGGGCACGTCGCAGATGTCGTTCTCGTAGAGGGGGAGGTGTACCTCATAGCTCCTCTTCACTCCTCTCTTCAACAAACCACTCATTCTCTCACATTCACTCCCCAACTTCTCATTTATCGCCCTCACTTCATCCACATCCTTCGCAATCACTCTCAATCTCTCACATTCAGCCTTCTGCTTCTTCAAAACACGCTTCAACTCATCACACTCAGACACCTTCGCCATCATCTCTTTCTTTTCCTCAGACCAACGCTTCTCCGCCTCCATCATCATCACCATCTCCTCTTTCATCTGCTTTATCGCACTCACTTTCCCTTTCAACAACTCATTCTCCGCCAGCACTCTCTTATTCGTATTCTCCATCGCACTCATTCGATCCTTCATCTGATTGTATTCAAAGCAATCACTCGACCTCTGATCTTTCTGAGGCGATGAGGAGGCTTTTGGCTTTCCTAAGGTAACCTTGTCACCGAAAAGCCTCCTCATCGTCGCGTCCCGCTCTTCAACAATACTCTTCTTCTTCTGCATTACAACACCCCTCACCTCGCTCTCTTCCTCTTCACTACTCATCTCGCTCATAGCGAGATCGCGATCGAGGTCTGCATCAGTCACTACAGGCGCTACAGGTACTTTCTCAATCACCCTCACTACAGGCACTACAGGCGCTTTCTTAATTACCCTCTCTTCAGTCTCTTTCTCAACCGCAGCCTCAATTGTCTTCACCGCCTCATTCTCTTCATCCTCCAACAACAAACCCTCAAACCACGCCTTAAAATCGCTATCCGTAATCTTCCCCGACTCACACTCTTTATGCTTTTTATAAAAATCCTCCGCCGCCTCATCCTTCCCACACTCAACACGCTCAACTACGCACACTCTCTTCAACACACGCTTCTCATGTCCATCAAACGCCGCAACATGCTTTTTCAATTCAGTTCCGCGAGCAATTCTCCCACAGGAGCATTTCCCCACGAGGAATCGTACATTTTTCGAGGTAGTCATAACGTGAAACTGCAAGAAAAACAAAGTCGCTTGTTAGCAAACGAAATGATATTGTCTTACATGTAGTCGTCGAGGATAGACAAGTTAAGCTGATGAATCCGTTACAGGCATTACTCAGAGGGGATCTTATCCCAACTCCAAGGCCTCGGCCCACAAATCCAACCTCCGACGGACAGAGCGTGCGTCATATCACTGTGTTGGTATTCGGACCCCGATTTTGACATGAAAATCGGTGGAGTTATTTACATCAGGAAACAAGTCTCGAGCTGAAGCTCGCCTCGTACAACATTATAAATGCCTTAGTTGAATTCAGCAGGGTCGAAAACCCCAGAAAACCTCCAAAACTAGTGAATTTAAATTTTTCAACTTTTTAGTACTACTTATGAAATTTTATAAGTAGTCTATCACTTAGGGCAGGTCAATAGCGACCGAACCTTTTTTGAATCAAGTCAAACGGACTTGTAGAAGCAAAGTTACGAGCCTTTAAAATTTTGGAGTCTTTTATGGCCTGGAGACGAAGGCCATCTCCTGGCTAACCTCTAAGTCTGACGCCTTAGCTGATATCAGCAATGAAATTTTCTAAGTCGGTTTCTTACAGAAACTCGGGATTTGGAATGTCCGAAGCTATCATCGGAGCTCAGAGAGACGACCTACCTCTGACAATCGCTCTCGTCTTAATGACAAGTCTCTCTCGGTTCCCAGCTTATATAGTGTGTGGCGATCAGCTGATGACGTAATACCCATCATCCAAACACTGAAAACCCGTCTATCATCGATTCTGGAGGTTCGATTGAGCTGGAAATACACCATATCCACGTAGAATTTGACGCTGAATCCAAATCTAGCCTCCGTTTTCCCATCCGATGCTTCGTTTTGGCTCCACAGTAGGCAGCCATCGCAAAAATTCTAACTCTGTCGTTTTTTCGAAAAATGTTGAAAATTTTTCTCTCCGATTGACATCAAAATCTCCGATTGACTTGAAACTCACCATACAGATAGAGAATTTCACGCTGATTCCAAATCTGAAATCCGTTTTCCAATCCGATGCTTCGTTTTGGCGCTACAGCCCAAAACGTCCCAAATTCTAACTCTGTCGTTTTTCGCCAATGTCCCAAAATCTTAAATGGCGTCTCACATCTAAACGAAGACAGATAGGAACAAGCCAATTCTTTCAGTGAATTTGTCTCACTCTTAGCTTTCAAACGAGCTATGGCACGACTAAATCCGTCCACTAGAAGCCGAGATAGCAGCTAGCTCTCCCGGGGGGGGTAGGGGTAGGGGTAGGGGGGTAGGGTGGGAAAAACTTGTCGACCTAACTTTTGACGAGAAAGACGATGGTAGCACTGGCGCATCGAAATTCGACACTTTGGAAAAAAATTTTCATTTTTACCGTACACAGTCACTCTGACACTTAGGATTTTTTCAGGTGAGCTCCGACCTAAAATCTTGTAACCGCTCTAACTTTTGAACGGCTGATCGGATTGACTCGCGCCAAAAAATGTCGTCGAGCAGTTTTTTCTCCTCTTTCAAACGAGTAGCTGTAAGACAAAATCCGTCCACTAGAAGCCGAGATAGCAGCTAGCTCTCCCGGGGGGGGGTAGGGGTAGGGGGGTAGGGGTAGGGTGGGAAAAAACTTGTCGACCTAACTTTTGACGAGAAAGACGATGGTAGCACTGGCGCATCGAAATTCGACACTTTGGAAAAAATTTTCATTTTTACCGTACACAGTCACTCTGACACTTAGGATTTTTTCAGGTGAGCTCCGACCTAAAATCTTGTAACCGCTCTAACTTTTGAACGGCTGATCGGATTGACTCGCGCCAAAAAATGTCGTCGAGCAGTTTTTTCTCCTCTTTCAAACGAGTAGCTGTAAGACAAAATCCGTCCACTAGAAGCCGAGATAGCAGCTAGCTCTCCCGGGGGGGTAGGGGTAGGGGTAGGGGTAGGGGGGTAGGGGTAGGGTGGGAAAAACTTGTCGACCTAACTTTTGACGAGAAAGACGATGGTAGCACTGGCGCATCGAAATTCGACACTTTGGAAAAAATTTTTCATTTTTACCGTACACAGTCACTCTGACACTTAGGATTTTTTCAGGTGAGCTCCGACCTAAAATCTTGTAACCGCTCTAACTTTTGAACGGCTGATCGGATTGACTCGCGCCAAAAAATGTCGTCGAGCAGTTTTTTCTCCTCTTTCAAACGAGTAGCTGTAAGACAAAATCCGTCCACTAGAAGCCGAGATAGCAGCTAGCTCTCCCGGGGGGTAGGGGTAGGGGTAGGGGTAGGGGGGTAGGGGTAGGGTGGGAAAAACTTGTCGACCTAACTTTTGACGAGAAAGACGATGGTAGCACTGGCGCATCGAAATTCGACACTTTGGAAAAAATTTTTCATTTTTACCGTACACAGTCACTCTGACACTTAGGATTTTTTCAGGTGAGCTCCGACCTAAAATCTTGTAACCGCTCTAACTTTTGAACGGCTGATCGGATTGACTCGCGCCAAAAAATGTCACAGGTTAGTTTTTCATCCTCTTTCGAATGCAACCCGAACGAACAAAATCCGTCCACTAGAAGCCGAGATAGCAGCTAGCTCTCCCGGGGGGGGGGTAGGGGTAGGGGGGTAGGGGTAGGGTGGGAAAAAACTTGTCGACCTAACTTTTGACGAGAAAGACGATGGCAGCACTGGCGCATCGAAATTCGACACTTTGGAAAAAATTTTTCATTTTTACCGTACACAGTCACTCTGACACTTAGGATTTTTTCAACCTTTCCTAAAATCTTGTAACCGCTCTAACTTTTGAACGGCTGATCGGATTGACTCGCGCCAAAAAATGTCATAGGTTAGTTTTTCATCCTCTTTCGAATGCAACCCGAACGAACAAAATCCGTCCACTAGAAGCCGAGATAGCAGCTAGCTCTCCCGGGGGGGGGTAGGGGGGGGTAGGGTGGGAAAAACTTGTCGACCTAACTTTTGACGAGGAAGACGATGGTAGCACTGGCGCATCGAATTTCGACACTTTGGATTTCCTCCCACCCTACCCCCCCCCGGGGTGGAAAAACTTGTTGAGACCATTTTTGACGAGGAAGACGATGGACACCACGTCCACCAGGCCGGCACACCACGTCCACCAGGCCGGCACCCAAGCCCACCCGGGCGGCACAACACCCCAGGACAGGGAGGAGGAGGAAGAGAGGAGGGGGGTAGGGGGGGTAGGGGTAGGGGGGTAGGGGTAGGGGGGTAGGGTGGGAAACGGCCGCCATCTTGCGCTATCTGGTGTTTGTCACTTGCTTACTACTGGGGTGGGCTGCTGCACTGCAACATGTTGCGGCGATTGCGGTTGCGGCGCAACATTTTTTATAGGGGTTGCGAAAGTGGTTGCGACCGCAACAATTTTCGCCTTTCCATCGCAATCCCGCTACCCGCACCATTTTTCCAGTTGACGGAATTAAAATTTAGAAAATGTCCATGGTTCAATTGTGAGTTATGAGTCTAGGGCGGTCAATAAAGTCAAAAAGTCAATAAAGTAAAAATACGGTCAAAATAAACAAATGAAGTCAATATAGTCAATAGAGTAAAAATAAGGTCAAATGTAGTCAAATAAGGTCAAAAAGTTTAAATAAGACAGTAAATTTTTCAGGAATCTGGTCTTCCCAGGCGCAATTTTTAGACACCTGGCCTTCCTAAGCACTATTTTTAGATCTGGGTTTCCCGAACTCTTTTCAATCAAAACAAAAAGCTAAGCTATTGGGACACCAAATATTCTCGCAAGGATTTCAACACACGTAACTACATCTTTTTGTTAACTGACACTGACTATCTTCGATTGTTCGAAATGCCCAAGACAGCTGAAACTGATGCATTCAAGTTCAAAAGAATTACTTGCCAATATCCTCAAGAATTTAAAGTAACACCGAGGAATGAACTTTTCTGTGTGCTTTGTGAATGTCCGGTGAATTACGCGAAACAGTTTATGATTGACAGTCATCGTAAAAGTGCCAAACATGCGACGAAGTTACAAAGAATCACCGTAAAACCTCTATAACCTCTATTTGAACGGCATGCCGCTCTATTTTTCAAACCTTTCCCCGCACTGCCGTTTAATTAGAGGTGCCGTTCAATTAGAGGGTGCCGTTCTATTTTTCGACTAGCTGATCAGAATTTAGAGATGAAATTTTCAGTAATTTTTATCTTAAATCTGTAAATTTTATAGATGAAAAGCGAAAACATGTAACATAAGAAGTCTGCATATATCTATTTGACAAAAGTTAACAAACACAGGTTACCGGTAATCACTGGTTAGAAATCACAAACTCACTAGTGAAAATCAAGTGACACGTCGCTGTTGTAGCTGTCCTCGTCATTCGCATCACTTTCAGTATCATCGTCAAAGTTCTGATTGATTCCACGTTCGACACCAGCATTGGCTCGGGCTTGCCGGAGAAGTTGCAAACCAGTCTGAATTGGACCGTCCGAGTCTGGCTTGAAACAATGGATCTGGCAATCCTCCGAGCCGTCGAGAGCGTTGGTCAGTCCGCATCCTTTGAATGACTTGATGATCAGATCCTTCGGCAGCTGATACCAGGCATCGACAATCCATTTCAAATATACTTCCATTGATGGCGCTCGCATGTTGCCGGATTTGGTGTAGCTCTTCTCGTCGTGCAACATCCAATTCTCGTAGAACTGTCTGACTTTGGCCTTGAATGGGGCATTCCAGTAGCTCCATAGCATTCTACAAACTATTTTCCTGTTTTACACGTTTTGCAGAAGATTATTTCAGTCATGTAATTGATGTAGGAGATGAATTCATCAAAGTGTCGTTAAATTTGAGGTGACGTTCAATTAAAGGGTGCCATTCAATTTTTCAACTCCTCCGCTAGACTGCTGTTATATTAGAGGTGCCGTTCAAATACAGGTGCCGTTCAAATAGAGGTTTTACGGTACCTCTTCATCATCAGTACCCACCTCATCAAAGCATGAAAGTCAGACCTTCTTGAACTTCAAACCTGATCTGGCTAAGCATACAACAACAGCGTTTTTAGCCGCTGACATTCCTTCACATAAATTGGAGCATCAAGCGATACGAGATAAATTTGATTTTATGGGTCATCATTGCCCATCTGAGTCATCATGTCGGCAACATGTGCCAAAAATCTTTCAGTTAGAACAACAGAAATTGTTTATATATGTGAATGGAGAAAAAATATTTATATTGGTGGACGAAACGGAAATTTCTGGTCGGAAGTTTATGAACATTCTTGTCGGAATTCTAAAAAAGCCTGAAGTTACTTATCTATGTGACTGTAGACAGCTAGAAGGAAACATCAATCATCAAACAGTGTGCCATGCTATTGATGATGTTGTTAATGATTTAAATGTTCATCGTAATAATTTCCTTTTACTGCTATCTGATGCAGCTCGTTATATGACTCTTGCGGGCGAAACTTTGAAGTCTATGTATCCATCATTATTTCATGTAACGTGTATGGCGCACCTGTTGCACAACTGTGCATTGCTTGTGAAGTCGAAGTATGAGGCTGTCGACAGTTTGATTTCCTCAATCAAGGCTGCCACTGTTAAAAATGGTGATCGCCATCTTCTTTTTGCATCGATTGGAAGTCCACCAAGGCCGGTCGTAACCAGGTGGGGAACATGGTTAAACTTTTTGGCATGCAGACCACTTTTCCGACGTCAAACAAATTGTGTTGGGTTTCGAGGATGATGGATTACTTGTAAGTCGTGCGAAATCTGCAGTTTCCAGCACAGTAATTGTTGTCCAACTCGTGGATGTGGCAACGTATAGACCTCAGCATCATCTAATGGAGCGATGCGAAGGAACCAACTACAACATTCGTCAGGTACTACAGGACGTAAACAGTCTGGATTTCGGAATTGATCCCTGTGAAATCGAATCATATATAAACATGCGTTTATCTAAAGGTTGGTTCACATTGAAAAACGCTTTACCGCTCACCGCGTCACCCTCAAATACCCGTCTACCGCTGAGATACACTACCAAGCCTTCCGTTCACCGCAAGACGGTTAAGCGGTAAAGAACAGGAGCAATCAATGACGTTTCCGTCACGTGCTGTCGGTGAAACGCTTAACGATGCGCTGAAGCATTCACATTCATTTCACCATTGGTATTCAACGATGGCAGATTTGAGATTATTATTGCTCTACCGATTGCGAAAAAAATATTCAAAAAGAAGAAGACAATTTTGGGTGAGCGATGTATTCTTAAGAAGAGAGATGTTAGGAGAGTTCAGGTTGTTCATGGAATTACATGATGAAGATGAGGAACTTTTCTTCAAATATACTAGAATGAGTCCTGACAAATTTGATTTGCTTTTAAAGATTCTTGAAAAGTCCCTTATTCGTTCGGGTCCTAGAAAGTCCATTTCACCTACGGAAAGACTGGCCGTAACTTTACGTTATCTGTCGACAGGCGACTCTCAACAAACAATCGCAATGAGCTACAGACTTGATAGATCAACGGTGTGCAATATCATTCACGAAACTTGTGCCGCCATTTGTGATAATCTTTGGAAGCAATATCTCCTTCGAATATCAACAGAAGGTTTTTTAAAAAATTCTCGTGATTTCGAAGAAATGTGGAATTTTCCTTTGTGTGTTGGAGCGATAGATGGTAAACATTGCTTGATACAATCGCCGAAATTAAGTGGAAGTGAATACTTTAATTACAAAAAGACATTTAGTATTGCTTTGTTGGCAATTGCTGATGCTAATTATTGTTTCTCAGTAATTGATGGAGCACCTGGTCGAATAAGTGATGGTGGTGTTCTAAAGAATTCCGAAATATATCAGGAATTGGAAGCCGACAGTTTTGGTCTGCCAGTTGATTCTGTTTTGCCGAAAACCAATGTTTCAACTCCTTATGTTATGGTAGGGGATGCAGCGTTCCCACTAAAGTGTTACATGATGCATCCTTTCCCCGGTTCCAACCTTGAGTTTGAAAAGTGTGTTTTTAACTATAGATTATCAAGAGCACGGCGTGTCGTCGAAAATACGTTTGGGATCTTGACATCAAGATGGCGCATATTCCGTCGTCCCATAATAACTTCTCCTGAAAATGCCGTGAATATTATTAAGGCAGCATGCGTCTTACATAACTTCTTGAAAAAAGACTGACATTACTAATACAATGAAAACTCAATATTGTCCACCATATCTTATGGACACTGAGAACAATGATGGTTCGATATGTGACGGGAATTGGAGAAATATTACTAAATTAGATACAGGTATGAAGCCGATAAAATCAACCCACAATCGATGCAGTGAACCTGCAGTTGCTGTGCGGCAGAAATTTGCTTCCTACTTCACGAGTGACAATGGGAGTGTACTCGTACCTTGGCAGAGATATCGTGTCATGCGAGGTTGTACACCGAACAGTATCTGAAGTAAATGCATACAATTAATCATACTACATAATAATTTATATTAAATGTTTGTTTTCTGTCTATTTTCTTCTTTAAAACATGAAAATTTCTATATATTACACAAAATCAGTTTATTGCTTTACAAACAAAGTCCAATTCAACTGTCACTTCTGTGCTCTGAAACCGTCATGAATGCGGCGAAAATTGCTTTTCTGGTATATAATTGCTGCTGGAGTGACATTTCGCGCATTTCTGCGGCTATGTATTGGCCGAACGCTTCATGCACATCTTTTCCTTGGTTATTTTGAATTTCCTTCAATATAGCTGGTCAATAGGCGACATGCTTTTTTATTGTCTTTCCTCCTTTTCTTATTCATTACTGTATTTGCGTTTTCACTTTCAACGTCGTATCCGTTGTCGTCAGATTCCTCGTTTTCACACTCGGATACCATGGTATTCGAAAGGGAGCAAAACGTTGTTCTTGTGCGGATTTGATCTTTTAAAAAACTCAATTGTTGGAAGTATGGCCACTTCTCGAGTTTCGAGGCACCAGAACCACTACGACTTTGTTTGTCTTGCTCTTTCATCTTCTTTGTATACGTATCTCGCAAGTTCTTCCATCTGCGTTTCACTTCTTTGATATCCAAATGCAAGGATTTGGCTATCGATTTCCAACTGTTTTCTTTTAAGAAAGAATCTTTATAATGTTCCGACTTCACGTTGTACAAATGGTCGTAGCCTCTGACCGCTTCTATGATATTTTCAGTTGTCACTTCACCCTCCATTACCGCTGAGAAGTAGAATGAATTGCTAACCGCCAGCGACTAACAAAGCGGTGATATAGAACTACGATATTTTCCCTAAAGATCAGTGACATCAGTCATCGCTTATGCTTAATGTAAACATTGGAGCGGCAAATTTTCACCTTTCAACGCGGCGGTAACTCCATTGACAACAGGAAAGAGTGACGTCATAAAAATGGGTTAAACGACGTGCCGTTGCGGTGAGCGGCATCAATGTGAATCTGCCGTAAGAATGATATCATGGAGATTGTTAACTTGACACGTGACGATATTTTGCCAACTGAATACAATCTTCTGTTATGTGCACAATCAACCACAGCTGCGATCGAACGAAGCTTTTCCCAGTTGAAAAATCTCCTGCGTTTTAACAGAAACTTTTCTCCCCAAAACATTAAATACTATGCAATAATGAATTACAACGCCAGTAACAATTAACTCGTTGTTTAAGAGGCATTCCTTCTTTTCTTGAAGAACTTTGTATTTGTGGGCTCAGCAATAAAATGCGTTTCTTTAATTAAAACAAGTAACGTATTCTTGTGAGTCTGAAATGATGTTTTTTTTGGTTAAGCAAAACTGAATTAGGTAAAAAGATTGCGTAAAAATTTTACATTTAAGTCAAAATTTTAGGTAAAAATTTACTTGAAAATAAAGTCAAAATTCGTAATTTTTTAGGTCAATGAAAAACCGCCCTGTTATGACATAATTCTTTCAGTGAGAGAGTTAGTGTCTGCTATGCGTATATTGGTTTGTAATTGTGTGAGTGTGCGTGCGCAAACTCGATCATTCATCGTTAGCTCGCGATAACGGCTCCAACTTTGCTTTCCTGCCGGCCACACGCAGATGGTCGTCTGGATGAACTGAAGAATATATTCAAGCATTTCTTCTCAGATCTGGAGTATCTGGTGGCAACAGCAGTTCACCACAAATTCAAGATCACGAAGTTGATTGAGCTTCTTCCTCGAAAAGAATCGATTGACGTTGCTCAAGTAATCAAAAGCAATATGCTGGAAAGATCAGAAAAGAAGCAAATACGACTACTTAACGAACAATCAGGAAGTTCAAGTGCAAGTGACGTTGAAGAAGACGTTGGTGAATTCTTTCAACAACTATGTGAAAAGGAAGGAAGAACAAAAAGAAGTAATCTAGCTAAAATTAAGGATTACTTCGAGAGAATTGTCTGAATGCTTTCTCTTCAGATGTCATAAAAGATCTTTTCGTAGAATTGAATACTCCTGTACCATCGAGTGCAGCGGCAGAGCGCCTTTTTTTAGAAGGAAAAGATATCTTTCTGAAAAGGGCGGGATTGTCTGATAATCATTTTGAAATGCTAGTTTATCTGAAGGGAAATTATTTATAGGATTATTTTGTAAATGCATGCATGTTTTGTGGTTCTACATCCTTATGTAACATTTTAGACAGAATAACTCTTGTTTTTCATTTCTATAGGTCTATTCGAAAGTAACCCGCACTTGCCTACATACAGCCTATGCTACAACATGCAAGTGATTAATAGAAAATAACTATATAAGATCTATAGATAATCTCTGCAGCATTAAATTTCACTGAAATTTGTGGCAAAGCTTAGAAATACGCAATCGGAATAATTTTAATTGTCTATTGCTATAGTCAACTCATGTGTAGGACATTCAGGAATATTCTTGTTGAAACACCATCATTGTTTATTCAATAGTAAATAGTTTCTTTATATTTTTCAATTCATTCATTCTATACTTCCAGTTCTCATAGAGCCATTACTCTATCAACACCGATCCTGTAAGCCCTATTAACTTATCAAATGCTTCAGGGGCTCATCTTACATAAATGATTTTACGACATTTTAAATGCTATCTTTTCGTTTGCCAAATCAAATAGCTATACTGACGTTATAAAGTGAAAGTTCTTTCAAAAGATCAGATTAGCCCATTATAGAAACATGAATACCAACAAGTTACAAGAGGAATATGATCTATGAGATTGAATTTTGATGTTAGGCCATATTAACAGTTTACTTCTTTCAAGAACTAACGGTACATGCATCATTTAAAAAGTGTCAACTGTACTCGTATCATAACTATAGTCTGTAATTGTCACTAATGATGTTATCTGACAAGTAGTTTTTACTTTTTAGGTTATCAGTAGTAATATAATACTGAGTAATAAAATAGGCCTACTGTTAACTTAAATTATTACGTAATCAAATGTAGGCTTATGATAATAGTAAATTAGATACCGGCCGATACGCGCATGTGTACGCGCTTTTATCCCTTTTTTATGGAAGGGGTTTCTACTTTCACCTAATTTTGAAAGTATATTATATGTATATATATATATATATATCTAATCTCGACAGATGTAGCCACCACGAGACATGTTTCGGCCTGTTGGGCCTCATCAGTCATGGGTAGGTTTGAACCAGCGACGTTGGAGCTAGAGGACGTGCAAGCATACCCTCTAATCACAAGGCCACCGGACCATCTGTTGAGAGCGTGAATTACCCAGGAAGGCACTGCTTTAACGCAGGCACGTGGAGGGCGGACTGCTTTCTGCAATCACTTAATACCGCATCCGAGATTGAGGCGCTTCACGCAGGCGTTGCTCATTACATGTTTAGACAAGTAACCTGGCAATTGATAAATTTATCAAATGTCAACAGATGCAACCACCACGAGACATATATATACGTATATATATTATATATATATATATATGGAAAATGTTGCGCTAGCTCGGTTGCGGTTGTGATTTCGCCGCAACATATGAAAATGAGTTGCGATTGCAACTTTTTTCCGGTTGCGCGCTCACCACTGAAAGAAAGTCAGCTAACGAAAAAATTTATCTAAAATTTTGTGACATGTGCTTATGGAATACAACATTTTTCTGTTAATGGCTGAAATATAAAATATCATGATAAAAATTTGATATTTTTGGCAATATCGGCAATCAAATTGTCATGACAAATATAAAATGTCAGTTAAATGATAAAAAATAAAGGAGTAGTAGAGTGAAGGAGTCTATCAGTAAAGCGAATTCATCTGAAGTTTTGTCATGAGAAGTTGAAATCGATTGTTTCTCGCAGGCAACCGCTTTCAGTATTATTTGATCTAACTCAATGACTGAAGTTTCTAATGAATGAAATTTTCAAGAGTTTTTTTTCAATAGAAACCGGGAAGGCATTCGTCCAGCATAAATTTGTTTCAGAACCAGCTCCCTTAATATCAAGTGTACATTTTGACATTTTACTTTTCAGATACAATGTTCTAGATATGTCCCCAAGTATCAGTGAATTGGGAAACATTCGATGGGAGCTTCTCTTATGTCTGGCATTTTCATGGTTCCTTATTTTCGCATGTCTATGCAAAGGTGTCAAATCGGTCGGCAAGGTAATGTATAGCGATGTCACCATCGATCACCCGGGCGCTAGTTATTGAATTTCCGGGAGTAATGCTTCAATTAATCTTTCAAACACGAAGACTTAAGGACGTCAATTCATTTTTCACACTGACATAATCAATCCGTGCATTTGTTATGACGAACTGCTGTGTTCGTCGGGTGCTCATAGCAGTAGTGGAAAATTTAAAGAGTAAAGATGGCCAAACGAAACCTTTACAATGAATCTGAAATAAAAAGATCAACGGCCTATTGCACAACAGCTCACTTGTGTTCCTTCTGAACATAAGTGCTTTTGAAGTTTTGAAGTCAATTGATTCTAGGGAGCACAGCTAATGTTTCTTAGTTTCCTTAGTTAGATTTCAGAACGTCAATTTTGATACGTCAACAAATTGCACGTGTTTCAGTGTTTGGTTGGGTTTCATTTGGGTGTTCATTTGGTTCATTTACGTGTTTTATTTGAGTGCAGCTGATACGAATATGCGTGTAGCCTACGTACACAGTGCCACAAGCTCAACTAAAATCATTACTCTGTATCTGAAATATTTCTTATACTCGGTAATAAAGCAGAAACTCAGTGGGGTGCAGCAGTCACAGTGAAGCATTACCAATTTTGATTTGAATCTGCTTCTCAAAATGTAGATCTTGCCCAAATATAGTGCTAGTATCTGAACTTCTAGTATCTGTGCTAGCATCTCATCTACTTTGTGATGATAACACGAATTTTGCAAATCATGAATGAAAGTACTACGATAACCAAACAAACTGAAAGAGCAAGGAATTACCGAAGCGCGCTTTCATGGTTGAGGCCAATCATCAGAAGATAGTTTACCACATATTTAACTTGTTATCAGACTGGTGCATGTTCTTCATTTTACATGTAGCATTCTCATTGAATCCAGCATCGTGATGTACTTGTCGCCTTTCCTACGGCATTGAAGATCTGGCAACTTTTCAGGGATGTCATTCTTTACATCTCTAACGTAGGATCAATGATTATATGGTGACAGCTATGTGCCTGCGAATGCGTTTAGTCATAAACAGTCAATGAAAGAAGGATGGCAAGGCAGCAACCAAAAGTGATAATAATGTGCCAATTAAAATATCGGTGGGGATGCAAAAAATGAAGCATAATGTTCAGTTTAACACTAAAGTGGTAAAGTGACAGTTTCCTCTAGCGATTGGCAGCAACCACGAAAGTGCACTGAGATAACTCCTATTTTTTTCAGCTCCTCGCTTGTCATGCTATTTTTATTGACCATTTTTTATTAGGCGCTTACCTTCCGACGCAAGAGCATTAACTTGCCACCGTATGATAGCTGATCTGCCTACTTTGTTAATGTGTATGCTGAAGAGATGTTAAAATTTGAAATCCCTCAATTTACAACTCATAACTCATAAAACAGAAAATATGCTAGCATCATGCTGAATTTTGCTTGGGAGAGCGAGCAATTTCTGAGCCTTCTTTTGATACATTGCTCATCGAAATCGGTGGACTAGGGGTTTTGAAACCAAAGTTTAATGCATTTTACATGTAGGTGTGTAGGGCTATTATTGGCATAAACTCTCACCTAATTACATTAAAGCAACTTTACACAATAGCTCTAAGGCTTAACTAAACAATTATTTTTAAGCAGACCGTATTTAGTTGTCAGATCTTCCGTCATGATAACTTAGTCCAGCTGCTCATTCCTGTTCCTACTATCACGCAAAAATTATGGCACTTGTGTTCTAAAATACAGATATCTAATATCACAGCTAATCTGATTCCTTATGACATGCAGGCATAATGTATCATTGCATATGTTGCATCGGAGGGCTTGCATGATATGCTTACGCATGAAATGTGCCATCAATCAATGCAAAAGAATAGTGCATGATTGTATCCACGTATTGATGGGCTCAAACTTGTAGATTCTTTGATGTTAAAGATAGAATTCACAATCATCTGTGAACTGTGCGATGCAAAATTACAGGTTAAATTTCATTCATTAATGTGTCGTACAACGATCGCTGTGAAGACTTAGGTCTTGATCTTGTGAGTGTGTAATGTCGATTGGGTTGCTTGGGTTGTCGATTTCAAGAGCTTGCATGTTCCACAGAATGGTTATTGAATACTGTTGTTGCATGGAAATATCACCTCGTCCGTCGAATTGAAACAACTAAAATATCCAACTCGCAACGGTCGGTGCTTGACTCAAATTCGGGACACCAGTCGGTTAGGTACTCAATGCGTATGAGAAAATATATCAGTATCATTACCCAACCGAAGGTCATACAGTCCAATCTTCATGATATAAGAAATATTTAGATAGTTGCGAAGTTGCAACATGTCGATGCTATCGGCAATTTTTATCAATTCTATCGCTCTCCGAGACGCTTGAAATTAGCAAATTATAACAGAATATTTGTTCAGATGTTCACCCATTTGTCGTTCCAAGTAGATTTTAGAAAACACCAGAAATCACTCATCAGTAAATTTAAATTCACAATCGGTCCATTAAACAAGTTTTGCTTTGGCAGCCACTCGATGTTATTCTTAACCTTCATTAATCTACCGCACACGCATGCACTACGTGCATAATAATTAAATATAGATTTATAAGTATTGTGCTTGCATGAGAAGTAAAAACATTCGGCTTGGTCCAATGGCAAGCGGATACGATTAACCATGTTTCATGCTGATAATGATAAACGAATGATCATCATAAAATCTAGTGCTCCTGTTTTTGAATAATTCAGTGATCATTGTAGTTCTTATAATTATCGACACAATTCTTTCTATGGTATAACGCAATAATTGCACTTAATCGCAGTGTTACATATAAACCAATCACATAATGTTTTGTATAATTCTCATTGATGTTGTGCATTGAAAACATCGATTTTGTTTTGTTCTTCTGAATGGCTGGTATGATTTTCAATTTTATTGTGAATCATCCGAAACAATCTTCAAAATTTGGGACAAGTTTATTTTTTCAACACAAGTTTTTGGAACCTTGGATGCGGCACGCAAAGTCACCTAAGTCAGACCCTGAATAGCACCTCCAATTTTGTGAATCTTCAATGTTTTTGTAAAACATTGATTTGTTTCTGATCTTAAGATTTTCACTTTTTTTGCAGGTTGTTTATGTTACTGCAACTTCTCCATATGTTTTTCTTACCATTCTACTTATACGAAACGTCATGCTTGAGGGATCATACAAGGGCATTGAATTCTATCTAAAGCCACAGTGGTCAAAACTCGGCAGTTTTTCGGTAAGTAAGCATCTCTTCGTGTAATGAAGTATAGATGACATCTCCCATTTGATGATTTTATCAACTGTTGCGTCTTGATAAATTCTATAATTGTTATAAAGCGTATCTCCCCTGGTCAAAGTCTGTTAGTCTGTCTGCTCTTCGTTGACTTGAGTAGTAAGCAAGTGACAAACACCAGATAGCGCAAGATGGCGGCCGTTTCCCACCCTACCCTACCCCCCTACCCCCCTCCTCTCTTCCTCCTCCTCCTCCCTGTCCTGGGGTGTTGTGCCGCCCGGGTGGGCTTGGGTGCCGGCCTGGTGGACGTGGTGTGCCGGCCTGGTGGACGTGGTGTCCATCGTCTTCCTCGTCAAAAATGGACTCGAAGTGTCCATGGACTCGGAAGTTTTTCCAGCCCGGGGGGGTAGGGTGGGAGGACATCCAAAGTGTCGAATTTCGATGCGCCAGTGCTACCATCGTCTTCCTCGTCAAAAGTTAGGTCGACAAGTTTTTCCCACCCTACCCCCCCTATATCCCCCCCGGGAGAGCTAGCTGCTATCTCGGCTTCTAGTGGACGGATTTTGTTCGTTCGGGTTGCATTCGAAAGAGGATGAAAAACTAACCTATGACATTTTTTGGCGCGAGTCAATCCGATCAGCCGTTCAAAAGTTAGAGCGGTTACAAGATTTTAGGAAAGGTTGAAAAAATCCTAAGTGTCAGAGTGACTGTGTACGGTAAAAATGAAAAATTTTTTCCAAAGTGTCGAATTTCGATGCGCCAGTGCTACCATCGTCTTTCTCGTCAAAAGTTAGGTCGACAAGTTTTTCCCACCCTACCCCCCCTCGGGAGAGCTCGCTTCGATCTTGGCTTCCAGTGGACGGATTTTGTCGTGCCATAGCTCGTTTGAAAGCTAAGAGTAAGACAAATTCACTGAAAGAAACGGCTTGTTCCTATCTGTCTTCGTTTAGATGTGAGACACCATTTAAGATTTTGGGACATTGGCGAAAAACAACAAGTTAGAATTTGGGACGTTTTGGGCTGTAGCGCCAAAACGAAGCATCGGATTGGAAAACGGATTTCAGATTTGGAATCAGCTTGATGTTATTGTCCAATGAGGATCATCATCCAATGAGAATCAAGCATTTCTATATAAATAGCGAGCCTTCCACAGTGAGAATCATTCCATCGTTGAATCACACGAGTGACGGACGCACATTTTCTCTCTCTCTAGTTCCCTATTCTATTATCCAACTAAAATGGTAAGTCGCTACTTTCCTCCCTCTCCTCCCTTGAACGTAAACTTAATACAATCTTTTTCATTTTCAGGCATCTACTCCATCTGCTACACTAGTAGGACAAAATGGCGGTCAAACGTTACAAGGTTCGCTACGATCAGATCATCTACAACTGAGGGCAGTGGAGGAAACAACCAAGGTACATAATCCTACACCGCTACAGCGTAAATTTAAACAAGTCTTGCGTTATGACGATCATGGCGTAGTACTCCAAACGGGAATGCTCCCTTCCACGGATGTCAAGATAATGCGCAATCAGTATGGGGACTACATACTGATCCCCGTGAGTCCGTACATTCGCCACCAACATGATATTATTGAGGAGTACGTGACATTAAATATGGACATTCCTACTCCTCTTGCTCAAGAGTGGAAGGCGAGAGATGACAAGGATACTCCCTATAGAAAGATTTGGGATGGTAATCACATTAGCCTACCAGTATCACATTGGTGTACTTACTATAAGAAGGAGGGAGATCATTCAATACCCATCAGATGTGATGAGCTCGGAGAAGGTACTTGGGATATCCTTTTCAAAGTGAATGGGCTATATTATGGTCGACACAAGGATAATAAAATAGCCTCTCTCTCCATGCATATGGAATCCATCCTATATATTCAAAAACCGCCCAACGTGGATGATATAATTGATCAAATCCTTAACAGCAGTGGTACAAAGCGCAAGTCGGAGAAGAATGCTGCATCAAAACGCAAATCAAAGAAGGAGAATTACTAGTCCTTTCCTAACTCTACCCTATGACAATTCGCTTATGTGCTTTGAGTGTCGTAGACGTGGTCTTATTAGATACATTTTACTTCTTCGTTGCCATCATATCATTTGCGTATTTTGTCATGAAAAGCATCGATGTAATTCTTCATTTTGTAATATGTTATAGATCGTTTCCTTAGATGTGTAAATTTCCGTTTTAGGCTTCTATCATCATTTTTATGGATTGTGAGGGTGAACCTGTACAGGAGCTCAGTGCTATTGCTATGAACAATTGGACATATCAGATTGTCAGTGTCTATCATCAACATGCCAACTGCAATCCCAATGTTGATCAATGGGCGAGAAAACACATTCATGGACTTAATCTGAAATATTTGCAAGACTATGGCTTTTCTTGTGAGAGTGCTCTTCTTATTGACTTTAAACGATGGTTAGCTACTTTCAATGTTATACGCATCTTTTGTAATAATCCTGGTAAGGAGAGGAAAGTATTTCCCAATCTAATCATTGATGATATTTTGCTCCCGCCTTGGGATAGTAGAGTGAATCAACACTACCATGAAGTCACGAAACGTTTTAAGGATTTGTGTGTTCCTATTTTGTCTGTTCGTTGTAGTAGCTACGTTCATAACCAATGCTTCTTTCCTCCTTACCTCAACACTGCCAAAGTCCTGTATGGTTATCATTGCTCGCTGTATGATAGTTACCAGCTGTATCTATTTTATCTCTTTCAAACCATTGATTTATAATGCATGCTTGTTACCGTTATTCAATAAATGTTACTATGAGAAGAGTTGTTTTCATGCAATGGATGGGTTAGATAAAGGGCGATCATGTCTTTCTCAAACGACTGCGGAACATTACATTTTTATAGGCAAAGTTTAAAAGGAGCTGTTCAAGATTATGTGATAAATTTTCATAAAGATGAGACCGACATCGAAGCAGTGGTCGATGATGCTAGCACTCTATTTCTAGAGTTAATGAATACATTCTCTGATAGCATTATCATGGCGCGATTAGTTGCGAAAATTAAGTTTAGTCATTTTGGAAAGGAAGAGGTGGAAAGTCGCTCTTTCCATTTTGCTTCTTATTCAATGGAAGTGGTAGATCACCCCGAAGAATTTTTTAAAAGACATATGATAAAAATTGCTGAACGTCTTAACGCATTTAACCATCATGGTAGCAGTCTAGTGATTGAAGCGATTTCAGATATTCACATTCAACTTTCCATAAAGAAAAATTGAAAATGCAGTGGTACTTGATTGTAGCACAACTGGTTTTCGAGCTATGTCTGCTCACTCTCGAAGTATATTCCTTCTGTACATGCGTCTATTATTTAGAAAAGGCTAGCAAATTCATATCTTCAAAAAGACTTGCTATAGACATCAGTAACGATTAAACTATGTGTTGCGATGTATGTAAGCGAAAGGATGGAAATGAAAAGCGCATCTTCAAGAGATGTAAGCATGCTTTTTGTCAACGCTGTTTCATACGTAATTGCATTCAACTTTGCAAATGTAACCACTGTGATATTGCTCATTTCGAGTGTCACTTATGTCGCAATAGTTAGTACCTATGCAAATGTGGTAAAGATAGGTTTTAGCAAAGACTAACACGGAAAATGGCGAAACGTAAAATGACGAAACGTAAAAGTCAAAAGTTTTCTTCAGCCATTCAAGCTCTCCGACGAATGAAAGCAAATCAGCGATACAATGCTATACGACATGCTAACGATAAATTCATTTGTGAAATTATTTCTCATGTGAGGAAGTTGAGGACGAAGAAATTAGCGCCAAAACAACGAAAGTTACTTAAGCGATATGCTACGAAATTGCGTTTCATCTCCAATCCTAAAGTCACCCTTCAAAGAAAGAGGAAAACTCTAACACAAAAGGGCGGTTTCCTTTCAGCAATACTTCCAATGATAGCTCCTGCCGTGGGCAACCTATTGGGTAATATCTTTGGCTCTAGACGTTAATTATGCAAATGTTGAATCTCAAAGTAATAAAATGGATTTCAGACTTCAATGTGATAAAGTTCTGACTGTATCAGGTCCATCTCATGCAGGTAAAACTGTTTTCACGCTGAATTTATTGGATAAAAGAAGGGAGTTGTTTAAGGAAGCTATCAATCGAGTGATTTGGTGTTATGGTATTTATCAACCATCGCTATTTCAGGAATTGCAAAGTCGCAACTTTATTCGACATGAAGGAATTATTCCAGTGGATAAACTTCAGTCTAATGATGTTGTTGTATTGGATGATTTATTAAAAGAAAGTAAGAATTCAAAAGATGTTACAGATATGTTCACTCGCGCAGCACATCATAAAAGGTGCTTTATCATCTATATCACACAAAATTTGTTTCCTGATGGAAAAGAAGCTCGTACACGAAACCTGAATACACACTATTATGCTATTTTCAAGAATCCGCGAGATAAAAGTCAATTTGAAATTTTAGCGCGACAAGTTGCACCCAGAGGATCAAAAGCCTTAATTGAAATTTTTGAAGCAGCTACTGAAAGACCACACGGTTACTTATTCATTGACTTTACGCAAGAGTGTCCGGAAGAATTTAGATTTCGAAGTGATATTTTGAAAACTCCCATGATTATCTACAAACTATGAGTTCTTATTCTCGCATGATTGTTATTCCTCAAGATGAATATGTACAATTGACTGCCATGCAGCAAGTAAAGCAACCTCTTGCAAATCAAATGTATAGGAAAGAAATAGATTATCAGCAAAATGTTCACATCAAAGATCCACATCGTGCTGTATTATTACAATCGGAAACTGTTGAGCAATTGAAAAACTTGAAGAATAAGATGCGTGACTCTGTATCGACTGCTACACCTTTAGCATCTCGCGCACATGCCATATCTCTTTTCAACAGTATTGAACCCCATCTCAATGTAAATGATAGAGGAGAAATCATTACAGATGAAAATAAAGTGATTGATGCTTCACGTTATGAAGACTTGATTCAGTATGCGACACGTAGAAAGCGCCGTCAGGGCTATGTTCCACCTGGTTGGACATACTTTCTTAAACTATTGAAAAAGCATAATGTACCAAAATTTGCTTTGAATAATGAGACATTGAAAGAACTTGATTCAACAGTGGCTACTGCTCCAATGCTTCAGGCGATGAAAATGCCAACAAATTGGTTTAAGACGTCACCTGCTACATCCCCTCCCACACTCACTAAGCAAACAAGAGGAAGGACTCGACGTAGATCTACATCGCCACTAAAACTAGTAAAAGGAAAACGTAAAACAGCTCCTCCCAGGAAATACATGTTCTCAGACTATTAATATGAAGCAGATGTGTTGCTTGCCATGTAATGAGCCGCCAGAGGTGAATGTCGTTGTCACTTGCACTTGCTGCGCCAGCTCTCATAATGAAACCCCTAAGCAATGTGAACACGATCGCAAAACCGCTAAAGCTAAATGCTGCAGTTGTTGTAAATGTAGAAAGGCAAGAAAGCAAAAAGATGAGAAGGAGGAAAAAGAGTCAGTCGTCATCGACTGAACGTTTGAAGTCAATCTATTATGATGTAAAGCATCCGGCAGGATTTGCATCTATCAAGAAATTATCAAAAGCGAGTGGTCTTCCACAATCACAAGTGAAACGATGGTTAAAGGGTCAGGCTACCTATACACTCCACAAACAAGCGAAAAAGAAGTACCGCACCCGCCATTATATTGATCATGACATCGATGAACAGTGGCAAGCAGATTTGTGCGATGTCGCCTCCATTTCAAAACATAAATCGGGCAATAATTTTATTTTAACCGTCATTGATATTTTCTGGCGTTATGCGTGGGCTCAACCTTTAAAAACTAAAGAAGGGAAAGGAGTAGCAAAAGCATTCCAAACAATTTTTCGAGAAGGTCGCATTCCAAAAAGAATTCAGAGTTATCAAGGAAAAGAGTTTGAAAATCAGCATGTGACAAGATTATTTGAGAGGCATGACATTGAGTTGTTTAGTGTAAAGAGTGCTTATAAAGCTGCACTCGTTGAACGTTTTAATCGCACATTAAAAAATCGCTTGTGGCGACATTTTACTGCCAACTTGACACAAAATTGGACAAAGGTTCTACAAGATACACTCCATGCCTACAATCACTCTATCCATCGTTCTATTGGACTCAGACCAGTAGATGTAAATGCTGACAATGTAGATAAAGTGCGCGAATCATTCCAACGTAAACGCACTCATGTGAAAAGTATGTGAAAATTGGTGATAAAGTTCGTATCTCAAAAGTGAAAAGTGTTTTTGCTAAAGGGTACCTTCCGAATTGGACAGAGGAGGTATTTACAGTATCAAGGATTAATCAAAAAGACTCTCCAACCACCTACAAGTTGAAAGATTACGATAATGAAGAAATTGAGGGTAGCTTTTACCGCGATGAGATTGAGGTAGTCACTGAAAGTGAAACATATTTGGTGGAGAAAATCATTCGATGTAAAAAACGCCAAGGTGAAGAATGGTGTCTTGTTAAATGGACTGGTTATCCTTCAAGTATGAACTCTTGGATGCGTCGTGCCGACATCTTTCATCTAAGTGATCGACAGTGATTCATGCAAAGTTGTAACTAACAATGTTTAGGGTTTGAGCTATGAATCCAACTGCCTCATTTTATTCACGACCCTCCTGTGTAAGTGGTGGAGGACAAATTTACATCGGCGCTCGCCGCCAACGTGGAGGTAGCATACTTGGTGCACTGAAATCTGTTGTAGCACCTCTCATATCCAATGTCGGTTGATCTTTAAAACGAAATGTTTTAAGTAATGCCGTTGGATTTGCTGGTGATGTTGCTAGTAATCTTTCCAGAGGTAGAAGTTTTAAGAGCAGTTTGTTGAATCGTGGGAAGGAACGCGGTTTAAAAACATTGAAGCAGACCTTTGCTGGTGTTACTCAAGGAAAGAAATCACCTAAACGAATGAATAAAGGAAGGAGGAAACATCGCGGAGCTGGTAAGGTGCGATCTTCAGTCAAAAGGCATTCACGCAAACGTCGCAGAGGCTCTAATCATTCATCAGGCGCTAAACGACGACGCTGCTATAACTTCTAATCATGGAGTGTAAAACTTCCGGTTTTTGTTTGTTTGATCAACAAGCCATACAGACAGATATTCTTAGTTCAAGTATTGTAGATTATCATCCTCGAACAGCTGAGAATGCTGGCCCCATTGAATTTGTTATTCCTGGTGGTAGTGATGACTACATAGATTTGAGTTATGCGATGCTTGATTTGAGGTTTAGAATTCAGCAAGCAGATGGAACTGCTATTGACGATACACATAAAGTTGGACTGAACAATTTACCATTGACTACATTACTTCGCGATGTTTCTCTAACGATTGGAGAGCAGCAGGTGGAAGGTGGTCAAAGCGATTATCCCTATAAATCATATTTCAATCATGTATCACAGTTTCATCCAGCAGCACAAAAAAGTCATATGGAAGCCATGGGATGGTACAGAGATGAAGCAGGAAAATTTGATGTTGAAACAAACAGTGGCTTTGTAAAGCGATCTGCTATGATTAAAGATAGTAAAGTATGTCAGCTATATGGTCCGCTGAATTTAGACTTCTTTAGACAGTCAAAGTTTTTACTCTGTAATACCAGCATGCGACTCAAGCTGACATTGAATAAGCCTGAATTTGCGCTGAATGCATTTGCTAAAGTTGACAATTTTAGAATTCATGTGGAAGATATTGCACTTTACATTCGTCGAGTAGTACCGAATCCAAGTGTCATTAGAGGACATGCTGAAGGTCTTAACCGCCAAAATGCCATTTACCCCGTTCAGCATACAAAGCTTCTCACCTTTACAATTCCTAAAGATCAAAAGAGTTTCATGAAAGTTGGCCTCTTTCCATCGGAAGCACCGAACCTCCTCATGGTGGCAATGGTTGAAAATGATGCATTTAATGGTAATATAAAGAAAAATCCTTTCAATTTTAAACACAATCAGTTAAGTGAAATTGCTTTACGTGTAAATGGTGTGAGTCATCCTGGTCCACCCTACAAACCAGATTTTGCTGCGGATCAATTTATGCGTAGTTATGTTGATTTTATGGATGTCTTTGGCTTTTACAATACGGATGACACCAACGGACTTACTATGAAAGAGTTTAAGAGTGGATATACTATTTATGCATTTGATTTGACTGCTGACAGCGATATTAGTGCACCCTATCGTCAAGCGAACGTGCCTCATAATATTCGTTTGGATTTGACGTTCAAAAGAACACTACCTGAGACGATCAATGTATTAATTTATGCAGTCTTCGATTCAAATATTGAAATTACAAAGTATCGTGACGTGATTCTTCAGTATAATCGTTAATGAGTTGGTTGACTGCTGACGATATTAAGACTAAAGTGCAGCGTAATGCAGACGAAGCGACGTTGAAAGCTTTCGATAATGTCTATTCACTCGATACCTTACCACCTGCAGTAAATCACTATCCCATCTTTATTGTGCTAAACACTCATTCGCAGAATTTAGGCGGTGAGCACTGGAAAGCGATCTTTATTGGAGAAGACCGACGTGGTGAACTATTTGACTCTCTTGCTCAACCTCCAAATATACCAACACAGCAGTGGTTGAGAAAACATACGCGTCAATATCAGCGAAATGAACGCATACTACAACATCCACTTTCATCAACGTGTGGTGCTTTTGTACTGTACTTCATCTTAAAACGTTTACATGTATCTCGATTTGTATCTGTTATTCAAAACTTTTCATGTAATCCATCCTCTAATGAAAAAATGATTTGTAAGTTCTATCATGATTTGAAATAAAAACATCATGTTGGAAAAATTGTTTTTTATTTTACAATCCGCTGGGTGCGTACATACTCGATGAGATAGTCTAGGATCACATTTGCTTGTACATGAGATTTTAGTCCAGTAATGATCACTTTACTATTATGAAAGATTGCCACATGCACAGGTAACCAACAACTAATGAGAGCTGCAGGAAAAAGTTCGGGTTCATAACACAAATTGTAACTGCTGGTACGAATCTTCAAAAATGATAGACTGTCACTCAATTGAGTAGAGATCACCATATTGTCCACAGTCAGATTCGACATCACACACCTCTCCCTCTTCCATATCCGACGTAGTAGTCTTTGTAGCTCTAAGCGCATTGACTGCGCCGATGAATGAGAAAGGGCGCCGAGAATCTGTACAGTCCCATTTGGGATGAGTTGAAGATTCCGTGAATTGTTCATCTTCACCACTAACATTTGAGGTCGGCCCGGGTAATACTTGCTGTTTGGAAGGTGTTGGTGTAATGTTGTGAGATCGATTTTGGTGTAGAGTCTGAAGCGACGGAGAATGTTGACGATGGTGTAGCGATGGCGCTTCATGATGAAAGAATGAGTAAATTGAGCGATGTACCTTCCTTTTATACTTTTCCCAACTACCTTGATGAAATGTGAAGTTAGTATGAAGTTGGGAATGATAGAGTTGAATTCGCCGATTGTTGACGCGCAACCAGATGCGATTTCCAATACGTGAATGTCTTTTCATATAGAAGTATTTCAAGTCCTTCATGATATGATGTAGAGATTGAAAATGACGATAAGATAAAGCAAACTCTCTTCTCACATTTCCAGTTGAATCTTTGAAATAGACGTTTCGATCATGATCCGTTTCAATACGTTGTAGGGAATCTAATTTCCAACTCATGGTGTGTGGTAGTCATGTCTGATTAAGATTTGCATAGTAGGGCGATGAACTCACGACGAATAAATGTCATGATGGAGCGATGTATGTATCTTCTATACTTCTCCCAATTGTATTTGCGAAATGAGAAGCAGTTTGTGGAATGAGAATGGCAGATTTGAATTTCATTTCTGTAATGTTGAAGCCAAACTTGATCACCCAAGGAGATGAATCTTAATGTTTCAAAATATTCCAAATCCCTCATGATATCATTGAGGTTGACAAATTGTCGCCATGTTAATGTAATACCTCTTGATGTATGACCATGAGAATTTTTGAAGTGTACGTTTCCATCACGATCAACTCTGATATATTGTAGAGAGTCCAAAATCCAAGTCTTCATGATGTTATGCAAAGCCGCAGATCAGCAATATAAAAATGTCGTTTTATCATATTTTGCTTAGCAATGCGGCTACAAAGAGATTTGCTAGTAATCGAGCCGCACTCTTTTCTACTCCCATTGATCATGCACAACAGCTAAATGGAAATTGGGAAGTGGGTGTCACTCAACTTGTTTATAGCAACTGTGTCTATACTTTTGATCATGAGGTGATGACTATTAATATGAGACGTACAGCTGCTTACCAATGTGAAAAGGGGTGCCGAGTATACATTCCACAGTGGCCAAAGAAAGATCTCTTATCATGTAAAAAGTTTATATATGATTTCTTGAATAAAGCGTGTAAACATATTGTCCAATTTACTCCGCACAATGATGATTATACTTATGTACATCATGTAGTTGAGAAAGATTGGATTGTTGGTTTAAGTCCAAGTTTAAGAAATGATTTAGGTTACCTCGCTAGCGCCTTAACAAGCTATGATAATTTTAACGTTAATTACCACATAAGTGGTCATAAACAGTTAATATATCGAGAGGAAGCTTATTATGTAGATCTTATTCCAAGAAATGAGAAGACGTTGGTAAAGAAGATTGTGATTAAGCCAAGAAAGACAAACATGACTCCTGAAACATTATTGAAGAAATTTAATTATCTCCTTCGAGTTGATGGTAAACAAGTGGCAACATTGACTTATATCAAATCATCTAATCATATTGCAATAAGTAAATTAAATGATGATGATCTAGTATTAGTTTGTTCAAAAGATTTTCATCAGTTCTTACGACATCGTTCTGAAGCTGTTCATGGAAAATCTGATATGCAACATTTACCATGTGAAAGGTCAAATCAATTTGATACAGAGTGGACCGTATCTTTATACAGAAAGTGTGTAGAGCCTTTAGGTGGTATCTTACATGAAACAAGAGTGTTGATGCCTCGCATTATTACTTCGGTTAAATTGGTTGTAGATTATTTAAATGAAGTGATTAATGAGCAACATATTTCATTTTCTGAAAAAGAAGGTACTTTGTCTCTCACTATAAGTGGAAAAGGTATTGAACTAATTATGGATAAAACTCTAATGGACATTTTGGGTTTTGACCAAAATATCTTTAAAAGTGGTACTGTAACCAAAGCTAGCGCAGACATGTCGCTATCGCGTCGTATTAACTATTTTCAAATATATTCCAATATTGGTGAAGATGTACGTGTGGGAGATGTTGAAGCTCCATTGCTAGCAATGATACCATACCAGCCAAAAAGCTGCAGTATTTTATCTGAGCATACTTTCAAGAAAGTGCATTATACAAAGCTGAAATCAAACTACATCCCACAAATTGATATTGCCATTTATGACGATGCTGGTGCGTTGATTCCTTTTCATAAAGATGCTGTGACAAGTATCACACTCCATTTCCGAATGAAGAGTTAATGCAAAAGTATGCTAATATATTTTTCCAATGTGAATAATATGGAAAGTGAAAATAAGGACTCGTTTCTAATCTACTTACCCAGTAATGCTTCTATGAATAAATTTCCCAAAAATAAACCATCAGACTATCGAGTAGAATTAAATCGCCCACTACATTTAGAAGGTGAATGGGAGGTTGGCGTTTCTAGTATTTGCTATGATAGCAATATTCAGAATGTGAATGATGTGGAAGAAATGATATTGACTCCTCGCACCCATGATGGAATAACGATGAATAATGCATTCCAGTTCCCATACAATTTAACATCAGATGGAAAGTGGAACTATGAATGGATTCAGATAAAATCAGATTCTTATGAACCATTTGGGAATGAGAAAATTATTAAGGCATTCAACAGTGGTAATACTTCCATCATGAAGAATAAAAATCAGAAAGCTTATGAGTTTACTATCTATCATTGGAGTGGGAGACAGTTCCTCCGCTTTCATTCTTTTACTAAAGGTCTTACACTGAGGTTGGATAATGAATTCTATCCGCATCTCGGTTTTGGTCATGGACTACATCTAACGTCAATTGCTACTGCAAATGTTAAAAAAGTTTATTCAAATCGAATCAACAAATTTCATTATAGATTTAAAATATTTGATGAAGATGTTGTAGAATGTGAAGAACGCATCATTTTGAAAAAGCGTGGTGTTCAACCTTTATCACTTATTGAGTTAGTAAAACGATGGAATGAGACTGTGGGTAAGAAGTATGGAGAGAAAATTATGGCGGACAAAAATAAGTTGGTTATTCAGAAATATAATGACAAACTTACAGTTTATTTCTCTCCAACCTTGCGTCATTTTGTAAGACATTATACACCTATTATTGGAAGCGGTGTGGTGTATGCTTCTCATGAATATCACACTAAAGCTGATTCAGTTAATGATGAATGGTGGGTGGACATCTATGGCGATCGCATCAAGAAAATTTACCAGTCTTATGAAGAATCTAAAGTTGCTATCAATATAATGCCGCGTCTATATCATACAGTTGAAAGCTTCATTCATGTAGTAAATCCTTATATACAACAGAAGTTGAAGCATGTGATGAAAAGTAAATATGATGTAAAGACACACCACATTTCGTTTTCAATTGGAAATCAACGCGTTGTTCTGAAACTGGGTGATGACATTCAATGTCAATTGAGTAAAAATTTGAAGAAACTCTTTGGTTTTTCAATGCTACAAACAGTGTTTACTGCTGCGCATACGATTGGTATAGAAACACCAATGACACTTGATAAACATGAACAGCACCTTTACATTCAAAGTGATTTGATTCTACCTATTTCTGTTGGTGAGAAAAAAGAATACATTTTACGTGATGTCATTCATGATAAAGACGCTTCATATGGAATAGTCGAGAAGATGTTTGAATCTATTTTCTATCATCCCGTCATCAAACAAATGATACCCTCTATTGCCATCAAAATTACCAATGGTTTACAAGAGTGCATCCACGTGAAAGATACTAAGTCCCTCATAACGTTAGTGTTTCGGAAAACAAAGTGAAGTCTTTATACAACATTTATTGAAATATGTACATGAATGCGAAGCAATAGACTTTATACAACATCCACTGAAAATATATACATGAGCGCACTTCAATAAACATTGCTATATACAAAAAGTCTTTTTACTTCGTGAAGGGTGGAAATATACAGGGATAGGAAAAATGTCTTTCAGTGGAAAAGTCATCACATGGGGAATGTACAGATGTGGACACATATTCACAAGGAAAAAACAATCTCATGCGATACATAAAACAACAATGTTTATCTACAGAAATCAACATCAAAATACTAAGTTAAGGATGATTATGCTTTGACGTCTCCTGAATGTGGTAGTGTGGGTTTAATTCTTTTGGGTGGTGGTATGCCTGTATCAGGATGTCCATGTGGAAGAGACATGTTATGTCCTATCCAACACCTCTTATCCTCCCATGCTGAAAGCGCCCGTTTCTTAAAAGTATAAGTTTTGATCTCATGCGACTTAGATTTTAAGATTGTCATATTGACAAACGTAATATTTTTATTTCTATCGGCTCCCTTGAAATTCTTATGTTTCATGTTTTGCAGAATGGATTTTGATATGCCTTTAGCGCGCTTAATGCTATCATCACTATCCTTTAATTTCATAGAATACATTTTTGGGCGGAGGAGAATCATTTCATCTATCTCCTTCCCTGCTGTTTCATCCTTAAAACAACCAAGTTTGGCCTTATTTTTGATGGAGTATAGTGGATGATCAGCAGGATAATTTGATGTATCAAAATATCTTTCTAAAGATTTTCCTACTTCATTAAAATTTAAATCTTTTTGAGTGGCAATACCTAAAAAGAAACTATCTGTGTCACCACCCAACAAACGAACCTCTTTTACGAGAGGACACGGTTTTAGTATTTTATAGAAGAGTTGATACATTTCAAGCTTGGAGTAATCTAGAACAGCTTGACCAATATAGATGGGTTTGCACAACTCAACTTCAGATTTTATCATTTTAATACCTACAAGATCCTCATCGATTATGTCTCTATCGATGAATAGAGGTGATGAGGTCAATTTGTGATACTTTTGATCATCATTAACTAGTTTGTAGTTCATACGTTTTCTAACATCCTCCATGGTCTTTCCGAAAAGACTGTTATTCTTATATTTATAAAAATCTTT
This sequence comes from Prostheceraeus crozeri, assembly GCA_907163375.1. NCBI lineage: Eukaryota > Metazoa > Platyhelminthes > Polycladida > Euryleptidae > Prostheceraeus > Prostheceraeus crozeri. The sequence continues at coordinate 409,842 of CAJQUW010004875.1, forward strand.
TTCAAAATTATTTTGGGCGAGTGCACGTTTTTGACTGTTACTATCTATGTAGGGTTTGAGGAAGGCTTTCTGTCTAAATTTAATAATGCGGTGAACTCTTTTTAAAATCATGCCCATTTCTAAATAAAATTTTAAGATGCTAAAGTGGACTAGATAATTTTTCTTATCATATTGAGTGAGCAAAAGTTTGCGGCAAGGCTTATACTTGGGTTGTCCACATGATTCTAAATCTTTATGAAATTGTTTCATCAAGTCGGAAAACATATCTTTACTCACTTCACCTGATTCGGGTGCGAGTGGAAAATCTACGGTTTTATGTTTAATATTATTTGGATAGATTAGATCTATCTCAAAATAATATCCCCAATCACCTTCATCTGGAATTGCTAGTATGTTAGAAGGGTTGGAGAAATGTTGAATTTCACTATCATCTAACCAGCTAAACTCAGAGTGAGGTAGCGGTTTGGATAATGAACTACCATACAAATTATTTTGGTCATAATACTTAAGATGGGTATGATCATTACCTACTGTTTCAGATTTTAACCTATGTTTATTTACAAATGTGAGACCACCGCGAATTCCTCGCTCAAATAAATTATACATCTCTGGATCTTGTAAGAGATGAATGCTCTCACCAGTCATTTTAAAAGCAGACTTAAATGACATGGCTGGTAGACTGACAAAGTGGACGGGATCTAACTTATCTTCTTCTAATGCCACTCGTCGAAACTCTTGGAAAACGTCAGCCAGCAAAAACACATCTAACTTAAGATAGGCAATCATATATTCACCAAATGTATGGCAGTCAAATTTTATCCATGCCTCTTGAGCATGTTCATAGTCCTCTACTGGACAATCTTGATCCGTCAAATCATTTTTAAATTTATCTATGGGTGGAAGAGAAGTCTCACCGAGTTTACTAATCGCATCAAGATATGCATATGGAAAGACTCCTTTCCGTGTGATGACTTCATTAGTTAAATTTGGATATTGTTTCTTAAGATTTTGTGTTAGTGGAAGAGACTTTAGATTTTGTACGAGAGAGGCCAGTGATGCAGCCATAAATTGGTAGGAATCTAAAAATTTTATATTAAAATAGACCGTCTTATTTTCTTTGGTTTTATCGACGGGTACTTTTGCTGTCATGGCCATAAACTTTTCTCTCGTTTGAGCTATTACATCAAACTTCCACTCTTTCATTTGGCCTAAACCTCCTTTTATTATCATATGGCTATCATAGCCCTTAAAATTATGGAAAATGACGGGTAATGTACGCCGCTTCATCCTCAGCGAAAAATTAGATTTTGAACAGAGTGCGTTTCTAAATTTACCAGTAATGTGATCATGGTTGCACACTTTCTTAATCTCATCATCAAATGTTTTACTACATTTGGAGCAAACGTTGCAACTATCAAACTTAGCTTGATCATCTGCTGTCATATGCAATGATCTGCGATAGAGTTCACCATCATGTTTTTGTTGAAATTTTACAGCCTGTTCGAGGAATTGTAGGAAATGGTAAATACAATCCTCACCTTGCCAGACGCGCATTTTATTTTGCCTACCCCTAAAGTGATCATGCCATACTTCATAGCAGGAAATGGCTGCTGGTCGATGGATGTTATCATCGATATAACATTCGATGTCAGCATAGATGACACGAAGAGGACTTAGTTCATCGCCATTCTCTCTATATGAAAACTCCTTATCTTTGGGCATGCGTTCCATTTGCAGTTTACCTCGCTTACACCACTCATAATGAGTTTCAAATTTAGTTTTCCTCCTAAAGTGGCGAATACATCTGTCGCAGTAATATAACTCTCTACTAGAGTTTTCTAAGTGGTGGTATAAGCGAGAGATTTTGGGAATACCGCAGTAGTGCCATTCCTCACTATCATCCTGTTTTACTAATAACAGGTTTACTGTACGTTCATAACAACTCGAACGCGAGTTGTAGCGCACACCCTTCAATCCCTTTTCCCAAACATGGAGAACTATTTTAATGTTGTTCAATTTTTCAAATTTTTCTATATCTTTAATTTTCATATCGTCACTATTACAGTCATCGAAGTTTAATTCATTCTCCCACTGCCTATAGCTATATGTGCGATTTCGATTCGCATTGATGTCATTATAGTGGAGAATGGAGAGGACAGCATATTTAAAACATTGCGATTCGCAATCGACATTGATGACTGCTGTTTTGTTTTTTAAATTTTTTGGAAGTTTAAAGGAGCCTCGACCACTATGAATTCCTAATAAACTGATTTTAAATAAGGCGGACTCAATGCCGTCAAAAATGAGACCGCTATCGCGCTCGTTAAATTTATCAATATTTAATTTTAATCCTTGGATGTGAAAATTTATCCAAGACTCATAGTCTACAACCTCGGTTGCAGGAGAGGAGGGTATGTGAAACTCCAACCTCTCTATTATTTGTCCAGTATGGTGGTCGATTTTTACATATTTTATTTTAAGATAGATGAGCGCCTTCATCCTAAAATTGTCTAAATTTTTGAAGAGCGCTTCTATCAATGATGAATTTTGATGAAACCATTCCTCAAAGTTAGCAATGGTTTCTGAGGAGTCCATCTGGTAGTTCCTCACTAAATTATTTATGGACACTTCAGTGAGTCGGATAGAGGAGGTACCGTTGGTGTAGGTATCGTTCGTGTGTGTATGTTGAAGTCTGTGCGAAGATAGTTCAAAACGTGTCTCGAAAGACTGAGCGCACAAGTCGCAAGAAAAGGAGACGACGTTAACAGAATCATCCCCACCTTCGGAGATTGATGCCGGCTTAGGTCGACAAACACCTCGCTTGATGTGTCGGGTGAGATCCCATTTCCTCGTGAAGATGTGCCCACAGTCAGCACATTCCCACTCGTTGCCATGTCGCGACAGTTCTGAGGTGGAACTCACATCACCTGAAAGAGAAATCATTCTATCATCTCTGTTCAAGCCTCAGTGTATTGTTACAACCTACCTTGACTCAATAACTCTAAACTTTCCTCGAGAAGGGAGGGCGTTGGTGATGAAGTTGATGCCTGAAATTGAGGAAGATGCTATTAGTCACACGTTTGAGGGAGATGAGAGAGGAAATCTTTAACTTACCATTTTAATGAAATATGATCGGACAGAATAATAGTCAAAGAGAGAGAGAGAGAGATCATGCGTTCGTCACTTGTATGATTCACAGATTAAATGAAATGACATGAATATCACTTTGCTTCTATACTTTCATTCTCTTCATTCATTGGATGTTCATTCTGATTGGCTGCTTGTGTATACTTAAGAATTAGAAAAATGTTAAAGTTATCATTATTCAAAGTCAGCATTTCAAAGACAACATGACAAGTCCTCCAACAACACCAAATACCGCATTGGAGTTCTCCTCTCCATGCACATCAGCAAAGGTGCTCGTTACACCAAATGCACCAAGAAAGGCGAAGGTGGAGAAGACATACAATCTCGACAATATACGAAAGTTATCATTATCGGAGGACGATGAAGAGGAGTTGCCCGACCTAACAGGCATACGGTGGAAATATTTACAATATGATGCCGAAGGGGTGATGGAGATGACCAGCAAGTCGCACTTGCATCAAATATGGGAGTGGCACACCCCTAACTCCCAACCGCGAACCGAGGCGGAGTGGGCGTACATTGACAAAGTGAGGGACGCTGCAGAAGAACGTTTAAAGCAGCTCAACTGTTTTTGTAATCTATGTGAAGTCCGACACTGGGACGATATTGACAGCGAAGACCTTCTAAAATATATGTTATAATAAATGTTTATTTCATATTGTCGTTGCTTTCATGCTGACTTACTTGAATGGGACTTAAGTGAATGATTTAACCATGTATACTTTTTCATTTGGAAATAGTTATTTTTAACTTGTAAACAATTGAAACTTTATTCTATTTCTGACATATACACTATTGAAACTTTATTTTTAACTTGTAAATTGTTGAAACTATATCTTTCATTTAGAAATAGTAGCACATATAGTTTAACTTACAAGACTTTATATGGATGATGATATAGTTCAGTCACATTTAAGATAGCTTACACTTCTGATGTAGGGGATAGCAATCGATTGCGATCCATATGTAAAGAGCTTGTTCAACTACAGAAGAGAGAAGTGTGATATGATGCGTGTGGCGCGTGAGTGTCCTCCCATTTCATTCCATTCATCAATTTATCTCATTGATAGAGATAGGTAGAACTCATGGTTCTCATAACACATGCAATGGAAAGTTTATAAGGTAACCTTCGACAGATGGCTAAATGTCGCCCTGGCGCGAATGCATACTACATTGAAACAGAGGCAATCACTTGCAAACATGACGCAGAGAGGTTTAACAAGATTGATCATTGCCGAATGTCCCTTGCGGTATACATAGCTATGGGTTTCACCGCCGTCCTATACAGGAACGCCCGTCGAAAGGAAGTATTACACCGAACTTCATTTGCATTGTTACCTTCCCCTCTGTATCCATGCTTGAAAGCATGTCGTGGGCTTGGGACCACTTTAGCTACATTAGAAGGGGCCCTTAAGAGGGCCTATGGGGCGTTCACAGGTGGAAGGGATTAACCTCCACCAGCCATTATTCTTCGAGCTCGCAAATCACTCTCGCGATAGATACAAAAATATATCTTATACTGTAGGTAACCTACAATGTCCTCATCGAAGAACGGTAGGTACCGACGGAGCTGATGACGGCAGTGCGCTCTTATATGGCGGAGACGCTGTTCGCTCTCCGCAATCTCAATGTCCAATATGACATACCTGAGGAGAGTGATCGGAGCATCGACCTCTATTTCCTCATAGGTCTCTCTCCACTCCTCTATCACACGTCTGCACTCGTCAAGCTCCATCCTTAAAGTGAAGGAAGCTTCTTGTCTCGTCTTATATACCTTTCATAGGAAAGGTTAGAAGAAAGTTTTATATGACTCATACATCATTTCATTTATCTTATTGTTGCCTCCCCCTCTGTGTCCATGCTTGAAAGCATGTCGTGGGCTTGGGACCATTACAGCCACATTAGGAGGGGCCCTTAAGAGGACCTATGGTTCGTTCACGGGATTAGGTTAGTGGGTCGACTCAAGACTTTTGTAAAAACTCTGAAAATAGAAAGGAAATTGAATTAGATTAGAATTAGAAAATATATCTTAAAGTAACTTACTCGGCTTCTTCTTTTTCACTTTTCTGACGATGAAGTCCTCCAATTGTCCGTCTATTTTCAAATTTAAATGGAGGCACTTCACCCCCTCCCCCTCGTAGCACATTTGCGTTATATCAGGGTCATCTGTCATAGTGGGCACGTCGCAGATGTCGTTCTCGTAGAGGGGGAGGTGTACCTCATAGCTCCTCTTCACTCCTCTCTTCAACAAACCACTCATTCTCTCACATTCACTCCCAAACTTCTCATTTACCGCCCTCACTTCATCCACATCCTTCGCAATCACTCTCAATCTCTCACATTCAGCCTTCTGCTTCTTCAAAACACGCTTCAACTCATCACACTCAGACACCTTCGCCATCATCTCTTTCTTTTCCTCAGACCAACGCTTCTCCGCCTCCATCATCATCACCATCTCCTCTTTCATCTGCTTTATCGCACTCACTTTCCCTTTCAACAACTCATTCTCCGCCAGCACTCTCCTATTCGTATTCTCCATCGCACTCATTCGATCCTTCATCTGATTGTATTCAAAGCAATCACTCGACCTCTGATCTTTCTGAGGCGATGAGGAGGCTTTTGGCTTTCCTAAGGTAACCTTGTCACCGAAAAGCCTCCTCATCGTCGCGTCCCGCTCTTCAACAACACTCTTCTTCTTCTGCATTACAACACCCCTCACCTCGCTCTCTTCCTCTTCACTACTCATCTCGCTCATAGCGAGATCGCGATCGAGGTCTGCATCAGTCACTACAGGCGCTACAGGTACTTTCTCAATCACCCTCACTACAGGCACTACAGGCGCTTTCTTAATTACCCTCTCTTCAGTCGCTTTCTCAACCGCAGCCTCAATTGTCTTCACCGCCTCATTCTCTTCATCCTCCAACAACAAACCCTCAAACCAGGCCTTAAAATCGCTATCCGTAATCTTCCCCGACTCACACTCTTTATGCTTTTTATAAAAATCCTCCGCCACCTCATCCTTCCCACACTCAACACGCTCAACTACGCACACTCTCTTCAACACACGCTTCTCATGTCCATCAAACGCCGCAACATGCATTTCAATTCAGTTCCGCGAGCAAATCTCCCACAGGAGCATTTCCCCACGAGGAAGCGTACATTTTTCGAGGCAGTCATAACGTGAAACTGCAAGAAAAACAAAGTCGCTTGTTAGCAAACGAAATGATATTGTCTTACATGTAGTCGTCGAGGATAGACAAGTTAAGCTGATGAATCCGTTACAGGCATTACTCAGAGGGGATCTTATCCCATCTCCAAGGCCTCGATCCACAAATCCAACCTCTAACGGACAGAGCGTGCGTCATATCACTGTGTTGGTATTCGGATCCCGATTTTGACATGAAAATCGGTGGAGTTATTTACATCAGGAAACAAGTCTCGAGCCGAAGCTCGCCTCGTACAACATTATAAATGCCTTAGTTGAATTCAGCAGGGTTGAAACCCCCGAAAAATCATCATAAATAACAAATTTAAGTTTTTCAGCATTTTTGCACTACTTATGAAATTTTATAAGTAGTCTATAAATATACCTATGATCAAGAGCTATCACATGCAACTTGAATCAAGTCAATCGGTGTACTAGAACCGAAGATACACCGCTTACAAGATTTAGGCCTACTATGTCAAAGTGATCACCAGCCATATACTGGCTAACCTATAAGTCAACATTATAAATGCCTTAGTTGAATTCAGCAGGGTCCAAAACCCCAAAAAATCATCAAAAATAACAAATTTAAATTTTTCAGCATTTTTGCACTACTTATGAAATTTTATAAGTAGTCTATAAATATACCTGTGATCAAGAAATATCACATGTAACTTGAATCAAGTCAATCGGTGTACTAGAACCGAAGATACACCGCTTACAAGTTTCTGGCCTATTCGATCAAAGTGATCACCAGCCATATACTGGCTAACCTATAAGTCTGACACCTTAGCTGATATCAGCAATCGAAAAATCTACCCGGTTTTCTGTACCAGCAGCTGTACCCGGGTACCCAGCAGCTCGGGTCTGTTCACCTACCTCTAGCAAGGTTGACAGAGCAAGTGATTTCTCAGTTGATGCTCCGTCCTTTTATAGTCGGGCAATTGTCAAATCCTCGGAAAATTCCTATGTTAGAAAAATGGGAAAATTAGCATTTTTACGGTTTTCAATCGCATCTCAACTCACAACCCTGACTCCCATCCGTCTCAAAATTTCAGATCTAGCACATCTCAGTGCGGTCTGTTCATTGCGCCAGGTCCGAAGCCTTGAATCGGTCTAGTTTTTCGGCAAAAGATAGCCAAAAATGCGAAAAATTCATTATTTCAAAAAATGTACAATTTAATATCAGAAGTAGTGTTTTCAATGAACTCCAAATCAAAAAGTCTGACTCCAATCAGTCTCAAAATTTCAGATCTAGCACAACTCAGTGCGGTCTGTTCATTGAAGCAGGTCCGAAGCCTTGAATCGATCTAGTTTTTAGGCAAAAAATAGCCAAAAATAATAGCTAAAAAATAGCCAGGGGGGTAGGGTGGGAAAAACTTGTCGACCTAACTTTTGACGAGGAAGACGATGGTAGCACTGGCGCATCGAAATTCGACACTTTGGAAAAAATTTTTCATTTTTACCGTACACAGTCACTCTGACACTTAGGATTTTTTCAACCTTTCCTAAAATCTTGTAACCGCTCTAACTTTTGAACGGCTGATCGGATTGACTCGCGCCAAAAAATGTCATAGGTTAGTTTTTCATCCTCTTTCGAATGCAACCCGAACGAACAAAATCCGTCCACTAGAAGCCGAGATAGCAGCTAGCTCTCCCGGGGGGGGTAAGGGGGGTAGGGTGGGAAAAACTTGTCGACCTAACTTTTGACGAGAAAGACGATGGTAGCACTGGCGCATCGAAATTCGACACTTTGGAAAAAATTTTTCATTTTTACCGTACATAGTCACTCTGACACTTAGGATTTTTTCAACCTATCCTAAAATCTTGTAACCGCTCTAACTTTTGAACGGCTGATCGGATTGACTCGCGCCAAAAAATGTCATAGGTTAGTTTTTCATCCTCTTTCGAATGCAACCCGAACGAACAAAATCCGTCCACTAGAAGCCGAGATAGCAGCTAGCTCTCCCGGGGGGGGGGTAAGGGGGGGGGTAGGGTGGGAAAAACTTGTCGACCTAACTTTTGACGAGAAAGACGATGGTAGCACTGGCGCATCGAAATTCGACACTTTGGAAAATTTTTTTCATTTTTACCGTACACAGTCACTCTGACACTTAGGATTTTTTCAACCTTTCCTAAAATCTTGTAACCGCTCTAACTTTTGAACGGCTGATCGGATTGACTCGCGCCAAAAAATGTCATAGGTTAGTTTTTCATCCTCTTTCGAATGCAACCCGAACGAACAAAATCCGTCCACTAGAAGCCGAGATAGCAGCTAGCTCTCCCGGGGGGGGATATAGGGGGGGTAGGGTGGGAAAAACTTGTCGACCTAACTTTTGACGAGGAAGACGATGGTAGCACTGGCGCATCGAAATTCGACACTTTGGATGTCCTCCCACCCTACCCCCCCCGGGCTGGAAAAACTTGTCGAGTCCATTTTTGACGAGGAAGACGATGGACACCACGTCCACCAGGCCGGCACACCACGTCCACCAGGCCGGCACCCAAGCCCACCCGGGCGGCACAACACCCCAGGACAGGGAGGAGGAGGAGGAAGAGAGGAGGGGGGGTAGGGTGGGAAACGGCCGCCATCTTGCGCTATCTGGTGTTTGTCACTTGCTTACTACTGACTTGCAGCAGCTTGTTCACCTCATCTGATCTGGAAGGAACGAAACTGAAAATGATACTTTCATAGAATGATGTGTGCCCTATGGCTACAACGAAACTATGCGTCTCCCGAGATCTACCGGGTTCCTCTTCTTGTCATACACGATCACAGAAAAACACATTTTAATCCAAAGGAAAGTAGATTGAGGATTTAGGCAAAATTGACTATTTTTGTGTTTTTGTTGATTATGATAAGTTCGAAGTATTAGGAGGCCTAGAGCAATAATTTTTGGTATGGAATATCTGAAGGTCACAAAATCATGTGCACTTGCTAGACACTTTTAAATTTATCATGCATCATAACATTGACAAACAACATTTTGATTTAATTTTAGTTGCATTTAACCACGTTTTTGTATACATCATCGATCAGATGATGTTGGTAACATGTTAACTTCACATGTGCATGATAAGAGATGATCTGAAGACACTTCATGCTAGAAATCAAGGCTCTAGACCTAATGCCTTTCACATATTCAGAGAAAACACAGAAATTTTCATTTTTGTGTTTAGACTTCAGTCTGCTTATCTTTGAATTTACATTGTGTTTTCTTTGATCCTCTCTGACAAGAAGAGGAACTTGGTAGAACTCGTCAGGTGCATAGATTCGTAGTAGCCATAGGATACACATAATTATGTGAAAGTCTCATTTTCGGCCTCGCTCTCTACAGAAACTCGGGGTCAAGGTCCACAGTTGTAAAAGCTGATATGTTAAGATTTCGCTTTTACAACATTGATTGAGGCCACACCAGGCGCTTTCCTCACTGAGTCTCGACATACACGCACAATTTGCATAATAGAGTGATCTCGTGCACGTATGCCAGAGACTGGAAAGCAACTCCAGGATGCCGGGAACATCAGCGTTTTTACAAGCTGTAACTGTCCCCTGAACGCAATGCATAATAGCTAAGAACATAATCCATGACGCGAGTAGACGAAGTGGAACACAGTTTCCTTTTCTTTCAATGCTAGAAGGTATATGTAGACGTGTGATTTTGAAAATCGTCCAATGAAAGCGCAGTTATCGCCATCGTAGAGAGACGTTGTGTCATTGTTTAGTGTGCGCCATCAACGAGGTCTTCTGCCTAAAAGAAGAAGGCGTGCTTTGTACAGGAAGTCCTTTGTAAATACTCCGCTTTCTCTTCATCTCGATGATGATGTACCTTTCCTATTCATATCACATGCCGCTTTTATATTATTGTCATTGTTATTATAATCCCTGATTATAATAAAGAGGTGAGAGTGTTTCACCTCTTCATTGCGCATCCGAGGAAATTCTGAACTTGGAGGCCGGGCTAGAGTCCGTGGTCACAAAAGCGAAAGAGTGATTGCGGAGATTATCATGCGTGGAAGTTCATAGATGCCCAAAAGTTTGGATCATGACGGGCATATTCTTTCAGGACAGGGAGAAGATGAATTTTAGAGAGAAATTCAGCAGTTTTGCTAAAATGATCTCCAATGCTACTCCACATTGATTATAGACGTAGATGACCGAGATTTCTATATTTAAACGATATTTGAAGTTCACCAGGCTTAAGTAGCAGTCGTTGTAGGATCTCCATCAATACAACTGTGACCATTCATAAGAGCAGTAGAAGAGAGCTCACGTAACTTTAGCTCTATGATCCTTATGCAGAATTAACACGCATGCGGTCCTTAGCAGGCCTACCACATTTTTTCAAAGAGCATTTTTAATTATACTCCATGTTTGATGATTCTGCGGATGCGTCTATATAGTGAACATGTACACTGCATATATGCCTTTTATATGTATTCCGCCCCACTTGAATTGATCAATGAAGATATAACTGAATGGCTGTTTGTCCTGATTAAAGATGAGCGTCGTGTCGGATTACATGAATTTTGTAACGTCGGATTGGCTCCAGAAAATTTACCTGAACCCGACCGATTTTAAAATTGTCCTACCCGAAACCGACTCGAATCCGCACTTTCGTGTTCTGGTCGGGTTTCAGCTAGGATCGTTTGTCTATAATCCTGATGATTATCTCGGCAAGCAATCATATGATCTCATTCAACAAACTAAAAGGAAGCAACATCTGTTTTGCGGATTTCTCTCGGAAATTCTCAAGAATATCTGCCCTTTTAGAAATGCTGGTATATCACATACAATTCCAGTTCATAACGGAGTTGAACATTGCCGCGTTTATTCATAGAGATCTTATCATTTCGAATCACATACTAATATATAAGTCAATCAAAAGCGAGAAGATGGAGTCACAACTTCGTCTCATGTATGAGATAGGAAATTCAATAGAATAATTCTTAAGCAAAAGCACAACACAGATGCATGTTGTCGTGTATAGGCTCCACTACCTTGCATTGGCCAATAACTTAACATACTAGCAATTATTGATACTGTTATTGATACTATCCGCCTTCAAAAATCCGCCCTTCGTAAACAGTAACAAAATCGCAATCGCTATTTCACAGCTATTTTGGCTCAATATTCTTGGCCGTATGTAAAACCTCAGATTCAGTGGATGAATCTGACGACTAGGAGATACATGAAAAGTCACGTAGCTTTTCTTAGATGTTTGTTAGAAGTTTGTTAGCTTTTCAAACTTAATTTTGGTTTTTTAGGTTTCTCATTTTCACCTTTTGTTACTTTTTAGTGATCTTCTCGTCAGGTCCATGACGAACTCTTAGTTTAGTTCTTATATAGTAAAATAAAATCGTTTATAAGTATTAATTCATTTCCCTTTACGTCTTAAGTTGAGTCGACTAGCCTTTATACGTATTTCAGTCCCTACTCTATACTGGAGTAGGTTACTCTATGTTGTTAGTATAAATTTATATTCATTCGTTCATGACTTATAATTACCTAATTATTTACAGGATTCTCCACTAGGGTAGTTGTTTAACCTTGGTATCTTCCGTTTCGTGGATCCTTCGAATTTTTTTTGACCGTGTCGTGTCTTGATTCGATTAGAATATTTTTCTGACATTTGGATAGTAGTGTTTAGTGCAGTTTGTTAGACTTCTGAGGGAAGGTTTCGCTTTTGCCATCAAGGAAGGCTTTCGGGGCAGTAGGAGATAAAAGAGGTCCAATTACTCCAATTCCGCGAATGGATGTTGGACTAGTTTTGTGAATCCACCCAATGTAACATCGAAAGATTCTCGCACACTCCAAGTCACCGAAGTCTTTGTATAACAGGGATAGACACTGATAGGGGTTTTTTCCGACAATGCTTCGGAGAACTTTTTTAATTTAGTGGAAACCATTTACAGCATTTCCGCGCGGCAATGTTTTGTTCATTCATAGATTTCAATAGGTCCGCGAAAAAATTTTCATCGCATATGTTACACGATTACGCCATCTACATGCATGCTGCTTTTGTAATATCAGCACAGCTTTGACTTGATCCTCAGTAAGAGGCATTACTGATTCTCTACGATTTGATTTTAGAGTAATGTGATAAGTTAATTGCTATAAAGTACTTGATTCAGTGGAATTAAGTGGAAATTGTGAAAATATTACTTGAGTGGAATTAGAGGAACAAGAGTTATGGTTGTAGGAGTTAGCGATCATTTTGCTAGCGAAGGGTTTCGTTCATTGTGAAATTATTCACTTGAACACGTTCCGCACAAATTATGACAAAATGCTACCAACTCTCCTAGAATCCATCACCCAGATGACTTAATTTTCATTTGAACAATGAAAAATGTGCTGTTTACTCATTACGATGCATTTAGTCACGTTATTTCGATTGAAATGAAACTAGACTAGTATAGATAAATTCTTACATCTATATACGACATCTATGTGGTGTCCGTGGCACAGTGGTTGCGTACTTGGACTAGCGATCTCATGTTCCAGAGGTCGAACCCGGAAAGTGTCATTGGAAGTCGGCAGGAAGGGCATCCGGACTCCAAACAAAGTCTGACTTAAGTCAGCACCGTCCAAGACCTCAGTAGGAGTAAAAAGTGACGTAAAATCCGTAAAAAAAATATACGGATAAAAACAATATTTTTGCAATCAAAATAGACATAATTTAATTGGCGGAATCTTTTTGGAGGATTTGTGCCGCATTTCGGAAGGCTCAATGTCCGAAAAGCCCTGAAACTGAGGTTTCGGATGCGAGTTGAATCAATTCTTATAGTTGTCAGAAGATTAAGTAAGATAAGGTTTCAATACGAGGCTTGCAGCCCGAACTCTAAGAGAGATGGGAAGCTTTAGAAAACCATCTAAATAGCGCTTCTATATTTGAGTTGAGACTCTTCATTTGTGTAATTACAGTGAATATAATGAAAGACGAATATCATCAATTCATAGTTAAAATAACCATATTTGTGATCAACTTTTTTTTGCCATGTTGTACGAAAATGGTAATTGATGCACATTACATACACACAGTGTTAGTTTGTCACTACCTGACACATTGAACTCGAATTGGACAATTCGTTGGTGTCCGTCCGTTCTTATGCTATGCATTCTCGTATGTTGAGTGTCTTCTTGCCAACATTTTCTTAGAAAATGCTCATTATTCATCAATTCATGTTTTCCGGATTGTCAATATTATACAAAGAATGCATGAGCAGATTTGTTAACTTTTCTCACTTATTCCTCATTAATGCCTTGTACCAATGAACGTTTATGCATGCAACTTTAAATCCACAGATTTGGGCTGAGGCTGCGTTGCAAGTATTCTTTTCGCTCGGACCTGGCTGGGGAGGCCTGATTACCCTGGCATCGTTCAACAAATTCAATAATAATTGCTACAGGTATGAGAGCTGTGTTCAATTTTTGTATCTTGATGCATTGAAACAGAAATATTGGTGTAATAAAATGAATACAAATTGCACTTTAGAGCTACATGCATTCGTTTAACTGCTGATTGGTAAACTATTTGATTAGGCCTAAACTGCAGAGAGAACATTTCCACATTTTTGTTTATAGGCTCATAGAAGTTTTAGCTTTTCTGATTTTAATACCATCGCATTTTTGGGTGGTAAGCATTCGATAGAAATTCTATAGGGTTCGACAAAAAACTGCGTTCTTCCTACAGTCTTTGATTTTTTAGATTTAATGGTGCTTGATTGTGTTCATTTAAAAGTTCATGAAAGTTTTATTCAAAGGCAATGTCTATGGCATTATTCTCTGCACTGCATACGCTTTAATGTTGGAATCATATACATAAACATAGTGTATTTTCGATTCCCGATCGTCATGTCTCTAGAGTGCTTTCCGACTATCTCCGAACATAGACATAAGATATGCGTATTTCCTCGAATTCTTTCTTCACAGTCGTGCATAAGGAGGACAAGACAGAAGACATGAAAAATGTTAAATGCAACTCCACTTTCTGAAGTTCATGTTTCTCCGTCATATAGTTCGCAACTAATGTCCAACCTAATCGATGAATTTGACAGAGGTGAGAGCTCTCCGGCAATTTCCTTTTCGCTCTGATTTAGGAGATTTCATAGGTTTGCTCCGACCTTCATTTATCATCATGAACTTTTGATACTTTAATCTGACTGAGAAAATGTCCATATTGAAGCTTAATGATTCTCACGGAGTAATCCATGATATCGTCAAATCACTGATCGAGTGACAAGAAGACTAAATTGAATATATGGTATTGAATATATGAGTAGTATAGGGTATGATATCCGGCGCAAAGCTTCGCTAGCACTGGATATCACACCTATATGAGAAATGAAATGACAAGTGAAAATAGGGTACTCCCTAAATTCATAAAATGAAATTACAAATGAAAATAGGGCACTCCCTAAATTCATAAAATGAAATTTACTAATGCAAAATAGGGTACTCCCTAAATTCATAAAATGAAATTACAAATGCATATTAGCAACAGCAATGTTCATTGTATTAAAATATTTCCTTAAAAAATGGAAGATGAAAATGAAGCTAAAAAACCAAAAGAACCATCAACTCCTTTATATCCTTCATTATCATATGAAATGGATATAGCAAAACACAAAGATAGAGTCAGATATTTGAAAGATAAGGAGTCGCAATTATTAATTTATTATTAAGTATTATTAAGATAAGAACATTATGATAAATTAAGAAAAAGATGGACGATAGTGAAGAAGGTAACACAAGGTATTGGAGTATTGTTAACAGTTTCTTTAGGCGCTCTGACTATTGTCATTTCATCTGGCGTTCTTACAATTCCTGTTGTTGCTACAGCTTTAACAGGTACAAGTGTTTTTACAACGTCACTTGCAACATTGATACATAAATCTTTAATGACTAATAAACGAAAATCCTTAAGTAAGAAACATGCACATGTCAAAGAAGTATACGATAAACTACATTACTACTTTCAAAGAGTGTGTGATGATAATGTTATTACGTTAGATGAGATTGAAAAATTTTATCAAATAGCTAGGGAAGCAAATAAAATTCCTGTTAAATCTCATGACAAAGTAGACAATGAAGCTTTTTTAGAAGAAATATGAACTTTATTAAAAACGTTAGAACAAAGTTCCACTGGAAAAGCTTAACAAGAAAAATGAGTAGAACAAAAATAAGTTGTTCAGTAAAATGTTTTTGCTGTATCTCTATGCTACCACAAAATTCAAATATTATATCATAAAATAATAAAAATATAATGAATACAAATGAGGCTAAAATAAAACAACTAGAAGAATTAATAAAACATAAAAAATATTATGAAGAAAAAACATAGACAATATCGAATGCTACAAGCTGGTGGTCAATTTGATATGAAAGAAAGAATACAATTAGTTGAACAAGTTAAATCTGATATTGAAAAAGAACTTACAAATCATGATAAACGAATTGATATGACTGATCCAGTGCAGAAAACTACCATGGATGATTATGGTTTGCTAGAAGCAAATATAGATAAGAAATTACCAAAATATATGCTATTTTAACATTCTACAATTTTTAGAGATGGAAAGTCATCTCTTAGATTTTTCTTAGGTGGAAAAGAATTATTCATAAATCCTAAAGAAAGTTTAATTTATTCACCAGATAAATCACCTTTTAGTTTAAATGAAAATTTTGTGGATTTATTAAGAGGTGCTAATTTAGATAATTATGATCCCGATGATCTATTAAAATGTAAAATTATGTTAGATAAGGTTGGAATTGTAAAAACTCTTAAGCGTTATAAAACTTTAACTGACAAGTTGTCAATGGCATCGTTTTCAACACCGACTGGTTATTCAACACCAATGGCTGCTTCTCCAGCAACAACTGGTTATTCAACACCGGCTGGTTATCCACCAATGAGTGGCTATCCAACAGCGCCTGGGTATCCAAAAACAGGAACAGGACTAAAAGAGACAACGGTTTTCCTACCAGATGATCCACAAGAATTAATAAATAGATTAGAGATTTTATTAGCTGCAACAAAAGAAGGACATAACTCGAGCTTTAACAAAATACACGCAATATTGAAACGGTTATTGGAAAAGGAAATTATCAATGAGAAGGACTACAAAAGTTTATCTAAATTATTTAGTTAAAAATGTCTTCGGCAGAACTAGAAAAAATTGATAAACATTTAGAAAATTTAACCGAGATTTTGACCTCATCAAAATTAGTGCGACATTAAAATTTATAACAACTACTTCATCGCATACTTGTAATTTAGATCCTATTATTCACTTAGAACAAGGTAAACATTATGAAGTAGCACTAACTAGTTTTTCAACATTTAACACTATACAAAATATCATCAAAGATGTAAATGACCGATTTAAATATTCAAATGATAAAGGCAAAACTTGGAAAGAATTGACAGTAGTAAGTAAAACTCCACTTCTGGACCGCGCAAGATGGCCGCCGTCGCTGACGTCCCCCCCTCTGGAACGGCAGAGTGTCGTGGTCGGCCGCCGTGGTGCTTTGGTTCTGACGTCCCCCCCCTGGAACGGCAGAGTGTCGTGGTGCGCCGGCCACGTGCGTCCGTCAGGTTCGCTGACGTCCCCCCCCTCTGGCCGACTGTCGTATAGCGCGCGGTGATGTGGTGTCTAGGTTGGCGTGGTGTGCCGGCCAGGCTGGCGTGGTGTGCCGGCCAGGTTGGGAGGGTGGACTGTCGTAGCTCACCTGAAAAAATCCTAAGTGTCAGAGTGGCTTTGTATGGGTAAAATTTTGAAAATTTTCCAAAGTGTGGAATTTCGACCTGGGACCGTCACCAAAACATTTTTCATCAAATTTCACTGACCCCCCCCCGACAGCAATCTTCTAACTTTGGTTCTAGTGAACGGATTTTGTCTTAAGGCTACTCGTTTGAAAGAGGAGAAAAAACTGCTCGACGCCATTTTTTGCCGCGAGTCAATCGGACCAGCCGTTCAAAAGTTAGAGCGGTTACAAGATTTTAGGTCGGAGCTCACCTGAAAAAATCCTAAGTGTCAGAGTGGCTTTGTATGGGTAAAATTTTGAAAATTTTCCAAAGTGTGGAATTTCGACCTGGGACCGTCACCAAAACATTTTTCATCAAATTTCACTGACCTCCCCCCCCCTCGGGAGAGCTGGCTTCGATCTTGGCTTCCAGTGGACGGATTTTGTCGTGCCATAGCTCGTTTGAAAGCTAAGAGTGAGACAAATTCAGTGAAACAAACGGCTTGTTCATATCTGTCTTCGTTTAGATGTGAGGCGCCATTTAAGATTTTGGGAGTGTCGAAAAACGAGAGTTAGAATTTTGGACGTTTTGGGCTGTAGCGTCAAAACGAGGCATCGGATGGGAAAACGGAGGCCAGATTCGGATTCAGCGTGAAATTCTGCATCGGTATGGTGAGTTTCAAGTCAATCGGAGAGAAAAAGTTTCGCTGACGTCCCCCCCCCCAACGGCACCGATCTTCCAACTTTTTGTTCTAGAGATCGTAGAAAGTCGTGCAATAGCTCGTTTGAAAGCTAAGAGTGAGACAAATTCACTGAAAGAATCGCCTTGTTCCTATCTGTCTTCGTTTAGATGTGAGACGCCATTTAAGATTTTGGGAGATTGACGAAAAACGATAGAGTTAGAATTTCCCAAGAAACAGCTCCAGCGGGCGAATGAAGGCTCGGATTGGTAAACGGAGGTCAGATTTGGAATCAGCTTGATGTTATTGTCCAATGAGGATCATCATCCAATGAGAATCAAGCATTTCTATATAAATAGCGAGCCTTCCACAGTGAGAATCATTCCATCGTTGAATCACACGAGTGACGGACGCACATTTCCTCTCTCTATTCTATTCTATTATCCAACTAAAATGGTAAGTCGCTACTTTCCTCCCTCTCCTCCCTTGAACGTAAACTTAATACAATCTTTTCCATTTTCAGGCATCTACTCCATCTGCTGCGCTAGTAGGACAAAATGGCGGTCAAACGTTACAAGGTTCGCTACGATCAGATCATCTACAACTGAGGGCAGTGGAAGAAACAACCAAGGTACATAATCCTACACCGCTACAGCGTAAATTTAAACAAGTCTTGCGTTATGACGATCATGGCGTAGTACTCCAAACGGGAATGCTCCCTTCCACGGATGTCAAGATAATGCACAATCAGTATGGGGACTACATACTGATCCCCGTGAGTCCGTACATTCGCCACCAACTTGATATTATTGAGGAGTACGTGACATTAAATATGGACATTCCTACTCCTCTTGCTCAAGAGTGGAAGGCGAGAGATGACAAGGATACTCCCTATAGGAAGATTTGGGATGGTAATCACATTTGCCTACCGGTATCACATTGGTGCACTTACTATAAGAAGGAGGGAGATCATTCAACACCCATCACATGCGACGAGCTCGGAGAAGGTACTTGGGATATCCTTTTCAAAGTGAATGGGCTATATTATGGTCGACATAAGGATAATAAAATAGCCTCTCTCTCCATGCATATGGAATCCATCCTATATATTCCAAAACCACCCAACGTGGACGACATAATTGATCAAATCCTTAACAGCAGTGGTACGAAGCGCAAGTCGGAGAAGAATGCTGCATCAAAACGCAAATCAAAGAAGGAGAATTACTAGTCCTTTCCTAACTCTACCCTATGACAATTTGCTTATGTGCTTTGAGTGTCGTAGACGTGGTCTTATTAGATACATTTTACTTCTTCGTTGCCATCATATCATTTGTGTATTTTGTCGTGAAAAGCATCGATGTAATTATTCATTTTGTAATATGTTATAGAACGTTTCCTTAGATGTGTAAATTTCCGTTTTAGGCTTCTATCATCATCTTTATGGATTGTGAGGGTGAACCTGTACAGGAGCTCAGTGCTATTGCTATGAACAATTGGACATATCAGATTGTTAGTGTCTATCATCAACATGCCAACTGCAATCCCAATGTTGATCAATGGGCGAGAAAACACATTCATGGACTTAATCTGAAATATTTGCAAGACTATGGCTTTTCTTGTGAGAGTGCTCTTCTTATTGACTTTAAACGATGGTTAGCTGCTTTCAATGTTATACGCATCTTTTGTAATAATCCTGGTAAGGAGAGGAAAGTATTTCCCAATCTAATCATTGATGATATTTTGCTCCCGCCTTGGGATAGTAGAGTGAATCAACATTATCATGAAGTCACGAAACGTTTTAAGGATTTGTGTGTTCCTATTTTGTCTGTTCGTTGTAGTAGCTACGTTCATAACCAATGCTTCTTTCCTCCTTACCTCAGCACTGCCACAGTCCTGTATGGTTATCATTGCTCGCTGTATGATAGTTACCAGCTGTATCTATTTTATCTCTTTCAAACCATTGATTTATAATGCATGCTTGTTACCGTTATTCAATAAATGTTACTATGAGAAGAGTTGTTTTCATGCAATGGATGGGTTAGTTAAAGGGCGATCATGTCTTTCTCAAACGACTGCGGAACATTAAATTTTCATAGGCAAAGTTTAAAAGGAGCTGTTCAAGATTATGTGATAAATTTTCATAAAGATGAGACCGACATCGAAGCAGTGGTCGATGATGCTAGCACTCTATTTCTAGAGTTAATGAATACATTCTCTGATAGCATTGTCATGGCGCGATTAGTTGCGAAAATTAAGTTTAGTCATTTTGGAAAGGAAGAGGTGGAAAGTCGCTCTTTCCATTTTGCTTCTTATTCAATGGAAGTGGTAGATCACCCCGAAGAATTTTTTAAAAGACATATGATAAAAATTGCTGAACGTCTTAACGCATTCAACCATCATGGTAGCAGTCTAGTGATTGAAGCGATTTCAGATATTCACATTCAACTTTCCATAAAGAAAAATTGAAAATGCAGTGGTACTTGATTGTAGCACAACTGGTTTTCGAGCTATGTCTGCTCACTCTCGAAGTATATTCCTTCTGTACATGCGTCTATTATTTAGAAAAGGCTAGCAAATTCATATCTTCAAAAAGACTTGCTATAGACATCAGTAACGGCGAAACTATGTGTTGTGATGTATGTAAGCGAAAGGATGGAAATGAAAAGCGCATCTTCAAGAGATGTAAGCATGCTTTTTGTCAACGCTGTTTCATACGTAATTGCATTCAACTTTGCAAATGTAGCCACTGTGATATTGCTCATTTCGAATGTCACTTATGTCGCAATATTTAGCACCTATGCAAATGTGGTAAAGATAGGTTTTAGCAAAGACTAACACGGAAAATGGCGAAACGTAAAATGGCGAAACGTAAAAGTCAAAAGTCTTCAAAGTTTTCTTCAGCCATTCAAGCTCTCCGACGAATGAAAGCAAATCAGCGATACAATGCTATACGACATGCTAATGATAAATTCATCCGTGAAATTATTTCTCATGTGAGGAAGTTGAGGACGAAGAAATTAGCGCCAAAACAACGAAAGTTACTTAAGCGATATGCTACGAAATTGCGTTTCATCTCCAATCCTAAAGTCACCCTTCAAAGAAAGAGGAAAACTCTAACACAAAAGGGCGGTTTCCTTTCAGCAATACTTCCAATGATAGCTCCTGCCGTGGGCAACCTATTGGGTAATATCTTTGGCTCTAGACGTTAATTATGCAAATGTTGAATCTCAAAGTAATAAAATGGATTTCAGACTTCAATGTGATAAAGTTCTGACTGTATCAGGTCCATCTCATGCAGGTAAAACTGTTTTCACGCTGAATTTATTGGATAAAAGAAGGGAGTTGTTTAAGGAAGCTATCAATCGAGTGATTTGGTGTTATGGTATTTATCAACCGTCGCTGTTTCAGGAATTGCAAAGTCGCAACTTTATTCGATATGAAGGAATTATTCCAGTGGATAAACTTCAGTCTAATGATGTTGTTGTATTGGATGATTTATTAAAAGAAAGTAAGAATTCAAAAGATGTTACAGATATGTTCACTCGTGCAGCACATCATAAAAGGTGTTTTATCATCTATATCACACAAAATTTGTTTCCTGATGGAAAAGAAGCTCGTACACGAAACCTGAATACACACTATTATGCTATTTTCAAGAATCCGCGAGATAAAAGTCAATTTGAAATTTTAGCGCGACAAGTTGCACCCAGAGGATCAAAAGCCTTAATTGAAATTTTTCAAGCAGCTACTGAAAAACCATACGGTTACTTATTCATTGACTTTACGCAAGAGTGTCCGGAAGAATTTAGATTTCGAAGTGATATTTTGAAAACTCCCATGATTATCTACAAACTATGAGTTCTTATTCTCGCATGATTGTTATTCCTCAGGATGAATATGTACAATTGACTGCCATGCAGCAAGTAAAGCAACCTCTTGCAAATCAAATGTATAGGAAAGAAATAGATTATCAGCAAAATGTTCACATCAAAGATCCACATCGTGCTGTATTATTACAATCGGAAACTGTTGAGCAATTGAAAAACTTGAAGAATAAGATGCGTGACTCTGTATCGACTGCTACACCTTTAGCATCTCGCGCACATGCCATATCTCTTTTCAACAGTATTGAACCCCATCTCACTGTAAATGATAGAGGAGAAATCATTACAGATGAAAATAAAGTGATTGATGCTTCACGTTATGAAGACTTGATTCAGTATGCGACACGTAGAAAGCGCCGTCAGGGCTATGTTCCACCTGGTTGGTCATACTTTCTTAAACTATTGAAAAAGCATAATGTGCCAAAATTTGCTTTGAATAATGAGACATTGAAAGAACTTGATTCAACAGTGGCTACTGCTCCAATGCTTCAGGCGATGAAAATGCCAACAAATTGGTTTAAGACGTCACCTGCTACATCCCCTCCCACACTCACTAAGCAAACAAGAGGAAGAACTCGACGTAGATCTACATCACCACTAAAACTAGTAAAAGGAAAACGTAAAACAGCTCCTCCCAGGAAATACATGTTCTCAGACTATTAATATGAAGCAGATGTGTTGCTTGCCATGTAATGAGCCGCCAGAGGTGAATGTCGTTGTCACTTGCACTTGCTGCGCCAGCTCTCACAATGAAACCCCTAAGCAATGTGAACACGATCGCAAAACCGCTAAAGCTAAATGCTGCAGTTGTTGTAAATGTAGAAAGGCAAGAAAGCAAAAAGATGAGAAGGAGAAAAAGAGTCAGTCGTCATCGACTGAACGTTTGAAGTCAATCTATTATGATGTAAAGCATCCGGCAGGATTTGCATCTATCAAGAAATTATCAAAAGCGAGTGGTCTTCCACAATCACAAGTGAAACGATGGTTAAAGGGTCAGGCTACCTATACACTCCACAAACAAGCGAAAAAGAAGTACCGCACCCGCCATTATATTGTTCATGACATCAATGAACAGTGGCAAGCAGATTTGTGTGATGTTGCCTCCATTTCAAAACATAACTCGGGCAATAATTTTATTTTAACCGTCATTGATATTTTCTCGCGTTATGCGTGGGCTCAACCTTTAAAAACTAAAGAAGGGAAAGGAGTAGCAAAAACATTCCAAACAATTTTTCGAGAAGGTCGGATTCCAAAAAGAATTCAGAGTGATCAAGGAAAAGAGTTTGAAAATCAGCATGTGACAAGATTATTTGAGAGGCATGACATTGAGTTGTTTAGTGTAAAGAGTGCTTATAAAGCTGCACTCGTTGAACGTTTTAATCGCACATTAAAAAATCGCTTGTGGCGACATTTTACTGCCAACTTGACACAAAATTGGACAAAGGTTCTACAAGATACACTCCATGCCTACAATCACTCTATCCATCGTTCTATTAGACTCAGACCAGTAGATGTAAATGCTGACAATGTAGATAAAGTGCGCGAATCATTCCAACGTAAACGCACTCATGTGAAAAGTGATGTGAAAATTGGCGATAAAGTTCGTATCTCAAAAGTGAAAAGTGTTTTTGCTAAAGGGTACCTTCCGAATTGGACAGAGGAGGTATTTACAGTATCAAGGATTAATCAAAAAGACTCTCCGACCACCTACAAGTTGAAAGATTACGATAATGAAGAAATTGAGGGTAGCTTTTACCGCGATGAGATTGAGGTAGTCACTGAAAGTGAAACATATTTGGTAGAGAAAATCATTCGATGTAAAAAACGGCAAGGTGAAGAATGGTGTCTTGTTAAATGGACTGGTTATCCTTCAAGTATGAACTCTTGGATGCGTCGTGCTGACATCTTTCACCTAAGTGATCGACAGTGATTCATGCAAAGTTGTAACTAACAATGTTTAGTGTTTGAGCTATGAATCCAACTGCCTCATTTTATTCACGACCCTCCTATGTAAGTGGTGGAGGACAAATTTACATCGGCGCTCGCCGCCAACGTGGAGGTAGCATACTTGGTGCACTGAAATCTGTTGTAGCACCTCCCATATCCAATGTCGGTAGATCTTTAAAACGAAATGTTTTAAGTAATGCCGTTGGATTTGCTGGTGATGTTGCTAGTGATCTTTCCAGAGGTAGAAGTTTTAAGAGCAGTTTGTTGAATCGTGGGAAGGAACGCGGTTTAAAAACATTGAAGCAGACCTTTGCTGGTGTTACTCAAGGAAAGAAATCACCTAAACGAATGAATAAAGGAAGGAGGAAACATCGCGGAGCTGGTAAGGTGCGATCTTCAGTCAAAAGGCATTCACGCAAACGTCGCAGAGGCTCTAATCATTCATCAGGCGCTAAACGACGACGCTGCCATAACTTCTAATCATGGAGTGTAAAACTTCTGGTTTTTGTTTGTTTGATCAACAAGCCATACAGACAGATATTCTTAGTTCAAGTATTGTAGATTATCATCCTCGAACAGCTGAGAATGCTGGCCCCATTGAATTTGTTATTCCTGGTGGTAGTGATGACTACATAGATTTGAGTTATGCGATGCTTGATTTGAGGTTTAGAATTCAGCAAGCAGATGGAACTGCTATTGACGATACACATAAAGTTGGACTGAACAATTTACCATTGACTACATTACTTCGTGATGTTTCTCTAACGATTGGAGAGCAGCAGGTGGAAGGTGGTCAAAGCGATTATCCCTATAAATCATATTTCAATCATGTATCACAGTTTCATCCAGCAGCACAAAAAAGTCATATGGAAGCCATGGGATGGTACAGAGATGAAGCAGGAAAATTTGATGTTGAAACAAACAGTGGCTTTGTAAAGCGATCTGCTATGATTAAAGATAGTAGAGTATGTCAGCTATATGGTCCGCTGAATTTAGACTTCTTTAGACAGTCAAAGTTTTTACTCTGTAATACCAGCATGCGACTCAAGCTGACATTGAATAAGCCTGAATTTGCGCTGAATGCATTTGCTAAAGTTGACAATTTTAGAATTCATGTGGAAGATATTGCACTTTACATTCGTCGAGTAGTACCGAATCCAAGTGTCATTAGAGGACATGCTGAAGGTCTTAACCGCCAAAATGCCATTTACCCCGTTCAGCATACAAAGCTTCTCACCTTTACAATTCCTAAAGATCAAAAGAGTTTCATGAAAGTTGGCCTCTTTCCATCGGAAGCACCGAAGCTCCTCATGGTGGCAATGGTTGAAAATGACGCATTTAATGGTAATATAAAGAAGAATCCTTTCAATTTTAAACACAATCAGTTAAGTGAAATTGCTTTACGTGTAAATGGTGTGAGTCATCCTGGTCCACCCTACAAACCAGATTTTGCTGCGGATCAATTTATGCGCAGTTATGTTGATTTTATTGATGTCTTTGGCTTTTACAATACGGATGACACCAACGGACTGACTATGAAAGAGTTTAAGAGTGGATATACTATTTATGCATTTGATTTGACTGCTGACAGCGATATTAGTGCACCCTATCGTCAAGCGAACGTGCCTCATAATATTCGTTTGGATTTGACGTTCAAAAGAACACTACCTGAGACGATCAATGTATTAATTTATGCAGTCTTCGATTCAAATATTGAAATTACAAAGTATCGTGACGTGATTCTTCAGTATAATCGTTAATGAGTTGGTTGACTGCTGACGATATTAAGACTAAAGTGCAGCGTAATGCAGACGAAGCGACGTTGAAAGCTTTCGATAATGTCTATTCACTCGATACCTTACCACATGCAGTAAATCACTATCCCATCTTTATTGTGCTAAACACTCATTCGCAGAATTTAGGCGGTGAGCACTGGAAAGCGATCTTTATTGGAGAAGACCGAAGTGGTGAACTATTTGACTCTCTTGCTCAACCTCCAAATATACCAACACAGCAGTGGTTGAGAAAACATACGCTTCAATATCAGCGAAATGAACGCATACTACAACATCCACTTTCATCAACGTGTGGTGCTTTTGTACTGTACTTCATCTTAAAACGTTTACATGTATCTCGATTTGCATCTATTATTCAAAACTTTTCATGTAATCCATCCTCTAATGAAAAAATGATTTGTAAGTTCTATCATGATTTGAAATAAAAACATCATGTTGGAAAAAATTGTTTTTTATTTTACAATCCGCTGGGTACGTACATACTCAATGAGATAGTCTAGGATCATATTTGCTTGTACATGAGATTTTAGTCCAGTAATGATCACTTTACTATTATGAAAGATTGCCACATGCACAGGCAACCAACAACTAATGAGAGCTGCAGGAAAAAGTTCGGGTTCATAACACAAATTGTAACTGCTGGTACGAATCTTCAAAAATGATAGACTGTCACTCAATTGAGTAGAGATCACCATATTGTCCACAGTCAGATTCGACATCACACACCTCTCCCTCTTCCATATCCGACGTAGTAGTCTTTGTAGCTCTAAGCGCATTGACTGCGCCGATGAATGAGAAAGGGCGCCGAGAATCTGTACAGTCCCATTTGGGAAGAGTTGAAGATTCCGTGAATTGTTCATCTTCACCACTAACATTTGAGGTCGGCCCGGGTAATACTTGCTGTTTGGAAGGTGTTGGTGTAATGTTGTGAGATCGATTTTGGTGTAGAGTCTGAAGCGACGGAGAATGTTGACGATGGTGTAGCGATGGCGCTTCATGATGAAAGAATGAGTAAATTGAGCGATGTACCTTCCTTTTATACTTTTCCCAACTACCTTGATGAAATGTGAAGTTAGTATGAAGTTGGGAATGATAGAGTTGAATTCGCCGATTGTTGACGCGCAGCCAGATGCGATTTCCAATACGTGAATTTCTTTTCATATAGAAGTATTTCAAGTCCTTCATGATATGATGTAGAGATTGAAAATGACGATAAGATAAAGCAAACTCTCTTCTCACATTTCCAGTTGAATCTTTGAAATAGACGTTTCGATCATGATCCGTTTCAATACGTTGTAGGGAATCTAATTTCCAACTCATGATGTGTGGTAGTCATGTCTGATTAAGATTTGCATAGTAGGGCGATGAACTCACGACGAATAAATGTCATGATGGAGCGATGTATATATCTTCTATACTTCTCCCAATTGTATTTGCGAAATGAGAAACAGTTTGCAGAATGAGAATGGTAGATTTGAATTTCATTTCTGTAATGTTGAAGCCAAACTTGATCACCCAAGGAGATGAATCTTAATGTTTCAAAATATTCCAAATCCCTCATGATATCATTGAGCTTGACAAATTGTCGCCATGTTAATGTAATTCCTCTTGATGTACAACCATGAGAATTTTTGAAATGTACGTTTCCATCACGATCAACTCTGATATATTGTAGAGAGTCCAAAATCCAAGTCTTCATGATGTTATGCAAAGTCGCAGATCAGCAATATAAAAATGTCGTTTTATCATATTTTGCTTAGCAATGCGGCTACAAAGAGATTTACTAGTAATCGAGCCGCACTCTTTTCTACTCCCATTGATCATGCACAACAGCTAAATGGAAATTGGGAAGTGGGTGTCACTCAACTTGTTTATAGCAACTGTGTCTATACTTTTGATCATGAGGTGATGACTATTAATATGAGGCGTACAGCTGCTTACCAATGTGAAAAGGGGTGCCGAGTATACATTCCACAGTGGCCAAAGAAAGATCTCTTATCATGTAAAAAGTTTATATATGATTTCTTGAATAAAGCGAGTAAACATATTGTCCAATTTACTCCGCACAATGATGATTATAATTATGTACATCATGTAGTTGAGAAAGATTGGATTGTTGGTTTAAGTCCAAGTTTAAGAAATGATTTAGGTTACCTCGCTAGCGCCTTAACAAGCTATGATAATTTTAACGTTAATTACCACATAAGTGGTCATAAACAGTTAATATATCGAGAGGAAGCTTATTATGTAGATCTTATTCCAAGAAATGAGAAGACGTTGGTAAAGAAGATTGTGATTAAGCCAAGAAAGACAAACATGACTCCTGAAACATTATTGAAGAAATTTAATTATCTCCTTCGAGTTGATGGCAAACAAGTGGCAACATTGACTTATATTAAATCATCTAATCATATTGCAATAAGCAAATTAAATGATGATGATCTAGTATTAGTTTGTTCAAAAGATTTTCATCAGTTCTTACGACATCGTTCTGCAGCTGTTCATGGAAAATCTGATATGCAACATTTACCATGTGAAAGGTCAAATCAATTTGATACAGAGTGGACCGTATCTTTATACAGAAAGTGTGTAGAGCCTTTAGGTGGTATCTTACATGAAGCAAGAGTGTTGATGCCTCGCATTATTACTTCGGTTAAATTGGTTGTAGATTATTTAAATGAAATGATTAATGAGCAACATATTTCATTTTCTGAAAAAGAAGGTACTTTGTCTCTCACTATAAGTGGAAAAGGTATTGAACTAATTATGGATAAAACTCTAATGGACATTTTGGGTTTTGACCAAAATATCTTTAAAAGTGGTACTGTAACCAAAGCTAGCGCAGACATGTCGCTATCGCGTCGTATTAACTATTTTCAGATATATTCCAATATTGGTGAAGATGTACGTGTGGGAGATGTTGAAGCTCCATTGCTAGCAATGATACCATACCAGCCAAAAAGCTGCAGTATTTTATCTGAGCATACTTTCAAGAAAGTGCATTATACAAAGCTGAAATCAAACTACATCCCACAAATTGATATTGCCATTTATGACGATGCTGGTGCGTTGATTCCTTTTCATAAAGATGCTGTGACAAGTATCACACTCCATTTCCGAATGAAGAGTTAATGCAAACGTATGCTAATATATTTTTCCAATGTGAATAATATGGAAAGTGAAAATAAGGACTCGTTTCTAATCTACTTACCCAGTAATGCTTCTATGAATAAATTTCCCAAAAATAAACCATCAGACTATCGAGTAGAATTAAATCGCCCACTGCATTTAGAAGGTGAATGGGAGGTTGGCGTTTCTAGTATTTGCTATGATAGCAATATTCAGAATGTGAATGATGTGGAAGAAATGATATTGACTCCTCGCACCCATGATGGAATAACGATGAATAATGCATTTCAGTTCCCATACAATTTAACATCAGATGGAAAGTGGAACTATGAATGGATTCAGATAAAATCAGATTCTTATGAACCATTTGGGAATGAGAAAATTATTAAGGCATTCAACAGTGGTAATACTTCCATCATGAAGAATAAAAATCAGAAAGCTTATGAGTTTACTATCTATCATTGGAGTGGGAGACAGTTCCTCCGCTTTCATTCTTTTACTAAAGGTCCTACGCTGAGGTTGGATAATGAATTCTATCCACATCTCGGTTTTGGTCATGGACTACATCTAACATCAATTGCTACTGCAAATGTTAAAAAAGTTTATTCAAATCGAATCAACAAATTTCATTATAGATTTAAAATATTTGATGAAGATGTTGTAGAATGCGAAGAACGCATCATTTTGAAAAAGCGTGGTGTTCAACCTTTATCACTTATTGAGTTAGTAAAACGATGGAATGAGACTGTGGGTAAGAAGTATGGAGAGAAAATTATGGCGGACAAAAATAAGTTGGTTATTCAGAAATATAATGACAAACTTACAGTTTATTTCTCTCCAACCTTGCGTCATTTTGTAAGACATTATACACCTATTATTGGAAGCGGTGTGGTGTATGCTTCTCATGAATATCACACTAAAGCTGATTCAGTTAATGATGAATGGTGGGTGGACATCTATGGCGATCGCATCAAGAAAATTTACCAGTCTTATGAAGAATCTAAAGTTGCTATCAATATAATGCCGCGTCTATATCATACAGCTGAAAGATTCATTCATGTAGTAAATCCTTATATACAACAGAAGTTGAAGCATGTGATGAAAAGTAAATATGATGTAAAGACACACCACATTTCGTTTTCAATTGAAAATCAACGCGTTGTTCTGAAACTGGGTGATGACATTCAATGTCAATTGAGTAAAAATTTGAAAAAACTCTTTGGTTTTTCAATGCTACAAACAGTGTTTGCTGCTGCGCATACGATTGGTATAGAAACACCAATGACACTTGATAAACATGAACAGCACCTTTACATTCAAAGTGATTTGATTTTACCTATTTCTGTTGGTGAGAAAAAAGAATACATTTTACGTGATTTCATTCATGATAAAGACGCTTCATATGGAATAGTCGAGAAGATGTTTGAATCTATTTTCTATCATCCCGTCGTCAAACAAACTATACCCTCTATTACTATCAAAATTACCAATGGTTTACAAGAGTGCATCCATGTGAAAGATACTAAATCCCTCGTAACTTTAGTGTTTCGGAAAACAAAGTGAAGTCAGTGATATGTTTATTGAAATAAAAATATGTATATGAAAAAGTCTTTTCACAGATATAGGGGGAATGGGCTGACTGTAGGCATATATTCACAAGGAAGAAACGATCTCATGCGATACATAAAACAACCATGTATATCTACAAAAAGCAACATCAAAATACTGAGTTAAAGTTGATTATGTCAATACATCTCCTGAATGTGGTAGCGTGAGTTTTATTCTTTTGGGTGGAGGTATGTTTGTGTCAGGATGTCCATGTGGAAGAGATGTGTTATGTCCTATCCAACACCTCTTATCCTCCCATGCTGAAAGTGCTCGTTTCTTGAACGTGTACGTTTTCACAGTATGAACTTGAGATTTTAAGATTGTCATATTGACAAACGTTATATTTTTATTTTTATAGGCCTTCTTATAGGACCGATGTTTCATTTTATGAACAATGGATTTTGATATACCTTTAGCACGCTTAATACTATCTGCACATTCTTTTAATTTCATGGAATACATTTTAGGACGGAGGAGAATCATTTCATCTATTTCCTTTCCTGCTGATCATCCTTAAAACAACCAAGTTTGGCTTTATTCTGTATGGAATAGAGTGGATGAGTGGGATTGTAGTTAGATGTGTCGAAATATTTTTCTAATGACTTGCCTACTTCATTAAAATTTAAATCTTTGTGAGTGGTAATTCCTAAAAAGAAACTATCTGTATCACCACCCAGCAAGCGAACCTCTTTTACGAGAGGGCATGGTTTTAATATTTTGTAGAAGAGTTGATACATTTCAAGCTTGGAATAATCTAAAACGGCTTGCCCAATATAGATGGGTTTGCACAACTCAACTTCTGATTTTATCATTTTAACACCTAGAAGATCCTCATCGATGATGTCTCTATCAATGAAAAGAGGTGATGAGGTCAATTTGTGATATTTTTGTTCATCAACGACTAGTTTGTAATTCATACGTTTTCTAACATCCTCCATGGTCTTTCCGAATAGACTGTTATTCTTATATTTATAAAAATCCTTTTCAAAATTATTTTGGGCGAGTGCACGTTTTTGACTGTTACTATCTATGTAGGGTTTGAGGAAGGCTTTCTGTCTAAATTTGATAATGCGGTGAACTGACTTTAGAAGCATGCCCATTTCTAAATAGAATTTTAATATGCAGAAGTGTACGAGATAATTTTTCTTATCATATTGGGTGAGTAAAAGTTTGCGGCATGGTTTGTACCTTGGCTGTCCACACTCTATTAAGTTATTATGAAATTGTGACATGAATGGTGAAAACATATCTTCAGTCACTTCACCAGACTCAGGTGCGAGTGGGAAATCAGCAGTTTTATTTTTAATGCTATTTGGATAAATCAAATCCACTTCAAAATAATATCCCCAATCACCTTCATCTGGAATCTTCAGTATGTTTGAAGGATTGGAGTAATACTCAAGCTCATCTTGATTTAACCAACTAAACTCGGAATGAGGTAGTGGTTTAGACAGTGAACTGCCATATAAATTATTTTGGTCATAGTACTTTAGGTGGATATGATCATCACCTACTGTTTCAGATTTTATATGATGTTTATTTACAAATGTGAGACCACCGCGTATTCCGCGCTGAAAAAGATTATACATCTCCGGGTCTTGTAAGAGATGAATGGTCTCACCAGTCATTTTAAAGGCTGATTTAAAGGACATGGCTGGTAGATTGACAAAGTGGACAGGATCTAATTTTTCTTCTTCTAATGCCACTCGTCGAAATTCCTGAAAGACATCAGCCAGCAAAATGACATCTAATTCTAAGTAAGCGATCATATAATCGCCAAACGTTTTACAATCAAATTTTAACCATGCCTCTTGAGCATGTTCATAATCCTCTACTGGACAATCTTCACCCGTCAAATCGTTTTTGAATTTGTCAATGGAAGGAAGGGTTGTTTCATTTAGTTTAGACATTGAGCTAAAATACGCATAAGGAAAGACTCCTTTGCGAGTGATTATTTCATCCGTTAAGTTTGGATAGTGTTTCTTCAAAGTTTGACTATGGGGAAGAAACTTGAGATTTCGAACGAGAGAAGCTAGTGACGCTGACATGAATTGAAATGAATCTAAAAATTTTATTTCGAAGAAGACTGTCTTATTTTCTTTAGTTTTATCTACTGGTACTTTTGCTGTCATTGCCATGAATTTTTCTCTCGTTTGTGCTATTACATTAAACTGCCACGATTTCATCTGGCTCAACCCTCCTTTTATGAGCATATGACTGTCATAGCCCTTAAAGTTATGAAAAATGACGGGTAGTACACGACGTCTCAACCTAAGTGAAAAGTTACATTTGGAGCAGAGTGCGTTTCTAAATTTACCAGTGATGTGATCATGATCACGCACTTTCTTAATTTTATCGTCATCAAACGTTTTATGACATTTACGGCACGATGTCCAACTTTCAAATTTTTGTTTGTCTTCATCTGACATATGTAGTGACTTACGCTGCAATTGGGAATCATATGATTGTTGAAATTTAGCAGCTTTATCGAGAAATTCTAGAAATTTTGAAATGCAATCTTCACCTTGCCAAGTATGCATTTTGTTTTGTCTATTCCTAAAGTGGTCATGCCATACTTCATAGCAGGATATGGCTGCTGGCTTGTGGATGATATCATCAATGTAGCATTCTATGTCTGCGTAAATGACACGCAGGGGACTTAATTCGTCACCATTATCCCTATGTGAAAATATTTTATCTTTGGGCATGCGTTCCATTTGTAATTTACCTCGCTTGCACCATTCATAGTGAGTTTCAAATTTATCTTTACTCCGAAAGGAGCGGATGCAGCGGTCGCATACAAAATGTTCACCTCTTTTAGAGTGCCCCAAGTGAGTGTACAAGCGAGAGATTTTGGGAATACCACAGTAGTGCCATTCCTCGCTATCATCTTGTTTTACTAATAAGAGGTTGACTACACGTTCATAACAAGTTGAACGTGAATTATAGCGGGCACCCTTCAACCCCTTCTCCCACACGTGAACGACAATTTTAATCTTATTATGTTTTTCGAACGTTTCTACATCTTTGATTTTCATGTTGTTACTATCACAACCTTCAAAGTCTAGTTCATCCTCCCACTGTCTATAGCTATAGGTGCGATCTCGGTGCGCGTTGATATCATTATAGTGAAGGATGGATAGGACTGCATATTTGAAACACTGTGATTTACAATCGACATTGATGACAGCTTTCTTATTATACAACGTTTTTGGTAGTTTAAATGTACCTCGAGCTGCATGACTTTCTAATAGTGAAATTTTGAATATGGCTGAGTCCACACCATCAAAAATGAGAGCGCTGTCGCGTTGATTGAATTTATCTACATTTGATTTTAAACATTGAATGTGAAAATTTAGCCAAGACTCGCAGTCTACAACTTCGGTTGCGGAAAAGGAAGGAACATGAAACTGTATTCTCTCCGTCACTTGACCCGTTTGAAAATCTATCTTAATATATTTTAGTTTAAGGTAGATGAGGGCCTTCATTCTAAAATTGTCTAAATTGTTGAAGAGCGCTTCGATAATGTTAGAATTTTGAAGGAGCCACTCAGGAAAATCTACTATTTGAGTATTGGACTCCATGCAGTAGTCGCGTACTAAATTATTATGTGAAACATTAATGAGGGAGATGGTAGAGGTACCGTTGGTGTAGTGATCATTTGCATGCGTGTGTTGAAGTCTGTGCGAAGATCGCTGAAAGTGACTATCAAAAGAAAGAGGGCACAAATCGCAAGGAAAGGAGATGTCATCGTCAGAATCAACTTCACCTCCGGAGATTGACGCCGCTTTGCGTTGACACACACGTTGTTTGATGTGTCGAAGGAGACTGTGCTTCCTTGTAAACATATGTCCGCAGTCGGCACATTCCCACTCGTTGCCTTGTCGCGAGAGTCCTGAGCTGGAACTCACATCACCTGAAAGAGAAATCATTCTTTCATCTCTGTTCAAGTCTCAGTGTATTGTTACAACCTACCTTGACTCAACAACTGTAAACTTTCCTCGAGAAGGGAGGGTGTTGGTGATGAAGTTGATGCCTGAAATTGAGGAAGATGCTATTAGCCACACGTTTGAGGGAGATGAGTGAAGAAATTTTCAACTTACCATTTCAACGAAATTATGCTTAAGCTTGATACTTCAACAAGATAGGGACTTCACTCAAATAATACGTCTCAAATTTGGAATTCACTTGTACGCCTCAAATATAGAATTCGCTTGACAACAGTTCACTTATGCGTCTCAAAGACAGAGTGAAATGACACGAATGTCACTTTACATATATACTTTCATATTCATCAGTCATTGGCTGTTCATTCTGATTGGTTGCTTGTTGATACTTAAGAATTAGAAAACATTTCAAAGTTATTATTCACAGTCAACATGACAAGCCCTCCGACAACACCAAACACAAAATTCTCTTCTCCATCCTCAACACCAAACGCTCCAACGAAGGTAGAGAAGGTGTTATTACCAGCGGACAACGAAGAGAGTGTATGTGAGAAGGAGTGTCCCGACTTAACAGGCGTGAGGTGGAAGTATCTCCAGTACGATACTGACGATGTGATGGAGATCACCAGCACCAAATTCCTCCACCAATTATGGGAGTGGTACACCCCTAACTCCCAGCCACGAACTATGGAGGAGTGGGAGTATATTGACAAAGTGAGGCTCGCAGTGGAAGAACGATTAAAGCAACTGAACTGTTTTTGTTATCTATGTGAAGCCAGACTCTGGGACGATATTGACGATGAAGACCTTTTGAAATACATGCCATAATAAATTTTTATTTCGTATTATCTTTGCTTTCATACTGACTTACTTGAATGGGGCTTCAGTGGATGATTTAACCATGTATACATTTTCATTTGGAAATAGTAGCACGCTTAGTCTAACTTGTAAATCTTAAAACATTTCATATGGACGATGATGGTAGATGAATTAGTGTCAAATAAATTAAGATAGCTTACACTTCTGATACAGGGATAGCAATCGACTGCGATCCATGTGTAAAGAGCTTGTTAGACTACGGAAGAGAGAAGTGTGTTATGTTGCGTGTGGCGCGTGAGTGTCCTCCCATTGCATTCCATTCATCAATTCGTCTCATTGATAGAGACAGGTAGAACTCATGGTTCTCATAACGTATGCAATGGAAAGTTTTAGGCAACCTTCGACAGTTGGCTAAATGTCGCCCTGGCGCGAATGCATACTACGTTGAGACAGAGGCAATCACTTGCAAACATGACGCAGAGAGGTTTAACAAGATTGACCATTGCCGAATGTCCCTTGCGGTATACATAGCTACGGGTTTCACCGCCGCCCTTTACAGGAACGCCCGTCGAAAGGAAGTATTACACCGAACTTCATTTGCAACGTTCAAGTAGACTGATAGCAGATTCAACTTAATGATAGTATTCGCCAGTCCGAAGACTGCCCAGGGCAAACCGCGAGGAGGTTCTGTCATGTCTTGCCCCATGGTGGCCCTAAGAGAGCCGATGGTTCGTTCTCGGTGTCAATGGTGTCAATTAAGTTGACTATTGGCTGGAATAGTCAATGGGTATGACGGTTAGGTTGTCATAGACCCTATACCGCCGAGGTCGTACTGGTGCATCTGCCACCTTTCGGATGCGAGTGGTATTTGGAGTCCATACCTCATCCGTCCAAACAATCTTCTTAATCTTCCCCTTCTTCTCATCCTCCTCATCCCAGTCGTCGAGGATGACGAACTCGGGAATGGCGTTGTCTTCATCGATGAAGACGGGAATGGTGCTAGTAGATGTCGCTTCCATCATGACTTCAAATTGAATGAGAAGTGCTACAATCTTCTGGCTTATATAGGGTTTTCAACAATGAATTGCTCAACAGCGAATCAGAATGCTTCAGGGATAGCAATCGACTGCATAATGTTCAAGTTGATTGATAGCAGATTCAACTTAATGATAGTATTCGCCAGTCCGAAGACTGCTCAGGGCAAACCGCGTGGAGGTTCTATCATGTCTTGCCCCATGGTGGCCCTTAAGAGAGCCGATGGTTCGTTCTCGGGAGTAACGTCATCTTACACCCTACCAATTCTGCTGAGAGAGTCTTTGACTCTCTCTTTGGTAGCACTGTCGACTTCCACGCTAATTGGCACGTGGCTAAAAAGTGGAATGTAGCGCCATTCCGTTGGATTGACAGCAGTTGCTGTCATCGGATTGCCAATCCGAGCAAGATTATTAAAAACTCTGTCTTGCTCCTCTAGCCTGACAAACTCCTCAAATAAATTTCGCGGCCTTAACTGCGGTCCGCGAGGAGAGCTGACTTGACTGTTCGGCGTCTGCATGATTGAAATGAAATGAAATGAGAGGCAGTGGTTTATATACCCCTCTAACGCCATGCAACGTTCAAGTTGACTGATAGCAGATTCAACTTAATGATAGTATTCGCCAGTCCGAAGACTGCCCAGGGCAAACCGCGTGGAGGTTCTATCATGTCTTGCCCCATGGTGGCCCTTAAGAGAGCCGATGGTTCGTTCTCGGGAGTAACGTCATCTTACACCCTACCAATTCTGCTGAGAGAGTCTTTGACTCTCTCTTTGGTAGCACTGTCGACTTCCACGCTAATTGGCACGTGGCTAAAAAGTGGAATGTAGCGCCATTCCGTTGGATTGACAGCAGTTGCTGTCATCGGATTGCCAATCCGAGCAAGATTATTAAAAACTCTGTCTTGCTCCTCTAGCCTGACAAACTCCTCAAATAAATTTCGCGGCCTTAACTGCGGTCCGCGAGGAGAGCAGACTTGACTGTTCGGCGTCTGCATGATTGAAATGAAATGAAATGAGAGGCAGTGGTTTATATACCCCTCTAACGCCATGCAACGTTCAAGTTGACTGATAGCAGATTCAACTTAATGATAGTATTCGCCAGTCCGAAGACTGCCCAGGGCAAACCGCGTGGAGGTTCTATCATGTCTTGCCCCATGGTGGCCCTTAAGAGAGCCGATGGTTCGTTCCCGGGAGTGACGTGATGGGGTGGTGAAGGCGGGCAAAGATCTGCAATGAAAATGATATGTATTAGAATAAGATATACTATCTTATTTACTTTTCACTTACCAAGTTAGTCATCCTTTGGCAGTCTCGCGCGCTTCCTAACAGAGAATTTGTGCAGATGGCCGCGCATTCTCAGGCTGGCATGTAAGCACTTCTTACTCGGATGGCCGTTATAGCATAGGATGCACTCGTCGAGGCTTTGATTTACTAATACTTCGCCGGCCAAATGATTATCCCGAATAGGGATGTGAAACTGAAACAAACGATCCTCATTCACACGTTCCCACTCATCCCTCATGCGCTCCAACTTCTCATACGCCTGCCTCTCATCACCCCGCCGAGCCACAGTCCTCTCCAACTCAACATTCCTCGCTCTCAACACACTCATCTCCTTCATCATCTCCTCAAACTTCGCTTCTGCATCTCTCACTCTTCTCTCCGCAGCACTCGCCCTCTTCTCACAGTCATCATTCTTCTCTTCCAACTCTCGCGTCTTTTTCTTCAAATCAGTCACACTACGCCTCATTCTAATATTTTCATCCGCTACCTCCTTCGACTTCAGTTCCTTCTTTTTCAACTCATCCAACTTCACAACTTCATCCTTCACTTTCTTCAAACTCTCATACTTATTCACCAACAAATCATGCGCCTTCTGCTGCGAAACATGCCTCTTCTCTTCATCCTTCAACCACCTCGCCGACTGCTTACGTATCCCACCACTCTTCACTTTTGGGGAAGATGAGCTCTTCGGGGGGTCGGTGATGACAATGTTTGACACCTCCGACGACGAAGAGCTCAACTTCCTCACACGCTCCCTATCTAAATCCACATCATCCTCATCATCACTCTCAAGCACTCTCTTTCGCTCAATCTCAGCCTCCAACGACGCAACCGCTCTCGCCAACTCATCATTCTCAACAACATTCTCAACAACATTCTCAACCTTACCCTCTCGCTCGATCGCCAACATTCGCTCCCTCTCTTCCACAATCAACTGCGTAAATCTCAAATCAGTCACTAAACCACCACTACAGTCAGCATGCACTCTGTAGAAACGCGCCTCATCCTCATCACCCTTCAGCACTCTACACTTCACACACGCAACCCTATTCAAGATAATCATGTGGCCGGTGCCCGCCTTCTTCACATGCGCCTTGGCGTCCGCACTGCGATTAATTCGCCCACATGAGCACATTTTGATGTGATATTTACGATTCTTATCGTTTGCCATGCCTGATTTATCGTTAGCTGTAAGATAATGAAATTTGTATAAGTTTGGAATCATGTAGTACAGTCATATTCCTAAAGAGTGTAGTGAGTGGCACTCGATCCCGTCGACAGCCCGAAGGCCTTGTACTGATCACTAGGGAAGTGAGAGATCTTCCCCGATACCCGCTCTTTACAGCTGGTGACATCATTGTCACTGCCCCGAAGTGGTAACAGGAACGCCGAGTCA
This sequence comes from Prostheceraeus crozeri, assembly GCA_907163375.1. Classification (NCBI taxonomy): domain Eukaryota; kingdom Metazoa; phylum Platyhelminthes; order Polycladida; family Euryleptidae; genus Prostheceraeus; species Prostheceraeus crozeri. The sequence goes on from CAJQUW010004875.1 coordinate 448,464, forward strand.
AAGGTAGTAATCAGTAGCTGTGATCTAACCCCTCAAAGCTGCCTTAGACTTACTTAGATTTCAAATCTGATAGCAGATTTGAACTCAGGATACTTGAAAACCTTAGTCTACATGTTAAAACTTTGAAAAAACTGAAAATTAAGAATTTTAAAAAAATTCCGCATTTTACTACTCATACTACTTTTAAAAATTTTTATCAGTAGTAAAGACACTATCAAACTCTATCATACAAACTTTGAAGTAAGAAGATAGCTTGCCTACTTCAAAAGATAGAGTCCTTTGAAACACCCGATATCGGGAGCTCAGAGCGACGACCGTCGCTTACCTCATCTTTCGATGAAGTGATCAGACTTACGTTGTCGGGGGTTTATATATGCTCGGAAGAAAACTTAAAATGGCTCTATCTCCTAAAGTATTCATCGTAGCGACATGCGGTTTGTTGCAAACGATTCGTCTCATCATTCTCTATCATATGACACCTGAACCATTCTGATATGACCACGGGAAGTTGGTCCGTCAGCACATGTCCATGTAACATGCCACAAGTGAAAAAAATCCTAAGTGTGAGAGCTCCAGTGTGGTGAAAATTTTGAAAAATTTAAAACTTCCGAATTTCGACCTGGGACCTTTACCAAAACATTTTTCATCAAATTTCACTGACCCCCCCTCGTTCAGAGAAATTTGATGAAAAATGTTTTGGTGACGGTCCCAGGTCGAAATTCCACACTTTGGAAAATTTTCAAAATTTTACCCATACAAAGCCACTCTGACACTTAGGATATTTTCAGGTGAGCGAGCTCCGACCTAAAATCTTGTAACCGCTCTAACTTTTGAACGAAGACAGATAGGAACAAGCCGTTTCTTTCACTTAATTTGTCTCACTCTTAGCTTTCAAACGAGCTATTGCACGACAAAATCCGTCCACTAGAAGCCAAGATCGAAGCTAGCTGTCCAGAGGGGGGGAGGTCAGTGAAATTTGATGAAAAATGTTTTGGTGACGGTCCCAGGTCGAAATTCCACACTTTGGAAAATTTTCAAAATTTTACCCATACAAAGCCACTCTGACACTTAGGATATTTTCAGGTGAGCGAGCTCCGACCTAAAATCTTGTAACCGCTCTAACTTTTGAACGGCTGGTCCGATTGACTCGCAACAAAAAATGTTGTCGAGCAGTTTTTTCTCCTCTTTCAAACGAGTAGCCTTAAGACAAAATCCGTTCACTAGAACCAAAGTTAGAAGATTGCTGTCGGGGGGGGGGTCAGTGAAATTTGATGAAAAATGTTTTGGTGACGGTCCCAGGTCGAAATTCCACACTTTGGAAAATTTTCAAAATTTTACCCATACAAAGCCACTCTGACACTTAGGATTTTTTCAGGTGAGCTACGACAGTCCACCCTCCCAACCTGGCCGGCACACCACGCCAACCTAGACACCACATCACCGCGCGCTATACGACAGTCGGCCAGAGGGGGGGGGGACGTCAGCGAACCTGACGGACCCACGTGGCCGGCACACCACGACACTCTGCCGTTCCAGAGGGGGGGGACGTCAGTGAACCTGACGGACGCACGTGGCCGGTACACCACGACACTCTGCCGTTCCAGGGGGGGGGACGTCAGTGAACCTGACGGACGCACGTGGCCGGCACACCACGACACTCTGCCGTTCCAGAGGGGGGGGGACGTCACACCCGAAGCACCACGGCGGCCGACCACGACACTCTGCCGTTCCAGAGGGGGGGACGTCAGCGACGGCGGCCATCTTGCGCGGTCCAGAAGTGGAGTTTTACTTACTACTATTGACTTTTCAATTATCTGTGGAAGATCAGGTTGTGGAAAAACGTATCTATTATTTAAAATTCTCACGACACCAAACTTTTTGTATTATAACAATCTTATCATTTATACAACAACAGCAGAACAACCTATTTATCAATTTTTGAAATATGGTTTTGAAAATAATCTCACAAAATCAGCTTTAGCTTCACTGTTTGAAGAATATGAAAAATCGGAGTATGAAGAGGAAATAAGTTCCTGGTGTGAAGAAGCAGCGAAAAATAAACAATTAGTAGAACCCAATATAAATAAACACATATCGATACAATTAATAGATGATAGTGGTAATATGCAAGATCCTAGTAAACTAAATAAAACGAAAAAACATAGTGCTGTGTTTGATGATTGTGTTAATAACAAAGATCAGGCAGTTCAGAGAAATTATTTTACAAGAGGACGACACAATGACTGTAGTGTCTTATATTTAACACACAGTATGTATTCACTAGATGGCAGCGTTATTAGAAAGAATGCTAATATTTTTATGCCTTTCGAAATTAATTCAAGAAATCCAAGTGATTTGTTAAGAGATTTATGTATAAGAGATAATGATGACTTTAAACAATCTTGTAGTAATGCTTGGTCAATCGATTATGGATTTATCACAATCAATATCGATAAAAAGGTGCATGATAGAGTTATCGAACAATTGTTCTCTGACTGAAAGTCAATAGAAATGCTCTCTGACTAGTGCATTATAATTCCTCTTCCCAGTCTTCACTATCAGTGCATTCAATTATATTACATTTTTTTTATTTGTTGAAATATTTCGTCTCGAACATCTTCTCCGCTATAAGGTAGCATACTATCATTTGCATCAGGTGCTTTACGTTTAAGAATATTTATTTTACCAGTGAATCTTTTTTCTTCAGTGTTATTATTTCTATCAGGAATACTAATACCAGTTTCTCAAGATATTTTCCATGGTTTATTAACAGTTATTGTCAATGTTTCGCCATAGTATAATTGTATAAAATCTTCTACTTTTACTTAAGTTTTTGTATAGCTTTTAAATGTTTTCTTTTCGGCTATTCTTTCATGTTCATCTACAGTGATACAACATTTTATTTTAGGAGCAATAAACATTGCAAATATAATTCCGCCATTCCCATAATCATTTTTCCCTTGACACAATTCCGTACCAACATATCCAGCAGCATCTAATTTATTGAAGAGTTCATTGGAAATGTAGGCTATATTGAATCAGTATCTGTATAATGTATGTGTTTTTCTTTAAAACCATCAATTTCTAAAATAAAGTTGTTCATGATTCGTCTAGAGTGAGCAAGAATAAAAGAGCCTAAATGTGATGGCATGAATGATGTCTTTCCATCTTTTGTAGTATTAGCTTTAAAAAATTCAGCATCTTCCATTTCTACTTTCGCTAAGAATTGTTCATCATTTACTTTTTCAAAATCTTTTACTTCTTGAGTGAAATTTTTCTCAATGTATTCTTTTTCCATAAATGATATTTAGTGGTTTTGTCTTTTTGTGCGGGTTTTCCATGTAGTGAATTCATTAATAATTTACGTAACTCATCACCTACAGTGTTTCCACGTGTGTGAAGTTAGCACCACCACTCAGCACCGCCATCTTGAAAATGGAATGTGCCAGTCAAACCAACGATCAGAATCGATCTAGATGGAGCGTGCCAGCATGTGCCACTCACTATTTTGAAACAATTCCCCCTAGTTTAGGAGAAATCGCTGGTTGAAAGTTCGACATGGCGGTGATGTGAAGTTAGCACCGCCACTAAAATTTTTTTCCAAAATACACAATCAAAGCATACGAAACACGCACAACAGATAGAAGACCATCAAAAACATTGTGCCAGCAAGTTTCAGCACCTAAATCCCCGTACTTGCTGAGAAATTAGTCCCCGAAACCACAAAATGGCGGTGATGTGAAGTCAGCACCGCCACTGAAGTCTTTTATTAAAATACGCAATTAAAACACGCGAGACAACTACAACTGAGAGATGACCATCAAAAACATTGTGCCAGCAAGTTTCTTCTCCTAAGACGCCGTACTTGCGGAGAAATAAGCCCCCGAAAGCTCATTGCGCTGCCGGTGATGTGAAGTTGGCACCGTCATCTTGAAAATGGAATGTGCCAGTCAAACCAACGATCAGAATCGATCTAGATGGACTGTGCCAGCATGTGCCACTCGTTTATTTCACGAAAAACCCACCACAGTCGGTAGAAAACCAACCCGAATGCTCAATTGCGGTGATGTGAAGTTGGCACCGCCACTGAATGTTTTTCCGAAATTGGAACCACTCAATGGAGGTATTGTAAAATTTTCCACTTCAACATTAAACCGTTTGCTTACTGGCTATACAGATATCAATGCAAATACGAATATCTCGACAGGTGAATACCGTCATGTGCCTGAACTGTTAACAGAAAGCTGAAGTTATTACTTTGTTCAAAACTCTGTAAGACAGTGAAGGCATTTGACGAGTATATGCAATGGCATAACTAGGAAGACTTATTTTCTTATTAAAGGCCATTGATGAATAGCATGCGATTCGTTTATGTTTCCCCGCATGAAGGAGGAGAGTTCGCGACTTACAACGGCAAAACTATTGGTAATGGTTTGAATTTTTCATTTGACCAACGACGTCCCATGATTGGTCAGTTTTCGGTTACCAGATGATCAATATATCGATAAACATTTTCATTTGTTTGCCGTGGAAAATATATTCACGGCATGAGTAGTGAAAACTGTGCCCTACTTGCGAGGGATAGGTACATGGATGGGTACATGTAAAATTCAGTGTTATCAATAGGTACATGGATAGGTACATGTATAATTCAGTGTTATGAATAGGAACATGTATGATATCTGTTTTACTGGATAGGTACATGTGTTCGGTACACCCGGCTGAGTACACTGTGTTTCGGAACGTCTATGATCGAACTTGTGAGACTTGGTTCTGAGTACTTGGGTACGTTCCGATAGACGTCCGTTGTTTGATTTTGAATGGGTTTGCTCAATTGCGACTATTGTGACTATTGAAACCATTGTAATCAAGATGACACATTGATTTTCCTTTTACGTAGACAAACTAAGCTATAAATATGAGATAGTTGTTTGATGACATACATAAGGATGACTAGTATCCCAACGTCGTGGGTTGTCGCAAGAGACCTTGGATATTCGTTCAAAGCTATAGAAACTGTAACAAATCTCAGTGAAAATATCAACGCTGGTGATTTAGTTGATCGACTAATGGATCTAGATGAGCATGCTATGAATCACAATTTGGATCGTAGGTGGATAGAGGATTTCTCCATGCTACACTGCAATGATAGTGAAATTAGGAGGATCAAATTGGAACGATATGGAAAGAAGGAGACATCTGACAGTGTTTTAATAAAAAGTTCTCCCAATAAAAGTGACTTCAGAAGGAAATTAGAAGAAGAGACATTTAAATTATTATGTGAACGGAACTGCGTTAAATGTTTTAAACAGGAACGATCCCTTCTCTTTTTACCATGTTCTCATAGCGTTATGTGTTCTACATGTTATGTACCCTTTGAAACTTCATCTTGTCCCCTTTGTGATGAAGAAATATCTTCAACAGTCACTGTATATCGTGCATGATGAGTCATCATGCACGTCTGTGATTGGTCACTATTGTGTCCTTGTGTGACTTTTCTATATAAGGAGGACATTGTACCGTTCTATTTCAAGCATAATTTGAGGCTAATACAATGTCAATCAGCATGTCGTTCACTACCAACATTCCCATTTCAATAATTTACCGAAGTCAACTCTTCACCGGCAATATATTTTATTCTGCCGTAAATATAACTGGCTATAAAGCGGATTTGGTGGATCTGATGGAGGAAATAGTGAAGTATTTCCGCTGCGGAGAGGACGTTGTGGTGCAGAGAATGTTAATGAGAGTCGTGAACAACGCTCTTACACGAGTTGCAAGATTTTGGCTCAATGAAGTATTTCGCCCACTAGCTCAAACTAAGATTGTACCGGAATACTCTCGCTGTTGGTGCAGCAGTATCCAACGAAAACACAACACATGTCTCCATGACATTATCACCTCCAGCTACTTTGATGAGAAGGGTGACAAATGTAAATTGGACTTATTCAGTGGACCGCCATCAGTAAGCATCAATGTGGCTGCTCAAGGACATTCTGAGGTAATCAGTTTGCGGGCATACTATGCCAATATTTTAAAGACTTTCCATTCAAAGCCCTGCTCTATGTGCTGTCCAATTTCAAAACATCTAATGAAAGACATTGAGCAGCTCATAACTGCTACAAATCAGACTCTAGCCGATGTGAGTGTGTATCAGTTTCCCTCTACAACTTGTTAAGTGTTTTGTGTAATTTTATAAGTACCAGCAACAAACTCTGTGTGAATGCTTGTAAACTTTTGTGTATAATGTTGTAAGTACTAAGCAAAAATTGTAATTGTATTATCTATTTCCATATTAGAATAAAAATGTCTGTAAAACGGAAGGCATCTTCTCGTCAATCGAAACGGTCCTTCAAACCTTCAAGTCAGTTTAAAAAGGCGTTGCGAAAGTTAAACAGGATACATGATAATAAGAAGAAGTGTAAATTGATTCAAAATTCAAGTGATGATTTCATTCGTGATTTAGCTTTTGCAATACACAAATGTCTACCTATTTACAAGCCTCTATTGAATGTTGGCTCTTTGAATAGCATAAAGTTTTCAAATCCAAGGAGTAGTGATAAGAGAAGGCGAAACTTAATTCACCGCGGTGGTGGTTGGTTTCTAAGTATGTTAAATGATATTGGAAACAGTATTAATGGTGTAATCAATAGTCCGCTTGGAAGGATTGCAGCAACTGCTGCAATGTTAATAAAACGTTAACGAATCATAAAGTGACACGTCATCGCTTTGATCGATGAGTCATATATAGGTTATATAAGGAAGACGCTTTAATGATATTTTATCACTTTCAAGTGACAATTCATTTGCGCTGGTTGAAAGCTCCGAATTAGTACTTGCTGAGACATGACTCAGAAAATGCATACAATCAGAGAGGAAGGTGACGCTTTTGAGCAAGATCTCTTGAAGCTTCGTCCGACACGAAAGGTGCAAGGGATTGGAAATACATTCTACTTTCAAACCTTGAACTATGATGATGATGGCTTTTATCTTCAAGTTCCATTCTTCCACAGTAATGGTATGTCTACATCAGGGCTGTGGAGCCGATGCGTGATCTCATCGGCTCCGGCTCCACGACACTGATGTGAAAGGCTCCGGCTCGGCTCCGGCTCCGGCTCCGGCTCCGACTTCAAATTCAGGTTCTATCTATGATGGTTATCCTGGATCCGTTGAACGGGTCTGTGGATAACGGTGTGGCCTTTAGAGGCTTGCTACAATCATCAAATTAGTTTTCATTAACAAGCAACGACTGAAGTTAATAACAAAAATGATAATAGCCTAATATAATGACAAATAACATACTTGTCATATATTTTTGCATGAACTGACTATCTCTGAAAGATAAAATAAAGTTATAGCCAGGATTGGTTAAATTAGATAAAGATCTCCCGCACTGGCTAAATATAAATTGGCCTAGCCTGCAACCAGTCTACTACGAGGCTACATTAAATAAGACCACATGAGTGATGATGATATACCTAATTAGCCGTCACAGGGGCCGAATAGTAGTATAAGCTTTTTTACAAAGCTTGAATATGAAACTGGATAGCGTATGCCTCTAAATAGCTTATAGGGCCTGTATCTACTCGAACATGAAAGGGTATCGGCTATATAGCCAAATATACCTTATCAATAAAGATATCAATTGCTTTATTGAATATTAAAGTGTATATAGGCTAGCTTAGGTTGTTATTGTTATTTGTTATTGCCTTTATTCAATAGTCTGTTGGTCCATGAATAATATGATCGGTGGGTAGCCCACGACTCATCATCTGTAGACATTGTAATTTAGATAGCCTCATTGCAGTGTAGGCTAGAAATGTACAATTGAAAATTATACTTAAAAAAATTAAAAATATCTAATTTAGGACAAGTTTTGTAATTCTATGCAGCATGCTTAATCAGTTGAGGCCTAACTTACATTATATTAATTTCGTATTTTTCATTATGGCGTAAAGTTGCACTAAATAATTCATCAATGATTCATGTATGTCATTATATTCAATTTATATATAACACATTGCCACTATTCCTCTGATGATGGTTAGGCTGATGAAACTGAACTCGGAGTATCACACAGTATGTTGCAGGGTGCTATGCATAATAAAAATTTGACTGCGAGCACCGAGCAGAAATCCCATCTACTTCGCTAGCTTTCGAATGCGCGTGCGGTTTAATGTCACAGACAATAGAAAAGGGAGGTCAAAAGGCGCCTTTATTGAGAGCGTCTCAGTCTTTTTTTATTGTTTACATATAAGTCAGCATGATATCAGCATAAGGTGTTGACAAACGGAAAAAATAATAATGAAAATTCTTGAAATCTGGGGGAATGACATTTGGTGAAATATTATTACACAATACGGCTCTTGTGCAGTCCTCCCCCCCCATTTTTTCTCTGGTCAAAAGATACAGCACCATTGAATGTCCGTTTCAGCATCACCGGTTTGAGTGAAGCATTCCGTGCTGTTGTAAAAATCTACGTGGGTAATTGCGATGTCATGCTGGTCGCTAACTTCGTCAGCAAGTCAACATTGTAATTTGCCTTCGGGTTTTTCGCATTGAAATATACCCTTTGAATTTTGAAGTCAAAGGAAATTCATTGTGAATGAGATACCTTTAATTAAAATAATAGGGCGCTACTAGAAGTGGCTGGGGATCGCTTATTGCTATAGCCATGTGAGGACTTATTGCTATAGTCAGGTCATTCGTGTGAGTGTGAAGAGTTATCCCTCCAATCAAAATTGATCAAATTGAATAATTGATTGTTTTGAAAAATGTAGGTGGGGGGACTGCACAAGAGCCATTGGCATGGTCACAGATGCCAGTAGCTTCTGCCAGTAGCTATACCGATAGATGATGGCCTACATAGTAACCGTATTAGATTTAAGACATTGCGCAAGAAATGTAGCTATATTATCTTTGCTGACTGAACTGGAAATGTGTACATAAATGACTGGCGACTTGTCTCTAGGAATCTACAATCATCTAGTTAGCATGCATATAACAAGTCTTCAAATTAATGGATTTTGGAGAATACGTTGTCAATATGGAAATTAGTCTTACGAAACATATGCAATAAAAAAATATTACACATGTGTGTAAATATATAATAAATATAATACAAAAGAAGGCGGCAACTGCAAAGAAAGATATCGTGGAGGACAGATCAATGGTATACTTAAAAGACATATCTTTAGATTTCAAATGATTTAATTTTTTTACGATGCCAATTAATAACATTCAAAATTCTAGATTTATATCAAAACTCAAACTATCGGAGCCGGAGCCGGAGCCTTTGTGATAAATCGGCTCCGGCTCCGGCTCCGACCAAAACCATCGGCTCCGGCTCGGCTCCAGCTCCGGCTCGGCTCCGGCTCCACAGCCCTGGTCTACATCAGGGTATAGCAATATGAGACAAATGCGAGTGACTTTTCCAAAATGGCAACAGGTGATTCTTAAAACTATTGACTCTTTCGCGAAAGAATGTGTTGAGCTGCCTGAAAGTGCTCCCACTCATTGGAGAAAGGCATTAGAGGAAGGACTTGGTTACAAGAAATTGCCGGAATTCGATACACTGTTTTTAAAACTATCGGATCATTTTCAAGCATTCGATCTCTTAACAAACGTGATGGAATGTGAGGATCTCAAACGGGGTCGCTATATGGGCTTAGTGCACGTTACCGGACTTTATATTGGCTCACATTGTTCGACTGGTAAAGTCGCATCTTTACAAATGAAGGTTCTTCAACTAGTCTATGAACCACTACCAATTGATAAATGTTTAATTAACATTGATAAGACTGCTTCAAGTGATGGGAAGGAAGAGAGCAAAAAGCGAGGGCGGAAATCTAAAGATGGGAATCCTAAATTGAAATTGAAGCGCCAAGATGCTGACTTGAAAACTTTCTATAATCCTAATTGTGATGAGGAAACACAAATGTTTTAATTTGTAAATGTTTTGATTTGTAAATGTAACTTGAAAGTTTCTATTCTGAATGTAAATAAACGTAATCTGGAACATGTGTCTGTTTTGTTGTTCTAAGCAAAATTAGCGGGATGATGAGCTTAATGTTAATGGAATTATAAGATGACAGATTTTCGTCTATTCACTGATCGTACAATGTGTGTCGCTGGACCAAGTCAGTCCGGTAAAACTACATTTGTAACTGAATTGCTACAATATAGAAATGAAATGTTTAACAAGGAAATTAAGAGAGTCAAATGGTATTATGGAATATTTCAACCACAACTACATTCTGCACTTCGCCAGAAAGGTTATGAGGTGAAGCAAGGGTTGCCATCAACTGAAGACATCAAAGCAGGTGACTTACTAGTATTAGATGATCTATTACGAGAAAACAAATCTTCAAAGGATGTAACTGAAATGTTCATTCAAACTGCACATCATAGGGAAGCTTTTATTATCTACATCACCCAAAACATCTTCGATGGAGGGAAAGAGCAAAGAACTAGAAGTTTGAATACACATTATTTGGCAATATTTAAAAATCCAAGAGATAGCAGTCAGATACATCATCTCAGTAGACAGATATTACCTCAACAACCTAAAGTTCTTTCAAAAATATATGAAGATGTAACAAAGAAACCACATGGTTATCTATTTATTGATCTAACCCAGGAATGTCCGCAACGACTTCGATTTCGAACAAATATCATACCTAATTCCGCTGAACCAATGACAGTTTTCTCGGTTCACAGTTAGTTTTAAGCAATCTACTTTATTGCCTTATTATTTTCAAACATGTCGTATTCAAAGATGGTAGTCATTCCTCAAGAGGAGTATGTACAATTGACTACATTACAAGGTGCACAGGAAGTCAAAAATATAGATCAACCTATTACGAATCAACTTAAGGAGCTAGTACAAAAGGATATGGAAATTCAGAAGATCAAGGATCCCTATCGACGAATGCAGTTAGCAGCTGAAAACATTGAGAGGAGACAGATTCATGACAAGTTGCGACGATTTATAACCTTGTCAACACCTCGACCATATCGTGTGCGCGCTGAGCGATTATTTGACTTCATTGATCCAAATGTGAAGTTCAATGAGAGAGGGGAGATAATAGATGAAACAACTGGTGATGTTATTAGAAATAGTCGCATAGATGACCTTCTACAATATGCTGTCAGAGATGTAAGGCGAAAACTAGGTGCACCACAAGGGTGGACATATTTTCAGAAAATTTTATCTGATCAAAATGTACCTCACAATATTATTGGAGGACCGACTGTGAATGAGTTGGATAAGGGTCACTTACAAGATGGATCAAAGAGTAAAACACCCACGATGGCTGTCAAGCGAGACTTCATGATCCCGATGATCTGCAACCAAAAAGAGCTACTAGGCGCTCAATGCGTGTTGCGAAGGAGTATAGTAAATATTAAGCAAATATGAATTAAGCCTTGCCTCTCTCATATCATGTCGTTACAAAAATTTTGCTGTTGTTTGAAATCTGCGCTAGAAGGTAAAGCAGAAGAGGGCATAGAGGTTGATATCAATTGTGTTAGCAGTTGCCGTGCGAGTAATACGCGTGCAAATCAGAACAAAGACGATGAGTACAGCAGTGAAACTCAGAAAGATTTATTACGACTTAAATCATCCCGCACGTTTCAGTCGTCCGGAGGTTGTAGCTCGCGCAGCAGGTGTTGGAACAGAGAAAGTCAAGAAGTGGTTAAGGAGTCAACTGACTTACACTCTTGACAAAAATGCGAGAAAGCGATTTCCAACGAGAAAATATGTTGTTAACAATATAGATAATCAATGGCAAGCGGACTTGGCTGACATGCAACAGATATCACAGTACAATGATGGCTATAAATACATCTTAACCGTAATAGATATTTTATCTCGCTATGCTTGGGCACGTGCGCTGAAATCTAAACGAGGACCAGAAGTTGAAGCGGCTTTTCAGAGCATTTTCGATGAGGGGCGTCTTCCGCAAAGAATACAGACCGATCAAGGGAAGGAATTCGAAAACTCTCATGTTCGAAGTCTCCTTAAAAGTCATAATGTGGAATTGTTTAGTGTCAAAAGTGCTTATAAAGCTGCCATGGTTGAGAGGTTCAATCGCACACTGAAGACAGAAATATAGCGCTATTTCACTGCAAAAAATGCACATGTTTGGGTAGGTGAGTTGCAGAAATTTGTTAAGAATTACAATGAAAGCCACCATCGAATCATTAAGATGAAACCAGTTGATGTTACCCCAGATAATGCGATGGATGTATGGCTTCGATTGTATGATAAGAAAGCGAAAAACATTTCCAATGAAAAGAAAATTAATGTTGGTGATAGAGTTCGGATTTCAAAGGTTAAGTCTACATTTGAGAAGGGGTATCTACCTAATTGGACTGAAGAAGAGTTTTTTGTAGATGAAGTAAATAGAAAATTTAGACCCATCATGTATAAATTGATAGATTACCATGGCAATCCAATTGAAGGAAAATTTTACTCTTATGAATTGCAAGTAGTAGACAGAAGTGAAGAGGTGTATATGATTGACAAAATAATTAGGAGGAAAGGTCATGGCAATCAAAGGAAATATCTAGTTAAATGGAAAGGATATCCTGATTCATTCAATAGCTGGATAACGCACCAGGATCTACAAAATGTGGAGATGGGAGACACTCGTAACTTTTAAGCTAATATAGCATGTGACTTCTTCCATATATGAGTTTAACATGTCTACTAACTTCAACATCATTCTTCCAAGCAATAGCAACCCCAAGATATTCCCAAGTAACAAACCATCTCTCTACTCTGTTGAATTTGCTAATCCAATTACTCTGCATGGACCCCATGAAGTTGCTCTAACTGAAATTACTTATTACAACGATATCAGTTTGCTAAAGAACAGTTATTTTGAATTACATAAAGAAGTGCGAGAGAAAGATGATTGCTTTCGCATATTTCAAAATAGTCTACATGGTACATGGGCTTTTCATCATCTAACTTATCATCCTTTTTCAACATCTTTACCATCTGTCCAAAACATGATTAAAATTCAAAAGACATTTGCAACGTCAACTTTTGATTCTAAGGTTCCCACAATGAGCTTGCAAGATACAGAAAAGGAAATCGGTAGAATGTTTCAACGAATAAATGATCTCTTCAAGCTGACTTTGAATAAATTCTACAAACCAGTCGTAAAGGGGTCAACAAAATTGTTGAAGGAAGGGAAGCATGTTCTTCTTGTATTAGGTAAGGATTTGAGTCATACTTTTGGGTATTACAGAACAACTTTCTCAATTGGTACAATGGACGTGGGTGGAATTCGGAGAGGAAAGTCACTGATTTTCAATATAGAATTGTGCCATTGTATGCATTACAAAAAAGGAGCATCCGAGTAAAAAATAAATTTGAGGTCATTAGAAGTGTTGAAGACTTTGCAAGAAAGTTTCAAGGATCAGTGCCAGAAACGTTAATGACTTGTGAATATAAGAAAGAGAAAGTAACTTTATTTACTGTTGAAACGGAGGCAGAATTTATTGTTTTTACTAAAAAGACACCATTGGAAAAGTCTGAGTCCGCTGTTATTGAATTCGGATCTGAAATGATTGGGATGTTTAAGGGCCTTGAAAGCGCACCTTGGTTGACAGAATTAAATGATTCATTCAAGGTTCAATTGTCCTCTTCTAAACTCAAAGCATCAACAAATGCTTCATGGGATATCCACGTATACAGCGAAGACATATTGGGTGATGAATTGTCTACTTCCAGTGAACTTGTAAAAAGAGTTAATTTGAACATTGAAAGCTTCAAAACGCCATCTGAATTGTGTACAAAGTTAAATGAGTTTGGTGTAGATTACCTTGATGCAGATGAATATCACTTTTCTTATGACCCACATAAGAAATGCATGATTGTAAAGGTAGGGAAGAACTCTCTTATCAAGCTGGATAGCGTGTTAACGACCACATTGGGATTCTCAAAATCAACTATTTATGAAGGCACATCAATAGGCGATACAGCTCCATCACTAGAGCGTGATATAAGTAACTTATACGTCTATTGTAACATTATTGAATATACAAGGGTTAGCGACATTGAGGCCCCACTTCTGCGCACATTTCCTCTCTCATCCGTAAGGAAGCAACTAATCAATCGAGAATTTTTTAACACAATGTATCTACCAATCAGCCGAAATTTCATCAATAGAGTTGACATATCAATTCATGATGACGCAAGAGAAGTAGTACCGTTCTGTGGTGGTGTTACTGTTTTGACCCTACATATTAGGTCACGAGAATAAGGCTTTACGCTATTGTGACTTCCATAGTTATTCAATAGTCATAATGACAGGCATTTACAGTAGACCATCATATCAGAGCGGTTATCCCGTGTTTGTTGGAGGTAGACGACAAGTTGGAGGAGGCATATTTGGTGCACTAAGACGTATGGTTCTTCCAACACTCAAAAAGTATGGCGTACCAATCATGAAGCGTGTTGGAAGCAGGGCTTTAGATTTTGGTGCAAATGTTGCAGCTGATGCACTTCAAGGTGAGGATATCGGTGAATCTATGAAAATGCGCGCGCAGCAATCTGCCATAGACGCATTAGATGATTTAACAAAGACGAGACGTACAGTTCGGAAGAAGCGTAGGAAGTCAAGACAAGTTGGATCCGGTCGAGTTACTAAGCAAAGACGCAGGAAAAGTAAAAAGCCGACTAGAGCAGCACGTTCTAAATCTAGACGTCGAGTGAAAACAAGAAAGCACAAACGAAATTCCACAGCGACTATAAACAAGTCAAAACGAAGGAAGACAACATATTTGTAGAGCTAATACGATGCAGAGTATCAATTCGGCTTTGTGTTTCTTCGATTCTCCCCCTCATCAGACAGACATCATCTCCTCAACAATTGTAGACATAGTCCCCACAACAAATATCGATGGTAACCAGCAGCCTATTCAGTTTGATATACCTGCCAATCCTCAAGATTATATTGACTGTCAATCCATTGATTTAGAGTTGTGTATACAAATTAAAAAGACTGATGGTACAAATATTGATTCATCCAAGGATAAAGTGGGATTGGCAAATCTTCCTATTGCCAGTCTGTTCTCAGATGTGTATCTAATATTGAATGACAAACAGATTGAAGGAGGGGATCGAGCATATCCATATGGAGCATACATACATACAATGACGCAATTTCAAAAGCAAGCTAAACAGTCACACTTACAAGTTTCTGGGTGGTATGATGATCAGCAAGGGAAATTTGATGATGTCTCAAATACAGGGTAAAAAAGACGAATGGATTTAACAGCGGATTCAAAGGAATTATACTTGAAAGGACCTGTCTATCTTGATTTCCTTCGTCAATCTAGATATCTGCTATCACAGGTTAAAATGCAAATAAAATTTATTCGTGCAAATCCTGAGTTCGCGTTAATGGCTTTTGGAGCTACAGACTATCAAGTCAACATAAGTAATGCCGTGCTCAATGTACGGCGAGTAACAATGAACCCGTCGGTCATCAACGAGCATGCGACAGGATTGAGGAAAAACAATGCAATATATCCAGTTAATCATGGTGTGTTGACAAACTTCACAATTGGTGCGGGATCATCCTCACATGCCTACCCAAATCTTTTTCCCATTGCAATGCCAAAGCGGTGTATATCACATTTGTGGAAAATGAGGCATTCATTGGTGCTTTTGAAAAGAATCCATTCAATTTCCAACACTTAAATGTTAGCAAACTAGCACTCTATCAGGATGGGAAATTTGTATCTTGCAAAGCATATGAGCCTAATTTCAAAGATGGTAAATTCGCACGTGAATATGGTTCTACTTTCACCGCCCTCAACATGTTTAATACAGATGATTCAAATGGAATTACAATGGATATGTACAAGAATGGCTACTTCTTCATTATGTACAACCTCACAGCAGATGCAGATCTAGGTGGTGAAAGCGTAGGAGTTACAAAGCCTGGAAATCTACGACTGGAGGTATCATTTGAGTCACCTTTGAAGAAAATACCTACTTGTCTCATTTATGCTATCTATGATAGAAAAGTTGAGATAACAAGAATGAGAGACGTGACTGTCAGCTATCAGAGATGAGTAACTTAAGCAACATAGAAATCTTGAGGAAAATGAGGAAAGCTCATCCCTACTGCAAGACAATATTTCTCAATGTCTTTTCTAGAGATAGTTTACCTGATTCAATTCCTTTCTATCCTTGTTCGCTTATCATCAATACGGATACCAACAATCTTCCCGGAAAACATTGGATTGCTGTATACATCAATCGTTATAAAGTGGCCGAATATTTTGACTCTCTTAATCAACCTCGCTTACATGATATCGCATTATGGATGAACAGGTTCTCCTGAACTGTTAGGAAAGTGACATCGTTCCCACTTCAAAGTAATACATCTCTAATGTGCGGTGGCTATGTACTCTATTTTGTCAATGAGAGACCATTGAAAAATAACTGTAAAAGTGCTTTAGAACTATTTTCAAAAAACTGATAAAAATGATGTAATTCTTACTAAATATGTCGAAACAGTTTTGAAATAAAGTTTTATGTTGTATCATTAACTTGCTCTCTTTTTTCCAAAACAAGGGTTTATAAGGAAAACAAAAATATGTTTATATTTCATTATCTATTCACATATATACAAAATCTACAATTTGGTTTTCATGAAACATTTTTTTCAAATCACATATGATGGGAGGCACATCACTTATGTCTTTAATGCCGGTTATCACAATCTTTCCATTATGGAACACATGAACATGATATGAATGCCAGTTAGTTAATTGAGCTGCTGGAAATAGCTCCACTTCATAAGTTAGATTATGTGATGATGTAACTTTACGGAAGTCATAGTGACAGTGTAATTCACATAACACGGTCATTGTCTTCACTTTCCAATCAGATAATGAATCACCAAGTAAATGTTCCAAAGTAAAGTGTCGATATGAGAGATCACCCTCCATGACCCTTCCAATACATTGGATTGTTCCATTTGGAAATAATAGGATAGTGAGAGATTTATCCTTCCTCTGAATCCTCCATGTTAACATTGAGGGTCTTCCAAGATGTAAGCTCGTTGTCGGCTTCAATTTGCGTTTTATCAGTAACCATTGTTTTCGGTTGGGTATATTCCTCTCGATCTCTTGTAGATTGAGTTTTGACGTTGCTTTTGTAGTTAACATCCGATTTACAACTTCCAACCGTTTGATGTCCTCCATCTTTAATGAATGACGTTATCTGTGGTAGTATCTCCCTTGTAAAGGTTCCCATGTGACGTCACTGAAACGAAAAAATCGATATTCAACATCTTCCCGTTTTGGTGAACAGACGTATAGTTTGACTGATGAATCACACTTTATCCATACCTTGTCATCGAGAGGAATCTTGATCTGAGTCTTATGGTTGCCAATGAGATCAGCGAAGTCTTTCAGTGAAGGCAATGAGTCAATACTAATGCAAACGCCACGATGTTTTCGATCACTATTTGCTATTGAATGACGAAATGCTATTCTTTTAGAATTTGTATGTGAACGTTTTGAATGTCACTAAGTTTCCATGTTCTAATGTTTGTCTAAAGTTTGTTATTATATTAGCTCAACATATCGGAATGATGTTGAGTACAAATTCTTCACATATTCATTCACATTAGGACTACATATTTATTAGTACTCATTTCTACATATCGGAAAGATGTAGAAATTTCAATTTTTGTAAGACTACTTATGTATTAGTAAATGTTGCTACATGTCGGAAGATGCAGCAATCGCAAGATCTATTACAAGTGGAATATTATATTGTTCTTATTTAGACTTATTCTACATCACCTGTGACAGGAAGGCATCTCCTTCTCTTCGATGGTGGGGGAAGACCTAGGCTGCAGTGTCCATATGGTAATGATAAATTTTTATCCAACCAACAGCGCTTATCCTCCCAAAGTGAAAGACCTCGCTTCCTAAATGATTTTGTGCTAACTATGTGATTTTTTGAATTTATAATTGTCATATCTTCAGTTGTATCATTCTCACTATAATAGACACTCCTATAGTCATTATGTTTCAATTTTTTAACTGCTGCTTTCTGAATTCCTTTTGCACGTTTGATGCTATGATTCGTAGAGTCTAGATATTTCATTGAATACATTTTCGGTTTTAGTAGGATCATTTCCTCAAGCAACTTTCCAGCACACTCATCCTTAGAACAACCTAATCTAGCTTTGTTTGTAGTTGAGTATAGTCGGTGATGACTGTCATAGTTTGAAGAGTCAAACTTTTCACCGAAGTATAGAAGTATATCTTCCAGACGGACAGATGGTGATGTGTATAAACATAGGAAGAAACTGTCGGTATCACCTCCACAAAGCCGCGTTCTATTTATCAGTGGACACCCTTTTAGATCATTGTAATATAATTGATACATTTCCAACTTACTATAGTCAAGTACTGCTTGACCAACATATATTAATTTATTTAAAACTATTTAAGGTTTGTACATTTCCATACCAACCAGATCTTCATCAAATATTTTGTGTTGAACATAGAGAGGATGATTTGACAATTTCAGTAGTTGTTTCTCATTGTTGACTAGTTTAATTTTTTTCCTTCTCCTTACATTTTCCATTGTTTTACCATATAAAGAATTATTTTTCAATTTGTAGAATGACTTTTCGAAGTCAGTATTTGATTGAGCCCTCTTTTGAGAGTTCATACCAATGTATGTTTTTAACCAAGGCTTTTGTGTGAATTTTATGCCACTATGAATCTTCTTGATTCTCATGCCCATGGTCAAGTAAAATTTTAAAATTGAGTAGTGGACTATATAATTTTCCCTATCAAATTGATGCAGCAGAAGTTTCTTGATAGAAGAAAAATGTGTATTTGGTCTTACTTTTTCATATAGATTCTTCATATAGTGTGAAAACATTCTCTTTTCAATCATCTGCATTTCTGGAGCTAATGGGAAATCGGCAGTGTCATCATGAATGGCTGCAGGATACTCTAAATCTAAATCAAAAATGTAGCCGATTTCACCATCATCATCTATATTTTGAACATTTTCTTCATTTAAAAAATTATCAAATTCACTTTCATTCAACCATTTGAAATTTGAGTGGGGTAGATTCCTATTGAGTGAAGAACTGATATTAAGGTTATTAACATCTAAGTAGGTGAAATGTCGACTTTCATGTGTATTATTTCCTAATTCTTCAATGCGTGCACGCGCTCGGTGAATGTTGGTGAAAGTCATACCCCCTCTAATTCCTCGTTCAAATAGATTGTACATGTTTTCATCTTGTATGTAGTGTGGGGGATCATTGGAAGAGAAATTTAGTGCTGAGGTAAAGCTAAGATGTGGGAGACTGACAAAATGTACAGGGTCGACTTCATCCTCACGTTGACTCAATGCTCTAAACACTTCAAATATGTCTGTCAACAATAAAACATCTAACTTCAGATATGCCAGCATGTAATCACCAAATGTGCTACAATTAAATTCAATCCATGCCTTGTTAGCGTGTTCATATTCACTATCGGAACAGTGCTCACGAGTAAGATCATTATAGAATTCAAATTGTGGTGGTAGACAGTCTTCCGTCAACTTGTTTAAGTTTTTGAAGTATGAATATGGAAACACTCCCTTCTGATATAAAACATTATCACGTAATTGTGGAAATTCTACCCTTAATGTCTCTACATGCTCATACGTTTGCACGCCCTTGGCTAATTCACTCAAGGATGCACTTAGAAATTGATATGAGTCTAAGAATTTTAGTTTAAAGTATACTGTCTTCCCTTTGTATTCATTTACAGGGACACTGGCGGATAAAGTTATATATTTTTCAGCAGTTGCTGCTACAACATCTAATTTCCAAGATTTCATTCTTCCAATCGCTTTATAGCAAACGATGTGACCATCATAATTTTTAAAATTGTGGAAAAATATGGGGAGCTCCCGTCTGTTAAGTCTTAACCAGAGATTGCATTTCCTACATAATGTTTGCCTATATCGTCCGGTGATATGATCATGATCACGAACTTTCACGACTTCATCGGTGAATTTCGATTTACATTTGTTGCAACATTCTGCATTCTCACGGCGTGCTTTTTCATCCGCTGACAGTGACATTGGCTGCCTAGTTGTTGCACATTGGTTGTCATATAAGTCTTGGGCTACAGTTTCTAAGTGGTGCAAGAAACTAATAATGCAATTTTCTCCCTCAAAGAGGTAATACTTGTTTTCAAATTTCGATTGAAGGGCATTATGCCAGACATGATAAGCTCCAATGGCCGCAGGTTTATGTATTTTATTATCAATGTAGCACTCTATATCTGCATAAATTACTAAAGGAGGACTTAGTTGATATTCCATGCTACTTGTTAGTACTTTTAGATCCGATGGCATTTTTTCTATTTGTGCTTTTCCTCGAATGCAAAACTGGAAGTGTCGTTCTAGTGTTGTCTTATATGTGAATGACTGAGTGCATCTTTCGCAGAAATATTTATGTCTTTTTAAAGTTCTCCTATACAATCTTCACAGCTTTGGAATTCCACAATAGTGTGCTGCTCCATTGTTTAGAATTAGCAAAATATTAACCGTTTGCCTACCAGTAAAGTTACTATTGTAACGAACAACTTTGAGTCCATTTTCATAAAAGTGAATGTTAATTTTAATATCATTATTTTTCTCAAATTTTGGAATATCTTTGAGTGATACTGGTGTGGAAATGCCTTCCATATTTAGCTCAGATGTCCACTTACTATATGATTTTACTTCATTCCTTGAATAAGGTACTTCATTATAATGGAATATTGATAAAACTGCATATAGGAAGCAATCATTTGCATTTGAATTAACATTAATGACAGTTTTAGAGTTTTTTAACTTCTTTGGTAGAGGAAATTATTGTCCACCTGACAGTATTGGACTTGTTGTTACATTGAACTCTATATTTTGTACATCATCTATAGTCCAATTGCTACCAATTTTTGTGAAGGCTTCAATATGATTTATTAGACTATTTAGGTGATCCTGAAACCAAGCATCATAGTCATAAATGTAGTTTGAGGATGATGAGGTAAAGTGTGCGAGAAAAGTTTCTTCTTCTTGAGGATTAGAACGGACATAACGAATTTGTGCAATCAGACGACCGCGCAATTGATAGCTCCTTAGTAAGTCAGATACTAAATTCCCTAACAAGGAACGCATACTTTCTAAGAATGATGTTATGTCCACAGCAGGTGTTGTTGGCGTGATATCATACACACGTACATGGCCATTGAGTGCGCTTTCTCTGAGACATAGTTATTCATAGTTCCATAGTTATTATGCATATTCATCTCACTATTTGTATTATGTACATTCATATGCTGTCGAAATCTACTTATAGAGTTATATGTTTTGCCACACCGAGAGCAGTATTGCATAAAGTTTTGTATGTTAGTTGAAGCGCTGGTTGTTGGCTTAGAAGTAGATCTATTTTGATTATTTGAATTTGACTCTGTTATGCTATCATTCGGTTTATTATTGCATACAAGTTTATGCCTCTTAAGATTATCGATCATATTCGTCTTATATGGACACTTGCTACATTGTTACGTTTTTCCTAACTTACAAAATTTTTCATGACGTTTCAAATTGCCTATGAGAGTAAATACCTTTCCACACTTGGTACAGACAACCATGATTATTGATGAGGATTGAAATTAGCAAGCCCTTATATACATCTACCATCTAATGACGTCAGCGTCATCACCAGCCAATACCATATGTTCCGATCTGTTGTAAAGAGAAAACACATACAATTTCAACAATTATTTTTTCAAAATAGAAGAAAATAGAAGGCAAAGTAATAAAGTTACAGTTTAACACATTTGACAATACCACTATGGTAGAGTTTTAGGTGACTTCAGCTGTCACTACAGCCACCCAGATCGTCCATCCTCGTAAGGCGCACTCTTCTGATGCCATTTTGGGAACATTTGAGGTGCACAAGCGTTTCTTTGTTATGCTGTTGGCTGGTGGTTACTTGGGAGGCAAACAGGAGGTTTGATTGAGTAATATTTCTTAGAGACTCAATCAAACCTCTATTGTCCTCCTTCAATTTCACCTCGCGGGCCTCAACCTCCTTTAGGCGCTCTTGGCAACGACGGAGTTGTACCTCGTGTTGTACCTCTTCTACTGTCGCGTCGAGATCCACATTGTACTGCCGAACAGGGAGAGCAGCTGGAGGTGCGGGCGCAGCAGCGTGAGGGGAAGGATCTGCGGCTGGGATCAGAGAGGAAGGAGCTGCGGCTGGGATCGGAGAGGAAGGAGCTGCGGCTGGGATCGAGGAGGAAGGACGTAGTGGAGATAACGGAGCCAGTGTCATCATCGGTGATAATGGAAGGCGCACACTCCAGCTCGGAGAAGCCCGGATGTGGCTGAATGACACCTCCTCCTTAGATGCACACATCGCGGAGTCTTAAAATCGAAAGAAACAATTGTTTATCATCTATTTAGCATTTTACCATTGATGAGATACAAAAGTGAATTTCTCTTACCTCCGGCTGGATTGTGATCTTCTGACCGGATCCAATGTCTCTCTCACGGAGCAACGAGTCATTCTAAAAGATAAATTTATCTATTACAAACAAAAACATTAGTAGTAAGGTGAGTTTCGAAACATATTTTAATAGAAAATTCTGTACTCATGCAGTTGACCAACTTTGATACTTACATTTGTAACAGGATCATCATCCTCATCGCAAGAAGATGTCGAGGAAGAAGTCGCTGACGAAGTTTCCTCATCAGATGAAGTCGCTGACGAGGTTTCATCGTCCTCTGATGAAGACTCCCGAATCGAATATGGCTTTTTCTCGTTATCTTCCACCGATATACTCGTCGCTGGTGTCGAAAGGAAACTTCGATGCTTCCTGAGGGACAGCGACCGCGCAACCTGCAGAGAAAAATAAGATAACATGTTCGCAACTCATTGAGAAGCATACATGTTCTTGGAAATACTTCATGCATTGAGAAATATTATTGACAAATAACTAAACAATGACACTTACGGGACTAGGAAGACACTTCTTCTCCGGTGTAGGCAAACAGGGTATACTGTTCACACCTGTAAACAGCTGAAGAAAAGAACATATTCAATTTCACATAAAGAGCTAATGAATAACTTTAATACTTACATTTCTCAAGCATTCAGCCGCTTTCTCCTCTTCAAAACTGACACAAGTCTGTTGAGGCAACTCACTCTGAAATGTTGTGACAATGTTGAAATACTTTTTACATGGTAGAATAATTAATGGAGTAAATGTGTTCTCACATTTTTAGTGACGATCTTTTTCTGAATTGAGACCTTGGTCTTCTTAGGAGGAGGCATCTCATCATTATCCTGAAATGTTTAAACGATATATGTTTTTATGCATAATTGACCAATAATTAATTTATTCGGTTTTAAGAAGCTATCCTTTGAAGGTATTATGTATGATTGGCAGAACTCACCTCAAAATTACTTAAGGTGTCATCGATGAACTGTCGTGACTTGGGGGCTTTCTTTGGGACTCGGGACTTGACAGGTTACTTTATTGCTGTAGGCTCATCAACCTGTGAAAGGACACCTTCCATCGGCCTCTCCTTTTGAAATAACCGTTCCAACCTCCTCTTTTCAGCCTTTGAGGTGAGGTTGATGCCCTTCCTCCCATTTTGCTGAGCACATGGTGTGTGCTTTGCAATGAATGCCTTAGAGGCTTCGGTATTAACCTTTTCATTACTCCGTTTATATGACTTGCAAGTTAGGCAGTACAGATACGTACAGTCACTTTTGAAGATGCAGTTCTTGTGACCGCTCTTATTAGCATGTCGAACGGGTAATTGGCATGTTTCACAGAAGTGAAAAATTAGGCGCTGTCGTGCAAGACTCTCTTGTCGGACCATCTCTATAGAGGAAAAAAAATTGATTATAATTTTATCTCTTATTAAATGAGAACTCATTTATATATCATCAACAAAACTCTATGAAGTACTACCTTGATATTGAATAAATCTTGGAAAGAATTCAAATCTGAAGTTGAAATTGAAACCGAAAGTCGAAAGTTTAATTTTCATTCGAAAGCGGTTTGCTCATAGAAAAAGTTGAAATTAGCAAGTAGCTGTCTTGAAATTATTTAATTTCGAAATTAATTTAATGAAATGAAAGTGAAATTTCGAAAATTTCAACCAATCTTCAATTTGTTTAATTAAACAAGCTTGAATCTTATACATCTGTTATCAGATGACAGACTGAATATTTAAAATGGATGAAGGCTTTATTTAGGTATCTTTTATTTATAAACAAACTGTGAAAATCTTGTTGATTCAAATACACTTACATTTAAACTGATATATTCATGTCTCTCGCTCAATCACTTAATATAGGATGAAAAATTTAAAAAACATGGTTAATAATATAACATAAAGTGTTTCTATCCTAAAACCCAAGCTTCTATATTTAAAGCTATTTGATTATAAAAACTTAATAATGTTCCTACACCCGAATATCCTATAAAGTAGCACAACATGACAATGAAACTCACTTCAGAATTGTAATAAGAACCGGAGAACGGAGGAACGAAGAACGACGTCTGCTATGGACACTGAATTATTTGAAAATGAGTGAAAATTCGTTGTGTGCAACTTCTTTATATATGAAATTGACAAAGCAACTATGAACAAAGACCTTATGACATCACATCCTGGAATTGGTACGGTCAAACAAAATTGATAACTCAAACAAGAATTGGAACAGCTGGTTTATTTTTAACCTTAGAAATGGAAGTGCCATCATATGTGTTGAAAGATTTTTACATGTAAGCAGTAGAGTGAATTCAAAGTAATATGAACTGATGGACTGATATATTATTTGATATACATGTTATTATTAATAGTCATATAATGATTCATATTTGAAGATATAAAACGTGTGATTTGAATAGAACATTAAAATTTGAACTGAGCGCTAAATTTCGAAAATTCAAATTTCGCGCCAAAATGCGAATAATCAAATTTAAGGACTTTTTCGAAAATTTGAATTTCGCGCCGAAATTCAAATAATCAAATTAAATTACTGGGGTTAAGGTTAGGGTTAGGGAAGCAGGAAGAGTATCTATGGCACCCGGAACCCATGGGTAAATAAATTTTCGAGTGCGCGAAGCGCACTCGAAAATGTATTTACCCTATAATCCGAAAAATTTTGAGGTCCCCCCCGCCGTGTATTAAGTGTATGAAGGTCAAAGGTGAAGGTCAGGTCTAAGGTCAAGGTCAAGTGTAGAGGTTTGTATATTATGGTCATTTTTAGTTGTAAAACTTTAACTTTGAAAATTTGTAAACTTAGTCATTTTTGTAAAAAAACTTGGAATTTTTCAAGTTGCATACAGATGCATACAACTAGGATTTTTTCATCAAATGGGTACATACAATATATCATTCGAATGCTCTTTTCATGCTGATTCTAATGGTGTATTGTATGACACATGTATGACATATAACTAGAGAGCTACATGTCTTTAAAGAATGGGCTAAAAACTTAGTGAATTTAAAATCTAACATTTGTCTGCTTGTATACAGTTGCATACAACTAGGATTTTCCCATCGAATAGGTACATACCTTATATCATTCGAAAGGTCTTTTCATTCTAATTCTTATGGTGTCGTGTATGTCACATGTATGATATCATCCTGGACTGCTACAAGCATTTTAAAATTAACAACATAACTGTTTCTTTAACAGTTATATGTTCCTATTTATTTCAAGTTGAAGTCTTCATATTTGATTTTTTGTTTCAATTCAGTTATTGAACATCATTAATTGTAGATAGTTTTTCCCCTTTCCCATTCAGACCTTAATTGAAGACCGATTTGTGAAATGATAAAACAAGTCTGTTGATATAGACAAATGAGTATTAAATGAAGAGATTAAGAAAAAACACACTAAATGTCATCAAGGTAAGGAAAAGGTACAAGTTTTTTCAAGTCCACTGGCACATGGATCCTGGTCTTTTTGGGCGCACAAGGACAGCGACGTGGTGTGTCAAGGTCAATGATTGAAAATTCGAGAGCGGTTGTGAGGTTCCGCTCGTTCGGCTCCATTCGCATGAAGACCCGTTTCGTGTGGTATTTTTTCGGCGCGTTTTTCACTTTGACAGTGACCCTTCCATAAAGTGGCGTTCGCATGGACTTCTTATTCATGTGACGCATCGTCTCGATTGATACGTCACTATCCTCACTATCATCACTCGAGTAGTCGGGCGATGCAGGGGCTTGGGTGAACACCACCGGCTCGTTTGGTGTTGTAGATCGCTCCATCGGAGATTGGGGAGGTGTATTGGTACGTTCCACTGGCGAAGTGGTACGATCAGCAGTACCGTTCTCAACTGCAGCTTCCTGTTTGCGATCCATAATGACTTGTAGATTTAAAATAATTGTAACTTGTAAACGTGAGGATTAGTACCTTTGATAAGAATTGGTACAAACCTCGGACTTATATACTTTTTAAACAAAGGAAATCCTAACAGCCAATCAGAGAGGTACCGAACTTCCCTAAAGAATATATAACTATATAAAGGATGTCATTGTTCTAAACTGTTAAGTACTTATCCTCAACGTTCCATAACAAGAAGCATGTCCTCAAAACCTCTATTCTATTTTCAAAATGACAGCCAAGTCATTATGGGAGGTCAGTTGGATATGACCGTGCATCTCTGTTGCGGCTGAAAAGTGGCCCTGTGGAAAACTTTGACTGTGACAGCACTTCAAAGGTGGAGTGGACTACCAGTGAAGTGCCCGGTACACGAGTGTGACCATGACGTTAGCAACAATCAGACATTTCATGAATGGTGTGATGACTTCCTGAAGATCATGAAGTCTCCTGAGGGACGTGATCTGTACCCATCATTTATTTTCAATGCATAAATTAAACTTACATTGTAAATCTGTTGTCTTTTTTATTTTAAACATAGTTCTGGAATTGGTTTTCTTATTGGGGAGCAACTAAATCATAACTGCACATTAAAGTTTCACATCTAAATAGTGCTACATTTAAAATAATTGTCACAATAGTCGCAATTGAGCAAACCCATTCAAAATCAAACGGACGTCTATCGGTACGTACCCAAGTACTCAGAACCAAACCACACAAGTTCGATCATAGACGTTCCGAAACACAGTGTACTCAACCGAGTGTACCGAACACATGTACCTATCCAGTAAAACAGATGTCATACAGGTTCCTATTCATAACACTGAATTATACATGTACCCATCCATGTACCTATCCCTCGCAAGTAGGGCACAGTTTTCACTACTGGCATGCGATTAATTACAGCCTGTACAACTTAAAACAAGAATGATTAAATAGATGTGTTTATGAAATAATGAAAATACTCTACGAATAGATTAGATATTGTGACTTCTAGCTAGATCATATGAAGTAGATGAGTCTCAATATCCCTTCAATTTTGAGTATGCTTGCACATCCAGTGAATCAGAAATTCTTGAAGTCAATTTAAACATTGATAGAAAACAATATTGGCAATATCTACAATCATCATTATTAGTGTCATGATGTGCGTACATCTTTATCACATTTGATGATCTTGATGAACAATTGAAGCAATAACATTAGGAGATCGAAGGGCATATTTCCAGCGTTGTCAGACTGCTTCATTGAAGAAGCATGATGCTCAATTGAGTTTGTGGTGCTTTCAATCATAGAGTAGGGATATATTGGATATCCTAATATAGTTACTCTATGCTTTCCAAAGTGCGCAATCTTTTTGGAAAGGAATTATCAAACTACATCGTTCAAACCATAGAGTAGGTTCTAACCTACAGTGGAAACATATTCTCATAAAATTGAGGCTGTTTTTTAAACCCAATTAATTGTCTGGAAAATTTTTGTCTTTTCTCTCGATCCGCACAAAATTGCGGGAATTTTTAAAATTCCACAGGTGTGTGTGTTATACACATTTACTTAATCATTCTTGTTTTAAGTTGTACAGGCTGTAATTAATCGCATGCGGTGAATATATTTTCCACGGCAAACAAATGAAAATGTTTATCGATATATTGATCATCTGAAAAACCGAAAACTGACCAATCATGGGACGTCGTTGGTCAAATGAAAAATTCAAACCATTACCAATAGTTTTGCCGTTGTAAGTCGCGAACTCTCCTCCTTCATGCGGGGAAACATAAACGAATCGCATGCTATTCATCAATGGCCTTTAATAAGAAAGTAAGTCTTTCTAGTTATGCCATTGCATATACTCGTCAAATGCCTTCACTGTCTTACAGAGTTTTGAACAGAGTAATAGTTTCAGCTTTCTGTTAACAGTTCAGGCACATGACGGTATTCACCTGTCGAGATATTCGTATTTGCATTGATATCTGTATAGCCAGTAAGCAAACGGTTTAATGTTGACGTGGAAAATTTTACAATACCTCCATTGAGTGGTTCCAATTTCGGAAAAAACATTCAGTGGCGGTGCCAACTTCACATCACCGCCGTTGAGCTTTCGGGTTGGTTTTTCACCGACTGTGGTTGATTTTCGTGAAATTAACGAGTGGCACATGCTGGCACACTCCATCTAGATCGATTCTGATCGTTGGTTTGACTGGCACATGCATTTTTCAAGATGGCGGTGCTAACTTCACATCACCGCCATTTTGTGGTTTCGGGGACTAATTTCTCAGCAAGTACGGGGATTTAGGTGCTGAAACTTGCTGGCACAATGTTTTTGATGGTCTTCTATCTGTTGTGCGTGTTTCGTATGCTTTGATTGTGTATTTTGGAAAAAAATTTTAGTGGCGGTGCTAACTTCACATCACCGCCATGTCGAACTTTCAACCAGCGATTTCTCCTAAACTAGGGGGAATTCTTTCAAAATAGTGAGTGGCACATGCTGGCACGCTCCATCTAGATCGATTCTGATCGTTGGTTTGACTGGCACATTCCATTTTCAAGATGGCGGTGCTGAGTGGCGGTGCTAACTTCACACACGTAGTGTTTCCTTCTGTTTTAAATTGTTTTCTTAAATTGAAGAGGTTTTCAATGTATTTTCGAAATGATGAGACGTGGTAATTTTCTTCATAGATTATACCATCTGTAATAGATAATATTTTTCCATCACATCTAACAGTTTCCTGTATGTCTACAGAATTTAATACTTCATAACACATTCCATTCCTAAACCTTATTATTTCTTGATTGCAATTGTTTTCATTTTTTACCTTATCTTTCGCAGGGACTGGTTGGAAAAACATCATCAGGATAATGAGACACAACTGTGAATATTCCAGTTTTAGGACGAAATGATTGAGTATTAAATTGATATAATATTGCTTGTTCTTCTTCTTGTCTAAATTTTCTAGCTGATTCAGCTTTAGGATATTCTGAATGTTCGTCATACATAGCTGATGGATATAATGATGTTGCATCAAAAGCCACTAAGAACTCATTTTGTTGTTCGAGCAGTTTATGTTCAATTTCTTTACAAAGATCATTTCTGTCTTTAAACTTTTTAACTGATTATACTGTTTCATTGAATCTATTAAATTGTTACCTGGTATATACCGCTGTAATATTGCTATCAAGATGTTACAAAATGGAGATATATATGTTCTTATATTTGCTGACACTCTTCCACCTTTAACAGATTTTCTAACATAGTTTCTAGTCCATAAATCAGTATGTGAATGTATATCCAACGAAGTTGCCGGAACCAAAGTTCTATCCACATTGTCCTCTTGCACGCTCTTAATCCAACCGTTAAATGTTAAAGCGGAGGATGTTAAATTAGTAGTTATATCTTCACCAATTGATTCTTGCATAACATTATTATACTTGTAGATACAAAATGCTAATGAAAGAACATCGTTAATTAAATTCGGTTTCCACTCATGTTCTTTTTCTTTATAATTGACATGTGTAATTTCTCCAATTTCATAATTTAATTTACACATATTGGTGGGGGTTTTAAAATTCTCGCACCATTTGGAAAGACTCGTTTTCACGTGTTGATAGCTACATTTCATTACAATAGTTTGTAGTGGTACTGCACCTCGGAGGGGTACTGTACGACAATTTCGTTTGGAACATTGTTGCTTAGATCTAGAGGAACGTTGGATATACTTACTAACACTTTCAGTTGTATAAGGATTTTGTAAAGAAGCACTTAGTATTCCTCTTGATGTTTTAAGCTGTGGTTTAGTTAATTTAAAATTAGATTTTATCGGAAAATATGAATCGAATCCTGATGAATTGTGCGCTATTAAAATTATTTTCCGATAATTAAAAGCTCCAAGGTTTTTGAAAAATTGATGCACCGGACATTCATCTTGCTTCCTAATAAAGATTTTCACACAACGTTGAAGTTTGTCAAGTTCTTGTTCAGTTAAGTTATTGTATTCACTTATCTGTTTCTTAAGTTCTTTAATTACATGTTCATCCTTACTACTTTTTATTTTAATCATTTCGCGCAACAATCGTGCGTCTACTTCTTTCAATCTTCGCTTCGGTAAGCAACACATGAATTTATTGAAATTGATAGCAGCTAAAGCATAAGGCATAGGATGAGCTGTTGGACAACGAGGATCTGGATAAGTTTCGAGATCGCATATATATGTTGAACCATAGTCAATTGGTTTCTTTGTTAAGGTTTTACACGGAAGTGTTGTTAGATTTTCGTCAGTAACTGTTTTATATATTGGTTTGAAATTATTTTCAATTCCTCTAATAGCTTCTGCTTTGTAAACCTTATCTATTGAACAGTAGTGTCCTATTGATGAACCTTCGTGAGAATAATTGTAATAAACGTAATTATAAGGTGTTGTAATACCTCTAGGATTTAAATGACGATTAGTAGGGATGTAATACTGAACGCATTCTCCAAAGTATTTATTGAATTGAGAAAATTTGCAGTTTGACGTTACTCCTGTTCTAGATGTAGCTTTCTCTTTATATAAAAAGTCATTAAACATCTCGATCATAATTTCAGTTTGTTCTTGATTGAAACCATGTAAGGCGTTGTAACATTTTATAAAGCAGAAATCTTCAGAAGGAATGTAGAAATATTGTCCGATGTATTCCTTGATTCTATATTTCATGTCAATACCAGCACCTCTATGTGATCTTTGTACTAGTTTCATTCCAAAATCTTCGTATTTGATACTACCGGTAAAAACCCATTCATTAGTATCTAATTTGTCATCTATATTACGAAGCCATGTTTCAAATGAATTTCTATCATAAAATGTAGCGTAAAAATTTTGTATTATGGTTCCATCTTCTTTGATTATTGCACCAAATAAATTTAAAACTTTCCCATTTCGTAAAAAGTCACGTATATCATTTACTGCATTAGTAAAAAGTTCATTTTCATACGTGATTTCGTTCGAATTAAACAGATTCAATACATTGTCACCAAGTCTATCATTAGAGAATATATCAGTTTCTAATGTTTCCTTTGTTCTACGGTTCTGTTTTTTAATATTACGTTTAATACTACGCTTAATACTACGTTTAGTGCGTTTCTGTTTTTTAATACGGCAGAATTCAGCAATTTGTTTCTTGATTAATTCGTCAATCGTATGTTCTGATCCTTTATTCATTTTACCATTCATATTTTTTAAAAGAAAAAATTGTTTTTTTATTTCTAAATATATACAGGGATATTTAGTTGATGTAATGTTTCTAGATCATACTTTGTTAAATTTTCTTTCTTAACCAACCACCATATATTATTGTATGCTAAAAATACTCTGAAACTTCGTAGACAAAGTGGAAAGGTTTTTGTTTTAGTGTAACTTCTTATACCGTGTTTTATTTTATAGTCTTTAAGGAACTCTATGTATTTATGACGGTAATAAAATTTAACTTCTTTCTTCGAATTTACAGGATTTGTAGGATGCCTATAATCTTTTAAAACTGGTACATGCTCTATTTTTTACTTGTTAACCATATTTTTTTTAAAACGAATCTACATTTTACTTAACTCGTTAAAATCTCGTTAAGTTACTTAATCGTTAAATGGTTTTATATCACTTAATATATTCTTAGCATCATAAACTAAAGGCTTCACACTTTTCAATACATCTCGGAAATCACTAATTCCTGTTCGTATAGCATCTAGTCCATCCCTATTTTCTAATCGTTTAGGAGTAATGGGCAAAAGACCGTTCCAGGACACCATAAAATTCAAAAAAATAGTATCTTTAAAAACGACATAAATTCATGAATTTGAACCCTTTTTCAGGTTATTAAGATTTAAATACATGAATTTAGTCCATTCAAAAAGTACCATTTTTTCAAAAAATTGCATTTTTAAAAACGACTAAATTCATGAATTTTGGTCAATTTCTCAGGTTATGAAGACCTAAATTCATGAATTTATGACGTTTTTAAAAATACCCAATTTGTGATTATGACATTTTGCTCCCAAAATCATGACCGTTCCAGGACACCGAAAAAATCATAAAAGTTAAGAATCTCAAATTTGTGATTATGACATTTTTCATTGCTTAAATCATGACCGTTCCAGGACACCGAAAATCATTAAAGTTGAGAATTTCAAATTCATGAATTTTATCCATCTTTCAGGTTTTTAAAATATATCATGTGACTAAAAATATTTCTTTAAAAGTGGAAGAAACAAAAGTGGAAGAAACCGCAAGAATATATCCTTCGTTGTCATATGAACGTAGTTCTACTTTAATGGACATTGAAAAAATGAACAAAGAAAAACACAAAGATAGAGTTAGGTATATGAAAGATAAGGAATCTCGATTATTACTTAGACTAGAACATTATAAAAAATTAAGAAAGAGATGGACCAAAGTTAAGAATGTAACACAAGGAATTGGCATATTCTTAACAATAAGTTTAGGCGCTCTCACTATTGTTATATCTTCAGGTGTTTTATTAATTCCAGTAGTTGCTACAGCTTTAACAGGTACGGGTGTTTTTGCAACTTCACTTGTTGGAATGTTAGATAAATCTTTAATAACTAAGAAACGAAAATCATTAAAAACTAAGCATTTACATATTAAAGAAGTCTATGATAAACTACATTACTACTTTCAAAGAGTATGTGATGATAATGTTATTACGTTAGATGAGATTGAAAAATTTGATCAAATAGCTAATGAAGTAAATCAAATATCATTTCAATTACAGTCAGAAAAAGTTGATGATAAGAATAAACAGGATGGCAAAATTTCGAGTGATGGTAAAACTTTTAGTGATGGTAAAATTTCTAATGAAGAAAATGATAAAATTTTTTTAGAAGAGCTAAAAACTTTAAGCAAAAATTTAAGCAAAACTTTATTAAACAAAACTTTATTAAACAAAACTTAAAACAAGAAACCTTTAAACGAAAAGATGACAGACAACAAAGCAATAAAAAAATAATTTGTTCAGTAAAATGTTTTTGTTGTATTCCAATGTTACCACAAAATTCAAATATTATATTTTAAAAATGGATAAAATTAGAGCTGATAATTTTAAAATAATAAAACAATTAGAAGAGTTAATAAAACAAACAAATATTATGAAAGAAAATCATCTTCAACATAGAATGATAAAAGCTGGTATTCAATCTGATATATTTGAAAAAATGCAGCAAACCGAGCAAGTAAAAACTGATTTTAAAAAAACTATCAAACCATTTAAAACTCTTGAAAAAGAACTTACAAATAATGATAAACAAATTGATATAACAGATCCAGAGCACAAAACTATATTAGATGACTATGGATTACTAGAATCAAACATTAATAAGAAATTACCAAAATCTATGCAATTTGAACATTCTATTTCATTTATAGATGGAAAAACAATACCTAGATTTTATCTCGGACAAAAAGAAATATTTCCACAACCTTTTCGAGGTTTAATTTTTTCACCAGATAAATCTCCTTTTAATTTAGATAGAAATTTTGTTGATCTTTTAAGAGGAGCAGATTTAAATAATTATGCTGTAGAAGATCTCATAAAATATAAAGCTATGTTAGATAGAGTTGGTGCAGTAAAATCTCTTAGACGTTATAAACAATTAGAAAATTTATTATCAACGGGAGTTAAAGTAGGAAAAGGTTTATCTGAAAAACAGAAAACAGAAACAACTGTATTTTTACCAGATGATCCACAAGAATTACTAAATAGATTAAATATTTTAATATCGGCAATAAAAGAAGGACATAATTCTAGTTTCAATGAAATTCATGCTATATTGAAAATACTGCTGGAAAAGAAGATTCTAAATGAAGAGGATTATAAAAGTATAACCGGACATCTCTGATGTCTTTAAGGGCTTGGCCCGTAGCTGAAATATGTTGTTTCTAATTTTTATCTATGATTTTTATCTATAATATTTATTCAAAATTTTAACTAAAAAATGTGTTCAGCAGATTTAGACAAAATTAATAATCATTTAGAAAATTTGACAGAGATTTTGGGTTCATCAAAATTTAGTACGACGTTAAAAATTATAACAACTACTTCATCACACACTTGTAATTTAGAACCCATTCTACATTTGGAACAAAATAAAAATTATCAAATTGCATTGACTAGTTTCTCCACATTTAACACTATTCAAAACGTTATCAAAGATGTGAATGATCAATTTAGATATTCTACTGATAAAGGCAGAACATGGAAAATATTAACTTTTCTTCCTGGTTCTTACGAAGTTGAATCAATATCAAATGAAATTAAGAGACATTTAGGTATACCATTTAAAGATAAGAAACAATTACATTTTGCAGTTGAACCGGCAGTTAATAAATTTTCTCTTACTTTAGACGAAAATCATCAAGTTGATTTTAATCATGATAGATCATTGTCAAAGCTATTAGGATTTAATAGACAAACCTATAGTCAAGGTTATCATTTAGGTGAGAAGATTCCAAAAATAACTGAAATAAATTCAATTGTTGTACATTGTGACATTATTGAAGGAGGATATATAAATGGTAAATTGTCAAATTTAATATTCAGTTTTCCAGCTTTTACTGTACCCATTGGTTATAGATTAAATGTAATTCCACAAACATTAATATATTTTCCTATTACAAGAAAAACTATTAACAACATTGGCATTAGAATCACTGATGAGAAAGGACAAGAAATAAATTTTGGAGGTGAAGAGATTATGATAGATCTTTTGGTTCGGGAGGTATAAACTCCCGCGCGAAGCTAGAGAAGTTTAATTTTCTTCTTCTTCTTTAAAAATAAAAATAAAATAAAAATAAATTTTTTTTATCAAAAAATGAGTGAAGTACCCCATTAAATAAAAAGAAACTTAAATTTAATCATCATCCAAATTTATCTAATAAAGTTTTGTCAGTTATTTGCGGAAGATCAGGTTGTGGAAAAACGTATCTATTATTTAAAATTTTAACGACTCCAAATTTTTTGGATTATAACAATCTTATAATTTATACAACAACGGCAGAACAACCCGTCTATCAATTTTTAAAATATGGATTTGAAAATAATCTTTAAAAAACAGCAATTGCTTCATTATTCAAGGAATATGAAAAATCTGAAGATGAAGAAGAAATAAGTTCGTGGTGTGAAGAAGCAGCAAAAAATAATCAGTTACTTGAAACCAATAAAAATAAGCATATAAAGATACAATTAATAGATGATAGTGGTAATATGCAAGATCCTAGTAAACTAGATAAAACAATGAAACATTGTGTAATTTTTGATGATTGTGTTAATGATAGAAATCAGTCAGTTCAGAGAAATTATTTCACAAGAGGTAGACATAATAACTGTATTGTATTTTATTTAACACAAAGTATGTATTCATTAGATGGAAGTGTTATTAGAAAGAATGCAAATATATTTATACTATTTGAAATAAATGCAAGAAACTTAAGTGATTTGTTAAGAGATTTATGCGTAAGAAATAAAGATGAATTTAAACAATCGTGTAACAATGCTTGGTCAAAAGATTATGGATTTATCACAATTAATATTGATAAAAAAATTCATGATAGAGTTATAGAACATTTGTTTACCGAGTGATAAAAATATACAAATATAGTGTTATAATATTTTATTATTTTTTATTTTATGTATATATCAAATTTGTCTATCTTAGAAATTAGAAAATTAAAAAGGTGAAGTAGTTATTCCATCAGGTAAAATTTTTCTTTTATCATCAAATGAATCTAATGCTAATTTATGTTCTTCTTTTAAATACATATTATGTTTTTTTGAATTAAGTCTATAATTACATGCTGTTTTTATTTCATTATTAAATAATACATTTTTATAATCTTGAAATGTTATTTGATTAGCCACTGATGCCTTTGAAATTCCTTTTAATG
The DNA here is from genome assembly GCA_907163375.1 of Prostheceraeus crozeri. NCBI lineage: Eukaryota > Metazoa > Platyhelminthes > Polycladida > Euryleptidae > Prostheceraeus > Prostheceraeus crozeri. The sequence continues at coordinate 484,840 of CAJQUW010004875.1, forward strand.
TTTTATGTGTTTTAATATTATTAGTTGTGTTATAACAATAACATTTAGATTTTAAAAATATAGCTTCTGTTATGAAATCTTCATTTCCTTCTAATTCATCTTTTACTTTACATAAATCAGAAGGATGAATGATATCTTTTATTTTATTAATTTCTTCATCAAGTGTAGAATTATACGGTATTGTTAATTCTAAGAAAACAGAATCGGTATCTGTAAAGTGTAATTTATAGTTTTTGCCATAAGCAGGTGCTAAATAATCATATATAAATCTATACATAAATAGTTTAGCTAATTCTAATATAGTGAATCCTATAAAATTAAACTTATCATGTTTTACGCTGATTCGACGTAAATGTACAGCACATAGATTATCACTAAATCTAGTAGTTCTTTTACATGTAGGTAGGTTTCCTTGTTAAATTTTGAAACCTATCTTTATCATAAACTATTTCAATATTTTGTCTATTACGCACATTTTCTAAAGTCTTACCATAAAATGCATTATTCATTAATTTGAAGAACACGTTTCCAAAATCATCTTTATTTCTTTTAGCTATTTTACGTTTTTCAATATTGAACTCTATATAATTTTTTAACCACCTAGATATTTGATAAAATAGTTTTCGATGTATTTTGGTGAGAATCATTCCATGTTCTAAATACCAATCTAGCATTCTTCCTTCAACAACATACTTTCCTTTATTGCTTTGTGTTAACATAAGTTTTTTTGTTGGTCTGTATTTCTTAGGAATTATAGATTTTTGATAATCTGAAAAATTTTCTATATTGGGTATTTTGTTTTCGGGACAGAAAGGAAAATATTTTGTTTTATCTTTTATTTCATCAGGGTATACTAAATCAACTTCATATATATAACCATGATTATAATTTCCATCATATGTTTTTTGATAATCAAGAACGGGCGGAGCCCTAGTAGACATCTCTGATGTCGTACCAATATTACACCATTCCATCTCACCTGTTGGTAATTCTTGTATCATGCAAGAAGAATATAAGCTATTAAAATCATAATATAACAAATAGTTTTCTCTCATGATTTCATCAACTGCTGCTTGACTATCTTCATTTGATATAAGTCCTTCTATATTTTGATTAAACAATTTTATAAACTGATCGCTTTCTTCTGGAGATAAAGGTTTCATTATTCCATAATCATCAGGATTTACTTTTTTATTGTAACACTGTACATAACGATTACCTAAAACTGATGAAACTCCACCTCTAATTCCGGACTCAAAAAATAATAATTTATCATAAGAACTTTCTTTATAATATTTAAGTTTAACATTTGTATGTTTTAATCCTGCCAACCATGTTAGACCTGGTGTACTATATGTATAACATGGATCTATTCCATGATATTCTATACACATATCACGAAAGTTTTCGAAAAGATCAGCTAGTATTAATACATCTATCTGAAGATATTTCATTGTATAATCATACATTGTTTTACAATTTAACTCTCTCTAATTCTTTTCAGCTTCTGCATAATCTTCTTTAGATAACTGTGATTGTTTTAATGTTGATTTAAATTTATTTATTGGAGGAAGTTTCTGTTCTTCCATAATTTTATTCACAGAATTAAAATCTCCAGTTATGTACTCATACGGAAATATTCCTTTCAAAGGTTTTAAATTATATTTATTTAATATTTTACATTGTTCAGATTTCAAAGTTTTTCCCATAACATCTAATGAATAAGGAGTAAAAAATCTAAATGCATCTAAAATTCTAATACAACCTAATTGCATTGAAAAATATTCTTCTTCTGTTTTACATAGTGCATTTATTTGTTGTTGTTGTAATTTTTCAGATGAAAATAAATCTTTCATTACTAGATGGAAATCATATTTAGAACCATTGTAGAAATATAGAGGAACAAAGTTATATTTAAATTTATTAGCATTAAGATTACAAGAATTATGTGCTGCACCTCTATATAATCCATTTAGATGATCATGATCTTTTACTCAAACGGCAGAGCCGCCGCTTCGCTTATCAAGATATCTACCTTTGCCATTTTTATAATTTTTTGTAAATTCTTTTCCACAGTAATAACAATTTGTTTCATTAACAAAATTAATTTTTTCTTCATCCGTTAATGGAATCATTGGTATATTTGTTTCAAGCAATTGTGAAAAATAATTTTGTAATTCTTCTACTTTCTTTGTAAACATTTCTGAACTATCTTCACCATAGTATTGATAATATTCTGATTTAAATAATTCAGGATAATTTGAATGAATGTACATTCCCCAACATAATGGTTTTTGTTCAAATAAATATTTTTCTTTACTTTGTTCAGATGCACTTTTTTCATAATTACAAACCGAAGGTTCTAGGGCTTGGCCCGTACCATTTTCAGAATTATAATTTTCAGAATCGGGTGAAGCGCTGGAACTTTCAGTTCGATTTTGTGTCATATTAACATTATATGCTTCAAAATCACAATAAATAGTAAAGGGTACTTTATTTTTGAAATACGATTTATTGTATTCTAAATAATCATCTGTAGGAAAAGTATTTTCAACTGCTTCGTTTTGTTGAGAATTCTCCAAATGTCTATTCATTTCTTCTTTAGTTCTAAAACTTGTCATACATTGAAGACAAGGAAAATTAGCATTATCTGAAGTTTTTGTAAATTTAGACACATCTTTACACAATATAAAATGACCCTGATAATATAAAATATTCGCTTGTGCTGGTTGTTTTGTTTGTTTTAATTTTTCAAATTTATCTTGATATATTTCATGTGTTTCATCAATTTGTCTTTGTAAATCTTTTTCAGACTGTTGATAATTTTGATTGAATATTTTCAGCTGTTGTTCATATTCATTATTATATTGTTCTTTATATTGTTGTTGACATTTTTTTAAAGATTCATTTATTTTTTGTTTGGTTTCATTTTCTTCATTATTTAATTCCTTATTGTCTTCATTTAATTTTTGAATCGTTTCTATCTTATTTTGATAATTATGACCATATTCTTGTACTAATATTTTTGCTTGTTGTTGATAATCTGTTTTACATTTTTGTAAACTTTTATTTAAATTTTCTAATTTTTGTTGATATTCTAAAGATAAAGATGAATATTTGTAATTATAATCATCATTACGTCCTTTATAATTATTATGATTAATCATTATTGGTGATAGTGTTTTAACAATTTGACATTTTTCAGTACATATTATATTTCCTTGGTAATAAATATTATGATGCATGTAATTTCCTCTATCATTATATATTATTTCTGATTGACATAAATTTTTATTATTCAAATAAAATTTCTTTGAATCTGAGTAAAATGGAGTAATATTACCAATAGAAACATAATTCACATTTAATTCAAAAACATTTACTTCTATTAAATTTTTATTCTTTTTATGAAACTTTATTAACCTATTATAATCATATGGAAATTCATGTAAGCCATCAGAGAGATCAAATTCCTTTATATATTCTTCTTTATTATAATGACTTAGTCTTTCTTTATGATATTCTGCAGGATGTAAATGTGCTATAATACTCCACAGAAAACAATAATCATCTCCATTTTTTATGTTGATTATTTGTGGTGAACTGAAAGGTAAAGGAACATAACTACCACCAGTATTATTTTTATATTTATCAATTACTATTTTCTTAGATAGTATTTTAACAAATCTCCAACCAGATTCACGTAACTGGGCTTCAATTATACAATTTTCTAATTTAAGTATCATCGATTCAAATATGGGTTGTATATCATTTACATTATGAATTTCTTGTGAATTTGTAAAATGTCCTTGTATTATTTCTTCAGGAATTCCATCAGGTCCATTTTTTGTATAAAGTACTTCTACATTCATATAACATTTGAAAGATTTCTTAAATATTTTGAAAAAGTTTTTTAATACATTATAAAAGGTTTCATCGGTTTCATTATGTTCAACGGGCGAAGCCCTAGAACCTTCGGTTCGTTCCGCTTCATCGGTTTTTTTAGTTTCATCAAATTCATCTATTTCGTTAAATTCATCAGTATCGCTAAATAAATATCTTCCATCTGGTGCGGGCGAAGCCCTGGAAGACATCTCCGATGTCCCATGTACATGTTCATCTTCACTATTAAAAACTTTTTTATATTCCGAATGTGAATAATCATCAAACATTTTTTTAACTTTTATATCAGTAGGTAATGTTTCTAGATAGTTTATATAACTATTTAATTTTAATATATTTCCTTCATCAACTCGTTCTACATTTTGTAAATGCAATTTACTATTTAAATGAGATTGATAACTTCTTTTTGTTTGCAACTTTTTTTTACATAAGACACAATAAAACTTGGTATTTTCCATTTTTTATTTTTTAAAGAAAAATTTGTGTTTCAATTTTAGATATAGACATTCTAATATCAAGGACTTGAGAGTTATTTCATATTATTATATATTTCACGTTCTTTAGTTATTTTATTTTCTTTATCATATTAAGTTTTAGCATATAATGTTTTATCATATTAAGTTTTATCATATAACGTTTTATCAAAAGATAATTTAAATTTATTTTCACTAACTATTGATTCTTCATCATCATCATCAATTGATTCTTCATCATCATCATAAATTGTTTCTTCAACATCATAAATTACACTTTTTGGTATAGGATGCCATTCCCTGATAGGATACCATTCTCTTATTGGAATATCTAATTCTAAATTACATCTTTTATCTGATAATAATATAATAGAGAAAAATATTGGTCTTTGTTCTCTTTTGGAAAATTTAATAACACCACCATAATCTGAATCACTTTTAGTTTTTATTAAAGATGATAAAATTTTAAATTGATTAGATGTAAATCCTAATTTAAATTTTGTAGAGCCGACACATAGTTGTCGAACAGTATCTTCAACTATTCCATCATTATTATTTTCAATTGTAAGAAAATGAAATTTAGATAACTTTTGATTATATGTAGTATTAATATCATGTACATCAGTATGAGATATAAATTTTTCTTTACTTAAATTTTTATAGTTACTAATATTTTTATAATCTTTCTTACCATTTACACCATTTTCAGATGTTTCAGAATCATCTCCATTATCATCATCTATATTATCATCATCTATATTATTATCATCATTATTATCATAAGATTCTTTAAGATCGGGCAAAGCCCTAGAACCTTCGGTTCGTTTATTATGATTATGATTATGGTCATTGTTAATAGTATAAGGTGTTGTCCACATATAAATTTTTTCTTGTTGAGCTAAGCCATTTATGTAAGATTTTAATAAATTAATATTTAAATTGGAATACAATCCTATATATGTATCATCATCATATCTTTGCGGCATTTCTAATGTTTCTTGTTTATAAATTGTATCTCTATAATATACTTGACATAATAATTCTTCGTTATGCTTTTTACTCTCGATGTGAATATTATATTGGTTTTGTTCATCAACAAATAATCTAATTTTTTCTTTTGAAAAGGATTTTAATTTTTTAACTAATTCTTTAATATTAATATAATTAATAATTTTAGTTTCTATCCAATCAGTATTACTAATCGGCAAAACTGCTCTAATGAATCCATAAACATTATTATGACCTATTATAACCATATTTTCTTTATTTAATTCTACATATGCAACATCATTATATTTGCTTACAATCTCCATAAATTTTATAAATGGATCACCTGGAAAAAAACAATAGTTAGTTTCTATAGAAGGTAAACCTTTAGTCTGTTCTCTAAATATTTCGGCTTGTAATTGAAATAAAATATTAACATCTATACATGGATTTGTAATAGTATTATTATTATTATTATCAAAACATTTATTTTCAAATCCCGTTGATCTCGTCGAATAAGGAGAAAAGGATGATGCGGGCGAATATAATTTTTTTAAATTTGCTTTATCCATTTTTTTATTTTTATTAGAAAAAATTTTATTTTTTTATTTTTATTAGAAAAAAAATTTTATTTAATTTTTTTATTAGAAAAAATTTTATTTTTATTAGAAGAAATTTTATTTTTTTATTGTTAAAAAATGATGTTACCAAATGTTGGTGGAGGTGCATATACCCCGAATAATCGTGAATTAGAAATAGAGATAGAAAATTATATCATGAAAACTGGAGACGTTTTATCTGGTCCATTGCATCTTTCTATTCTTCCGCAACAAAATACAGAGTTAACAAATAAACAATATGTTGATACACAAATCAATGATTTAAAAGAAAAATATATAAACGATGTTTTGGTTCCACTGATGAATGAATTAAAGTTGGTTAAACTTAATGACAAATCATTAAACGAAAAATTATTAAAACTTGATAAAAAGGATAGAGAGCTAGAAGCAGATATAGCAAAACTTTTTAAATAAATTTCATAACAATCAAAAATTTTAATATTACTTTCTATAAAGTTAAAATCTGCAGTCATTAAAAATAAACAACAGATAAAATTATTGAAAGAACAATTAGAAGATGAAATAGAAAAACTACCTGAAAGAATTTAAAAAAATTTAAAGCAGTTACAAACTACATTCCAAAAAAGTGTTGATGAATTAGGTTCTAAAATTACTCAACAAATGAAAAAGATGAATAGAATAATAAATGAAGTAAACTCACTTAATCAAAGAGTTGATAAAATGAAAACTCTTAAAATCAATTTAGAAAATGAATTAAAGAAAAATTTAAAAGAAAACTCGAAAGAAAATAAAGAACAGTTAGATGCTGTTAAAAGACAATAAGATGTTCTTAAAATTAAGTTAAATGCTCTTAAAACGGCATTGAAGATTAATCAGCAGAAAATGCAAGTTAATAGAAAAGAAATTAAAGTACATCACACGCTGCTTGACGCAATAGATAAAGTGCAACAATCAATTAATAAAGTTATCTCGAAGTTGTTGTCCATTCACAAACGTAAATCTTGATCGGACCAAAGGTCCTCAGGTTTCTAACCTATCGTAGCGAAGCTCCTCGAGGCTTTAGCCGATCGGACCAAAGGTCCTCAGGTTACTAACCAATCCTAAACGTAAATCTTAGCGCAAATATTAAACGGACCAAAGGTCCTCAGGTTACTAACCAATCGGAGCGAAGCTCCTCGAGGCTTTAGCCGATCGTAAATATTTTTTCCCAAAAGTCAAATTTAATCCTAAAAAATGCCTATAATTTATAAACACAATCTTAAACATTTTGCTTCAAATAAAAAAATTGCTCATGAACCACGCATGAATCCTGTTTATCATTATGATAATAGTGAAACAGTCGGAACACAAAAGTTCCTAGGCACCGCAGGTGCCGTTCACACGGAAGGAGCTGGCATCTTCTCTGGTATTGGAAGTATCGTTAACTTAATTAAAAATAATAAAGATTTGATTACATCTGCTGCTAAAGGAGCAGCTGCTATAGGTAGTACAGCTAGTGCAATATCAAATGCTGTTAAATCTCAAAACGAATTAAAACAACTAGAAGCTATTCGTAAACTTAGGAATGATTCCGAAGAACTAAAAAATTTAAAAAAACTTTCAGAGGAAACAAAAAATAAAATTGCTAACATAGCTGTTGGGGAAACCTTGAGGAGCGGAGCTCCGTCTGATAGTAAACATAAGAAGAAATCTGGCGTAGCCATAAAACGTTCAATTGAACCTACGGTTCGTTCAATTGAAGAAATAAGAGGAAATGGCGTGAGTAGCAACCTTCGGTCTAACCAGCAAAGCTGTAGCGGAGCTGGTCTAGCAAAATTCTAAAATTATGTTTTTTAGTAAAATTTTTTAGCAAAATTTTCTTAGCAAAATGTTTTCAGTAAAATTATTTTAGTAAAATTAATTTAGCAGAATTTTTTCTGTGTGTGAGAAAAACAAAAAGTCAAATTATTTTTTATAAAAATGTCTTCGCTTATCGAAAATAAATTTAGATTAGACGATCCTCCGTTCGTCAGTAATAATCAAAAGAAGAATGACTATATAAGAATTGCTATGAATCCCGGATCTTCCAGGAGAGTAAATACTGGAGGTGATTTAATTTTTGAAGTTGATAATCAGCAGAGTTATATATATCTACCTGATTCATTTTTACATTGTGAATATTCTTTGTATAGTGATGCCAATTTTACAACACCATTACCAGAAACCGATAATATTGCACTAGAGAATAATTTTTTTCCAAGATTATTTACACAAATGCGTTTAGATGTTGCAACTCAAAATATAGAAACAATAAGTGATTCTCCAGGTGTAATTGATACAATGCTTAGATTTGTAACAATTGGGGAAAATAATAAAAAGTATGAAATCGAAGGTTGGTTTCCTGATAATAATGATGGTATAATTGTTGATGATTTAACTCACGCTGGAACAGATGCAGCAGGAATTGCAAAAGATGTAGAAAATATTGCAAAACATTTAAATAAAACAAGCAATAGTGCATATAAAGAAAGACGTGAATTTAACAAGAAAAGTAAACAGACAGTTAATTGGTCATTGTCTCCATTATTCGGATATTTAGATTATGACAAAATATCATATCAATTAAAATTTAAATTAATAATTCATCGTACAGCAAATAATGAATTAATCTTTTTTGGTAAGACTGGGAAAAAAGCATATTTAAAAATTGATAGACTTGAATGGTGGATTAAGCATATTACTCCTAGTTTAGAGATTGAAACAGCTATTGCAAAAAGATTAAATATTAACAAACCAATTCCAGTAAATTTTCTAAAGCGTACTGCTTGTTCAGTAACTTTTTCCGAACAAAGATTTAACTGGCATTTTACTAGAACTGCGAATACTCCAAGATATTTATTGCTAACTTTTCAAAGAAATAATTCTCCAAGTTTTGATAAGAACAACAATCTTTTTCATATTAATACAATTCGAAGTTTACAAGTTTCATTAAATCAAACCCGATATCCAATTGATCCATTAAGATTCGATGATACCAATAATCAATTTATGGAAGGATATGATGCTTATCGAAATCTTTGTATAGAATTTGGAGTTGAACCACAATTAACTCCTGGAGATTGGAGACATTTATATCCTGTTTTCTGTTTCGATTTAAGTGCACAATCTGAAGATATTATCAAGACTGGTTCTGATGTAACAATTAATATTGAAAAGAAAGATTCCACAACTTCATTGATGGCTTATGGTTTATTGCCAGAAGATGTAAAATATTCTATTGAAATTCTTAATGGAAAGATGGCTAGGATAGGCTAAAGCCCAAGACTTCGTCGATTAATTAATTTTTTTTTCATAACTTAAAATTTTGATAACTAGAATAGATTAAAAATTTTTGATAACTTAAAATTTTTTCATAACTAGAATAGATTAAAAATTCCTAATTTAAAATTTATTCATAACTAGAATAGATTAAAAATTCCTAATTTAAAATTTTTTTATTAAAAATGTCGCAAGCGAAAAGTAATAATAGTAAAACTGTTGAATTAAAATTACGTAATATTGTTGACAAAAATACCCCTAAAACTATTACGATTAACAAAAAAAGTATTACATAAGTAAACCAATGATAGAGAATATTCAATTACAAGAAGAAAAGAATGGCGGGATTCTCCCATTAATTCCACTAATAATAGGTGGCATAGCAGCTGCAGGAAGTGTTGCAGGTGGGACAGCTGGTATTGTCCAAGCAGTAAATAAAAATAAATCAGAGAAGGCAGCATTAGAAGAACAAAAACGTCATAATAGAGAGTTAGAGAAAGTTGCTAGGGGTGACGGAATAGTAGACAATTTTATTAGTAAATTAAAATTAGTTGATGAAGGAAAACGAGTTCTTAAAAATATTCTCCACAATGTTGATGATTTAATTGAAATTAAAGAAACAAAAGATGGTTCTGGAATATATCTAAGTCCTAGTATGATTCGGTAATAACCTCAGGACCTTTGGTCCGATCGGCTAAAGCCTCTGACCAAGGTTCTATCCGGTAAAACATTTATTTTATCTTTTAAAATGAATTCTACAAATTCCGAAAATTTAATTAAATTAAAAATTGCTAATTTAGATTTATTAAATTATCTATTAAACAAAAATAAAAACTCAAATTGTAAAATTTATGAAGGTAGCGACGACAAACAAAGTTTGGCTACTACCTACGGTGGTGACATACAAAAAACATTAGAAAACTTTCCTGGATTTATTTGGAGTAAATATTCAAAAGAAAAACATCTTCCTGGTCATTCATATACCGGTCCAGGAACTCGATTAGATATAAGACTAGATGAGAATAATAATCCGAAACCAGGTGAAGAACCAATAAATAGAGTAGATGCCGCCGCTTATAGACATGATTTAGCTTATCGAAATCATGATCTAAGTTCTCGACATGCAGCTGATAAGAAGATGATTCAAGAATTAGATAGTATTCAAAATCCTACATTTAGAGAAAAAATTGAAAGAATGTTTGTTAAGAAAGCTTTACAAGCTAAAATATTATTCGGACAGGGTTTAAATGAAACGACAGCAAAGCTGTCTGAGAGCAACGCTCGAACCTACGCGTCCGAAATCCACAACGAATATAGAAGGCCTAAATATTTATTGAAAGTAAAAGTATTTAATAAAGATGATATTTGGAGTGCTGATCTTATTCATATGCCGAATGAAAAAGATAATAAATACGCATTGATCGTTATAGATTTATATACACGATACGCTTGGGTAAAGCCTTTAAAAAATAAAAGTGGTCTATCAGTTAAATATGCGTTTGAAGAAATCTTTAAAGAAAGTAATAGAAAGCCAAGGAAATTGTTTGTTGATAAAGGATCGGAATTTTATAACAGAAACGTTCAACCACTATTTGAAACTGTTTATTCAACTGAAAATGCAGGAAAAGCTGTAGTGATAGAACGTTTCAATAGATCATTAAAAAATAAAGTTTTTAAAAAATTTACTGAGCGGGGAAATCAGAAATGGTTGAAGATATTACCAGGAGTTGTAGAAGAGTATAACAATAAGATTCATTCTGGTATTGAAGAAACTCCAAAGAATGCTTCTGACGACCCTGATTTAATACGAAAGAAAATATTCGAAAATAATTATTCGAACGAAAATAATAATTTGAATGAGAGTAATCCGAATTTACAGAAACGTAAGCCGAAATTTAAAATTGGAGATAGAGTTAGAATATTTAAATATAAGAATAAATTTGAAAAAGGCCTTGTTGGTTATTGGACTAAAGAGATATTTGAAGTTTGTAAAATAAACCAAACTTATCCGATTACTTACGAAATCAAAGATTTAGATGATGAAGATATCAGAGGCCGATTTTATCAAAATGAATTACAACGAAGTGATTTTTAATTATCATTATTTTCATTCAATTCTAACACAATATCAAGAAATGGTACTCCTTTTTGTAATTTAAATAAAACATAAAGACATAATTGACCACAGTAAGTAGTTCCCGGTTTTTGAATTTGAAATGTATTATAAGTTCCATTGCCAAGTAATTTTTTGGCTTTATTTGTAGGTGGAAGTCCATAGGAGTCGAAATAGTAATTATCTCGATTTTTATTAAAGATACCTGCAGACCAATGTACTCCTTTTTCATCTGTTGTGTGAAGATTTGTTATGAAATTAATAGTTATTGTTGGCTTATTTTTGATCAATTGTAATTCGACTCTCATTAGAACATGAAAATTCTTTATTCCTAATTGATTTGCAATTTTCTTTAGATCAAAATTTGTAGTTGTTTGCGTTCCATATAATTTTAAAAACTCATTTATGTTGTTCATTTTATAATAAAAAAATTTCTTAAGGGACCCCTAGAAGTCAGAAGGGACCCCTAGAAGTTAGAAGGGAGGGGGTAGTAGAACTACGTTCATATGATATTGAAGGATATATTCTTGCGGCTTCTTCCACTTTTGTTTCTTCCACTTTTAAAGAAATATTTTTATTCACATGATATATTTTAAAAACCTGAAAGATGGATAAAATTCATGAATTTGAAATTCTCAACTTTTATGATTTTCGGTGTCCTGGAACGGTCATGATTTAAGCAATGAAAAATGTCATGATCACAAATTTGAAATTCTCAACTTTTATGATTTTCGGTGTCCTGGAACGGTCATGATTTTCAAAGTAAAATGTCATAATCACAAATTTGAGGTTCTTAACTCTTCTGATTTTTTCGGTGTCCTGGAACGGTCATGATTTTCAAGGTAAAAATTGTAATTCTCAAATTTGAGATTTTGAAAAATTTGAAAATTGGGTATTTTTAAAAGCGCCCATATTTATGAATTTAGGTCTTAAAAACCTGAAAAAGGTTCAAATTCATGAATTTATGTCGTTTTTAAAGATACCATTTTTTTGAAAAATGGTACTTTTTGAATGGACTAAATTCATGAATTTAGGTCTTAAAAACCTGAAAAAGGGTCTAAATTCATGAATTTATGTCGTTTTTAAAGACACTATTTTTTTGAATTTTATGGTGTCCTGGAACGGTCTTTTGCCCATTACTTTTAGGTGTTTGAATCCCTAACACATTATTCAGATAATGACTACTTGTATGATCTGGTATGATCCACTAATTATCTGGTATGATCGTTAGTGGTTCAAGTGATTCGTTTTCTAAAAAGATAGTTATTTCTTCTATGTTATGAGGTGATAAATTCTTTGCACCTGCGTAAACGCTGATATCAAAATCTGATGAATTGTTCACTATCTAACAATACCTTTAAATCTTTATCATATATGTACTTGCATTTGATTCATAATGGTATCAACGCGTATTATACCATATTTAACATGTGTATATTTTACCAAAGGTAAAGTTAGTTTATAATTTTTCTTGATATCCTCAAATAATGCTGTATTATTTTGTGTAGTTGTATAAAAGGTTTCAACGTTTTCTCTAATCTTATTATCTACGTCACAAGCTTTATGAGCTAATACAACTATTCGTACATGATGGTGACGACTTTTTGTGAATATTTCTGATATGTTTTTTTGTTTCACTAAACTAGCTACATCATCTAATATTAGTAAAGAGTTCTGTTCATATGTACCCGCAAAATTTTCCATATCTTCTAACATATCTAAACTTTCTATACCATAAACATTAGAATATCCTTTTCATTCGTCAGACTGCATACAGAAAATATGTACATCTTCTTCAAAATGTTCTTGGATGTACTTACGCATAAATATTGTCTTTCCACTTCCCGTTTTGCCATAAACAATAAAATGTAGGTTCTCTTGTATCAACTGTCCTGTTGGTTTATCTTTTTGTTGAGATGGTTGTTTCCAACCTTTAAAGGCTTTTGTTTGTTCTTTATAAAATGCAACCTTTATCTGTTCTTGTGTTTGTAAGAAACCTAACCAGTTTAAGAAATGATAAATAAGATAAAGAGTAATACATATGATAACAATTTTTACACAATGAAATTTTAGAAGCTCAAAGAAACGACCAAGATCTGAACCTTGAGGTATCGTTGTATAGGAATTTTCCATAGAATTCATATAATCCATAGGTACGAGTATATTTTCCATTTTTACTATTTTTTATATGAAAAAACTCTTCAGATTCCGTACGTCCGGACTCGTGTTCATACACTCATTTGAGTGTGCTATGCCTCTATAGCACCTCCGGACTACTACGGAATTTGTAGTCCGAGGCTTAAAAGAAGGCAAGACACTCAAGAGAGGTACCTCATAGCACCTCCGGACTACTACGGACACAAAGTTAATTACACACAACAAATTGTTGCATGACGTGAGAAGTTTCTCTTCAATAAAACTTTGCTACAGTTATTACATCTCACTTGTGTTTTTAAACATTCTTTACATTGGTATTTACTTTCATAAAATTCTGTTTTGGGTTTAAGAATTTGACAACTAGTAAATTTTCTTGTGCTAATCATTTATGAATTAGAATGATTAGTAAAATCCTGACTAGTAAAAAATTTATTACAATTCAAACATTGTTTATCTCTTATTTTTGCTTGTGGTGGTAATTGACATGTCTTTTGATGACGTGCAAAATTCTTAGATGTCATACTTTTTCCACAATCATTACACGTTTTTTTACTTGTTGTACCATTTGTTGCTGTTGAACAGGTTTTGCTTGTACAATTTGTTGTTGAGCAGGTTGCGCTTGTACAATTTGTTGTTGAGCAGGTTGTGCTTGTACAATTTGTGGTACCATTTGTTCTGACAGTTGTGTTGGATATACTACTTTCATATGTTTATTCAATAATGCTTTATTACGAAAAGATGAATTACAGATTTCGCATAACATATTTTTGAACAGAAAAAATGATGTTAACAAATGTTGGAGGATGTGCTTACATTCCAAATAATCAAGAATCAGAAATAGAACTAGAAAACTATATCATGAAAACTGGAGACGTTTTAACAGGTCCGTTGCATCTTTCTATTCTTCCACAACAAAATACTGAGTTAACAAATAAAGAATATGTTGATAGACAGTTCGATGAAATTGTGACACTGCTGGCTCCACTAATGAAAGAAACAAAGCTTCTAAAGCAGAATGATGAAAGAATGAAAGAAAAGCTAACAGACCTAAGGACAAAACACGAGAAAAAAATGAAGATATAGAAGCAGGTATATCAAAACTTCATAAAAAAATAACAGAACATTCAAAGATTGTAATCCTATTATCAATAAATTTAAAGTCTGCAATTATAAAGAAAAAACATCAAAATAAACAACTGAAAGAATAATTAGAAAAATTTTCCGAAAAGAATCGAAAATTATTACAACAATTGCAATCTACATTCCAAAAACATGTTGATGAATTAAGTACCAGAATTACACAACAAGTGAAGTTCATGAATAGAATGATAATGAAGTGAAAGCACTTAATCAAAAGGTTAGCGAATTGAAGACCCTTACAATGAGCTTAGAAAATGAATTAAAGAAAAATTATGAAGAAAATAAGAAACAGTTGAATGCTGTTAGAGTTCAATTGAATGCTCTTAAAACGGATTTAAAGATGAATCAGCCGAAAATGCAAGTTAATAGAAAAGAAATTAAAATACATCACATGCTGCTTAACGCAATAGATAAAGTGCAAAAGCAAATTAATAAAGTAATCACGCGGTTGTTGTCCATTCACAAACGTAAATCTTAATCGCGAACTTAAATTTAAGCTTAAAACATGCCTGTGATACACAAACATAATCTTAAACATTTTATTTCAAATCGAAAAATTGCAAGCGAACCATCTATGAAACCTGTGTACCATTATGACAGTGTAGAAACAATTCAAAAAGAAGGAGATGTCATATTTTCTGGTATAGGAAGTATCGTATCGTTAACTTGATTAAAAATAATAAAGATTTGATTTCATCTGCTGCTAAAGGAACAGCTGCTATATGTAATACAGCTAGTGCAATATCGAATGCTGTTAAGTCACAAAACGAATTAAAACAACTAGAAGCTATTCGTAAACTTAGGAATGATGCTAAAGATCTACAAAAAGATAAAAAGCTCTCAGAGGAAACGAAAAACAAAATCGCGAACCTAGCAGCTGAGAGTAAACAGGCGAAGCCTGGAGGAGCGGAGCTCCAATCACTTGAAGAAATGAGAGGAAATGGGGTGCAGTTGGGAAATGGAATAGCAAAATTCTAGTACCAAACTGATATTTAATTCTAGTACCAAACTGATATTTTTTTAATAAAAAATATTATGTCGTCTCTGATCGAAAGTAAATTTAGATTAGACGATCCCCCGTTCGTCAGTTATAATCAAAAAAATAATGACTATATAAGAGTTGCTATGAATCCTGGATCTTCAGGTAGAGTGAATACTGGAGGCGATTTAATTTTTGAAGTCGATAATCAGCAAAGTTATTTATATTTACCCGATTCATTTTTACACTGTGAATATTCTCTATATTCTGATGATGATTTTAAAACACCATTACCTGCTACGGATAACATTACATTAGAAAATAATTTCTTTCCAAGATTATTTACACAATTGGGTTTGGATGTTGCAACTCAAAATATAGAAACAATAAGTGATTCTCCAGGTATTATTGACTCGATGCTTCGATTTGTTACAATTGGTGAAAATAATAAAATGCATGAAATCGAAGGATGGTTTCCAGATAATAATGATTGAATAATTGTAGATGATTTAACTCACGCTGGAACAGACGCAGCAGGAATTGCGAAGGATGTAGAAAAAATTGCAGAACATTTAAATAAAACAAACAATAGTGCATATAAAGAAAGACGTGATTTTAATAAGAAAAGTAGTAAAACAGTAAATTGGTCATTGTCTCCATCATTCGGGTATTTAGATTACAATAAAATATCATGTCAATTAAAGTTCAAATTGATAATCCATCGCACTGTAAGTAATAAATCAATATTTTATGGTAAGACTGGAAAAAAGCATACATAAAAATTGAAAATCTTGAATGGTGGATAAAACATATTACTCCTAGTTTAGAAGTTGAAACAACTATTAAGAAAAGATCAAATACTAATAAACCAATTCCAGTAAGTTTTATGAAGCGTACTGCGACTTCCGCAACTTTTTCTGAACAAAGATTTAACTGGCATTTCACAAGGACATCAAATACTCCAAGATATTTTTTACTCGTTTTTTAAAAGAATGAAACACCTAGTTTTGATAAGAACAATAGTCTTTTCCATATCAATTTTCAATTAGAAGTTTGCAAATTTCTATAAATCAAACACGTTATCCAATTGATCCATTAAGATTTGATAACACCAATAATCAATTCATGGAAGGATATGATGCTTATAGAAATCCATGTCGAGAATTTGGAGTTGAAGCACAATTAACTCTTGTAGATTGGAAGAATTTATACCCCGTTTTCTGTTTCGATTTAAGTGCTCAATCTGAAGATATTACTAAGAATGGATGTGATGTGACAATTAATATTGAAAAGAATAATTCCACGTTATCATTAATGGCTTGTGGTTTACTTTTGGAAGATGCAGAATACTCTATTGAAATTCTTAATGGAAAAATGGTTAGGATAGGTTAAAGCCTCTGAACAAATTTCTATAGGTCAAAACCTCTGAAAAAGGTGATCGGCTAAAGCCTCTGAACAAAGTTCTATTGGTTAAAACCCAAAACTTAAAATTTTTTAATTAAAAAATTGCGCATGCGAATAATAATAATAATAAAACGGTTGAATTAAAACTACGTAACATCATTGACAAAAATACTACAAAATCTATTACGATTAACAAAAAGAAGTATTGCATAAGTAAACCAATGATAGAGAATATTAAATTACAAGAAGAAAAGAATGGGGTATTCTACCATTAATTCCACTAATAATAGGTGGCATAGCAGCTGCTGGGAGTGTTGCAAGTGGGACAGCTGGTATTGTCCAGGCAGTAAATAAAAATATATCAGAGAAGGCAGCATTAGAAGAACAAAAACGATATAGTAGAGAGTTGGAGAAAGTAGCAAGGGAAAAAGGAGTAGTAGATAATTTTATTAATAAATTAAATTTAGTTGATGAAGGAAAAAGAGGGATTCAAAAATGTTCTACATAATATTGATGATTTAATTGAAATAAAAGAAACTAAAGATGGTTCTGGAATATATCTAAGTCCTAGTATGATTCGTTAAAAACAAATTTATTTAATCTTTAAAAATGAACGAAGTGAATTCCTTGAATTTGAATAACTTAAAAATTTCAAATCTAGATCTATTGGATTTTCTTTATGGTAGATATAAAGAAGGTGATCCAACATCCGGTTGTCAGCGTTACGAAGGTGGGGACAGCCTTCGGTTGCACACCGGAGGTGATATACAGAAAACTTTATCAAATCTTCCGGGATTTATTTGGGCAAAATATAAAGGAGAAAAACATCTTCCTGGTCATTAATATACCGATCCAGGAACTCGATTAGACATAAGACTAGATGAGAATGATAATCCGAAACCAGGTGAAGAACCGAAAAATAGAGTAGATGAGGCAGCTTATAGACATGATTTAGCATACAGAGAACATGATGATATAGCTTCTAGACATGCAGCTGATAATAAAATGATACAAGAATTAGATAATATTCACAATCCAACCTTTAAGGAAAAAATTGAAAGAATGTTTGTTAAACAAGCTTTGCAAGTAAAAATGTTGTTCGGTCAGGGTTTAATAAGACCATCCACAAGAATCATGTATGTCAATTATGACAACTGGTCTAACGCAAGAAATGCAAAATTTATAAGTAGCATTCACATTTTATTTTATGATATAGAATAAAAGAAAGGGAGTAGCACTCCCAGTTTACAAATGAAACATTGGTTGTTTTTTCTTATTGCTATATTATGTGAGTAGTATGCATTCACATCTTATTTTACGAGATAGAATAAAAGAAAGGGAGTAGCACTCACAGTTTACAAATGAAACATTGGTTGTTTTTTCTTATTGCTGTATTATGTGACTTAAAATATCCATAATTGTAGCAATAAGAGGAATTGTAAGAACGCCAGATGAAATGACAATAGTCAGAGCGCCTAAAGAAACTGTTAACAATACTCCAATACCTTGTGTTACCTTCTTCACTATCGTCCATCTTTTTCTTAATTTATCATAATGTTCTAATCTTAATAATGCTTAATAATAAATTAATAATTGCGATTCCTTATCTTTCAAATATCTGACTCTATCTTTGTGTTTTGCTGTATCCATTTCATATGATAATGAAGGATATAAAGGAGTTGATGGTTCTTTTGGTTTTTTAGCTTCATTTTCATCTTCCATTTTTTAAGGAATTATTTTAATACAATGAACATTGCTGTTGCTAGTATGCATTTGTAATTTCATTTTATGAATTTAGGGAGTACCCTATTTTGCATTAGTAATTTCATTTTATTAATTTAGGGAGTACCCTATTTTCACTAGTAATTTCATTTCTCATATAGGTGTGATATCCGGTGCTAGCAAAGCGTTGCGCCGGATATCATACCCTATACTACTTATATGCCACGTTAGTCCAACCAGGCATCATTTAGTCTGCAGATAGGCTAATCCCCTACATTACATTTTTTGAATTTTTTTTGAAGAACCATAAATAGCATAACGTTTAGGGTAGAAGAATAGCGACAGAAACCATGAACTTGAAACGCAACCTTCCATTTTCCGTTTTTTCTTTCTCTCCTTCTTTACTCTCATCTTCTCCTCTCTCCAGTCATGCTTCCTCTCGAACAAATACTCTCTATCTTCTCATCTATCCATGCTTTTGTGGGTTGTCATGCTTGTGTCTTCTTCTTCTGTATGTGATCTGCTCTTAGCATTAATGAGCCCATGTGGTCTACATGTGACGTCTCTCTTGCACTCTGGTGTGAGATAATGTATCTCCTCCACTGACACCTGCTGATCACTTTATCATGCAATTACCCATAAACTGAAGACGCCACAAGATGTTATCAATTTCTTTGCTTATGAACACATTTTATTACAAGCATCCGTGACAAGGTCTCCATTATAGAAGATTTGGTGCATACGTGCAACTTCACCTCTTCTTGTCAAAATATTCACTTATTTATATACATATGCAACATATGCAAGCAATCAAAAGGATGACGACATCTCTATTTAGTGACAAATTTCCTTTGTTATGAACTTAAAACTCATGCTAAAACTCAGTGTACCTCAATGTACTCAATGTGCAACGCTGATTGTGGCAAAATTAACTTGGATTCAGCCTATGGAAAGAGAGATTATGTTTCTATAACCAAATGGAAAATTTCCGTAGGATGTTTGTCTTTTTTCAAGATTGGGACACCTTCTTTCTTGAGCTCTGCTATGCGCTCCAGTCTATAAATTTTTGTGCTCCGCACTCAGGTAAATCGACGATGTTCACTGAAGCCCCTTTCTGGAATTTTAACAAAATAACTTCTTTTATATTTGAAAATTTATGCTACATTATATTGTCAGCCGTGTTGCCCAAATTATTAAAGTTCAGAGAACTCAACACGATTCAAGAGAACGTGAAAACATGAATTCATATTGATAATTCTTTTACTTCAGAGACGCATTAGTCATACCAGTTATCAATTGTTTGACGAGTATTTTCGGTGGGTTTGTCATCTTTTCCGTCATCGGACACATGGCTCATATGTCGGGACTGGAAGTAAAGGATACATTGGAAGCCGGTAAGTCAAGTTGTGTATCTCATAAATTAGTTCAGGAAAACATCTCCTGTTTTGAGTTTATGGTGAATGGAAACTCACCCCAGTGGATGATATTGATGCATCATTCTGATGAAAGCATGGCTTTAATGAGGTGATGAGGCTTTAGGCTGATGACGATAATTATAAATTGTGCCAATATTTCATCCTCCCAGCCGAGCGATTTTTCGTTTAGCTCCACTGTTCACAACTTATGTGTCTTGCGGTATTTGATATCATCTGCGGAAATGACAAAAATCCTTGCCATAAAAGCAATTCTTTTTAGCGATATTGATATTCTGAATCTATTTACTAAATTTGCATATTTTACTTGTTTAGAGTCCTCTTCCGATCGTCTTCAGGGCTAGACTATCGTCTGTTGATGGTTGCTCTCCACCTTCTCGATCTTTTGCGTTGTCCTCTTGTTCGTCCACTGGCACAAAAACTCTCATACCTTCCGCAACATTGTCATTCTAAGCATTTCTAGGGGTGTTTGTGAAATTGTCGCTCATTGTCATTGCTATATTATTCACATGAAAATCTGGAATAAATCAAATATATTCCGTCTGCAAATGTGAATTTAATATCCTTCCCTTATTCGACCAACTGCTCAAAATTAATCAGTGAACTCATAGTAAAGTTCTGAAATTTCAGTTCATAGAGTAGCAACTCAGCATCAATTAAATTCCCAATGTGTATACAATTTCGATTTTATCAAATGAAATCGAGTTCCAATACCACATGTGAGGGATATTTCTGAATGTACAACAAAAGTCCCCCCCCCCGAGACAAAAGCCACTCCAAGGAAATCCTCCTGCATGACCATGTAATGTGATACCAACCCGTATGTGAATACAAGTAGATTGTACCTTTAGCTTCTCTGCCTTCACCTCACTTGCGTCGGCAATGTGGTTTTGATGACTAGATGGCGTTGGATTCTGCAGGCTAAGGTTGGTATGCAGAGAGGCGAGACAATGACCGCGGTGTCGTTGTGTGCACTCCCAGCGAATGCCGCATCCATTATCCTTCTTTTTCACATGCGTAATTTTTAAAAGCAATTTTCTTGTGACCTTAGTGGGTTTGAATAACTTCCATGCTGATGATTTCACTTAAAAATGATATGAAATCACAAGGCTTCAAGTTTTAACATGAAAATTTGATTTGCGATTCATTTTGAGGTGTCAAATCCTAATCCACTTGAACTGTTGTTTCACGTAACTGTAATCCGATCTGACACAGGCTGGTATGCAGCAGGTGAGCAGATTGTCCAGAAGCCTTGTGTACAAATCTAGAGAATCATCCATATGTTATCAATCTACAATTATCAAGTTCTGTCAAAGTCTTACGTTTAAGCAGAAGTAATTGATACATATCAAAATGAGATTACAAGCATTTTGTCGGGGGGGGGGGGTGGACTTTTATTGCTGCTCCCATGTGAGATATGCAAATTTTAGCACTTTTGGAGAAATCTGCACGGATTTGACTGATGATAGCAATACAGAAGGGACAACATTAATTTACAAATCCTACGAGTCGTCAACCAAGGTTGGGCAAAAACTTGCAGTACAAGTTTTGGGCCAAAACCCAAGCCGAAGTTTCAATAAATGAGTAGAATCAAGTAAAAGAAGTGCATAGTTTGTGCTGACAGAAAGATTCTTCCATAGGTCGAAATTCTTGTTTTACGATAATTTCATCACAGTATTGCTATATTAAATGAAAATTTGCTGCAGATCAGAATCCGCAGTTGAAAGCTCTTGTCTATACAAATTTGCGTTCAAAGATGAGGGAAGACACAATGGATACTCAACTGTTCCTATCAATGAACTTCGACGAAATTACACATGGCCAACCTCGGAAACGTAAAGCTAGTGTTGCCGCCACAATCAAGTCAGCAAAATTTAATACCTTGATGTCGCAATTTTCTGAGATCACACAGGATGCAGATTCTGTTGATGATGCTGCGTTTGTAAGAAGTCTTGCCGCTCATCTTTGAAGTGCTGTTCCTGTAATTTGTGGTCCCAAGAGAAGTGTGGTATTAGTTGAAAACGATTTTTATTGCAATAACTTTAATACATGTATTGCGTAATAAAGCTTTCCTTTAATTTAGCCTATACTGATATACTGACAAATTGAAGTCATTTTTTGAAATTAATGAAATAATATTGTTTTTCAGTCTTTTAGTCTTTCTATGCACAAAAATTAATTAATAAATTACATGAAAATATAAATCGCTGATCTGGCCTTAAATAGATTGATAAAATTATCTATAAAAAATTTAATTAAATATAAATATTGATTCAAAAAATGATATCAAAGTCTTTCTTTATAAGATCCATTGAAATGACTAAAAATTGATAAATTGAAGATTTTTGATTTAATGATGATTGATTTTAACATAGCTCCTAACAGACTAATTGTTGCCATTTTATCCTTCAGAAATATAAACAGAGTTAATAAATAGCATACCTAACTGCGCATTGAGTGCAAGGTAAAACTATAGAATACGAAATTGGAATGAATTCATTTTTATATTGCATACATTTTAGATATATTGATTTCATGATATTTCATTCATTTTTTGCGTAGACATAAAATATATGAAATATATAAAAATTCAATACTCACAAATGTAGCAAAATACATGCAAGCTTTCAGCAAATGCAATATTTACGAACTTTCAATGCGCGAATTTGTCAAGCCCCAGATGAAATAGCTATAATGCATTTAACCACAAGAATTTCTTACTTGAAATATTCTGTGAATTGAGTGGAATTTTGATTATAAATCACAGCTTCATGCTCTTATCATGATGTAGTTCTCCTAATATTCAAATCAAAATATTAATTTTTATAACTTAATTTGCATATTTGCAGCATTAATAGAAACCCCAAGTTTTGTATCACATGCCCAAGGTCGACACAAAATCCAAGTTTGACCCAAAACCCAAGGTTCAACCTTGTAGAGGTGATATATTAAATTGGCAATTCGACGGGTTACCATTGTTTTACTGCCAATCCACATTAATAAGACAATTTTCTTAAGCGTGATCATATCACAAACTACTGCCAGTAAAATAACAAAATATCATAATCAAAGACAATGATCATAATTAGCTTTAAAAGCTGTAAATGGTACCTTGCTATTCAGAATCAAGAAATGAAACATAAATTTAGTGAATCTTAAAATTATGCCGATGAAAATTTAATTAAAAACTTGAAATCTCAGCCAAGAAGCACAATAAGATTTTCACTTTTCCATGAAGACATGCATTATTGTGGGGTTCATGAAATTACCTTGATAATCATTTCAACTACGTCAAATCAAGATGCCTGTTAGTAAATGCTCATTCCTTTTGATGTATATTAGATTTTATACTACTTATATAGTGGTTTCACGTCGCTAGTATATAAACACAGTAATAATTTACAAAAGTTTAGCTTCTTAAAAAGTGATCAAATATTTTTTCGACCGCAGGAATGCTGTCTCCCTAAAAACTGAATCTTTTGATGTAAAAATTTATACTGTATACTGATAGTTTTTTGAGTCGACTACTCTTTATACCTACTTTATACTTACTGTATGTTTCAGTTTATTAGCTGACTTCATTGAAAACTGAAATATTTATGAAATTTATTTCCAAACCGCAAGTCAAATTCTAGGAACCAAGAGAGTAAAGTTTTATGTGTCTACTAGGGATGCCGTCTTATACCGTACTTTATACTCTTCTATCGAGCACCTGTATTATTGGAAGCAAGATTACGTCGTTTTATTATTGCGTCGCTACGAATTAGTTGAGAGTTCAGTATTTAGCAATATACAATGCAGGATTAGACCAGATACATTATATCAACTTTATCTATTGATCATCTTCTTGCCGAATGTCATAAGGTTTTTGAACCTAGCATCTTGGTTTTAGGCAAAAGTTGAATATCAATTGTTGATATTAACTATGTCACTATGTATCACTGGAATACATAGATCCAAATTCTTTTCATTTTTTTTAAATTAATGAAATAATATTGTTTTTCAGTCTTTTAGTCTTTCTCCGTACAAAATTTAATTGATAGAATGTATCAAAATATATTTCGCCGGTCTGGCCTTATCAATTGAAATAGAAGGAAATCCCAAGCAAACATTTTTGGAAATCAAATGCTAAATCATTTGAATCTCTTTATAAAAATTATTAACTATCAATGTTACTATCGATATCCAGCAAATATCCACGTATAGCATAGTTCAGTATTCAGTAGTCGCATGGTTCACAATAGTTCATTCTGTATCTCTCTTATGTATAGTTACTGTTGGCATGTTTGGCTGGTTCCACTCTGTTTTGTTGTTGATGACGATCCTTTTCTGTTACATGCTGTTTTTGATGTTGACTGATTCCGTTATTTGACGTTCCATGGCGAGCTTATTAATCCTGTCGACTTTATATGCTCTTTCTAAGCCGGCATTAGTAATCCAAAATTTCCTTCCACTTACAGCTTCTACAAGAGCAAAATCTTTCAACCACAGAATTAGACTCTGTGCTTTCAACATTTTTGCCACATTCACATGATGACCATGACTTCAATTCAAATGGTCACATTATGAATGGATTCTTAGATTCGCTGATTTCTCATCTTCACTGAGACATGCTGTCAAGGATATGAAACTAATAACAATAACTTTACTATGATCGCTATTATCAAGCAGCAATTTCATCATCTTCAGCTGCCTCGCAACTTCAGATGATTTTCATTGCTGCTTTCTAATAGAGACATACGGTAGCATTATTACATTATATGCACGGAGACAAATTATGATATTTAAAATAATTATTCATTCCTTTTTATTTGGTTTCCTCTTATATATTTGTCCTATTATTTTAATTGATTGTCTAGGTCCATGCTCTGATTTCTGATTAATAGGCAGTCAGCCTACTCATGATATGGGTGCTTGAATGGTTTAATGTCACTTCTTCTCATACTAGGGGCTTGGACGGGGTTGACATAGTTAGACTGTAGTTGTGTGATCTCTTAGTCCGGATGTCGTTGCAGACGACTTCCAATAACACTTTTGGGGCTCGACCTTTCGGCCAGAAGATCGCTAGGTCATGCACTCAACCACTGTGCCACGCAGAAATAGGGTACTGGCTCCCCATTTTCGTAATTATCCACTATCACTAATACAGTTCAACACAATTTTTCCTCAGACATTGTTCAACAACTTCTTTCAAGTTCTTTTCATCTGTACAGTGCTTTTTATTGGCTAGAAGGCCATGAAACACCTTCAAATAACACTAAAATATCCTCCTTCATTGATGCATTAAAGTTAAAATTCATGCAGAAAACTTTTACATACAGCTCAAAAACATAAGATTGAAATCCAAAATTTTGTCCAAATATGAAGAAGCCTATTAATTTGCGCATCAATGTCATTATCATCCATTATTTGTTGCACAAGTTATTATCATCATCATTTAACAGAATTTTTAAAAATTGTATAATACATATAGATGCACTTTTGTTCGTTCAAATCCATGGAAAATTTTGACATGATATTACGATTTGAGCTGTTGCGATTCCCAGAAAGAATTCTGCAATTTTGTGTCTTGATCATCGTATCTGTTGCCTCCCTTTTTAGTGCGCTAATTAGATGGTTGTTATTTCCATGAAAACATTAAACTTTTAAGAGAAAATATGACCTTTTAGCATGGGTATTCCGTCATCTTATTATGCTGGTCATCACTGAACATGGATGCAATTTTTTGATATCTTTGACGATGTGTTTGATCATGTAGCTATCTAACATTCTTCTATCATTACAGTGCAAACTTACAGTACTAGCATTTATTTTGCATTCTTATTTCAAAACAATGCACCAGTAATCTTATAATCTATCCAAATGGATTCAATTTTATTCTTAGCCATGGAAACATATTGGAGGGACACATGCAGGGGTGTAGTGCGCCCGATTCCTCAAGGGGGGGCACAATGCAATAGTGCAAAATTAGATAGACTAAGTAATGAAATAATACTGTTTTTCAGTCTTTTAGTCTTTCTCCGTACAAAATTTAATTGATAGAATGTATCAAAATATATTTCGCCGGTCTGGCCTTATCAATTGAAATAGAAGGAAATCCTAAGCAAACATTTTTGGAAATCAAATGCTAAATCACAGTGAAATATGTACCCGTACTGCTACTCATTTTTGCATGATAAAAAGGTAATATAGGTTTTGAAAAGAAAAGCTAATATCAATAATATCAAGAGGTGAAATAATATCAAAAGTTGAGCTAACATAAATAATATGAAGAGGTAAGAGAATGTCCAAAGTTAAAAAGGAAACAGTAGGTTTTATTCAATTTTGATTGTAGTGTAGTCCTACTTTTTGTAGTAACCGTATCTATCTACACGTATTTGATAGTTTAATGAAAAGCAATTGATTAAAACATACGTTTATTGAAATTGAGAACAAAATCTGATTGGAGAACATGATTAACGTCGATCCCACATATTCCAAAACACGTCTCTAATTCTCGTCACGTCTTCTTTTTGATTTCTTTGGGTTTCTGATGCAATAATTAGGAGATCTCTCAAACGATCTTGATCCATTGTGATCCGTAGCGCCGATTTTACGAATTTCAATGAGCTGAAAGAACGTTCACATGATACTGATGTAACCGGCAAGGTTACAATCGATAAAGTATATTCAGATTAGGGTATGTTGCCGTCATCTTGTTGTCAATCATCAATAGCAAATAAACAGACTGCAAGTTTTCACAAGCAGAAATATCTGATACAGACTTTTCATTGCAAAAAAATTTATATTCAGATAATGCAGCTTTGTATTGGATATCTTCTCGAAAGATTTCGCACAGAGTTTCAAATTCTTTCCATTGTCCTTTTGACGGTTGTAATGATGAAGACAGAGGACTAACCAGAATAACACAGGGGGCGCGTGCCCCCCCGTGCCCCAATGGCACGACGCCCCTGGACACATGTGAATGCAAAAAATGTTGACTTTGTCTTACATGATCTTGCATACATCCACCTTAACTGGGATTTATGTTTGCAGTCGTACATTTTCTTGCAAGAACATTTCATTTGTACAGTTCTAATTCTTAAACTGACCTAGGTGAACTTGGGGTCCCATAGCTGCAGTACACTACTTAACCAATATTACAAAAATCCGACATGTAAACTAGCACAACCAATGCTAGAAATTTCCAGTTTTCGCTGGTTGATTACATCGCTTATCGTTTATCGACTGCAATACCTTATCTAGCTGCCAATAAATTTTGTCCATAGGGTATTATCACTCAATATAAATGTCACTTCGATTTCAATTGACAGTGAGTGTTTCATCGTAAACTGCATGCAATTGGTTCAAATGAGGAGATAAATTCTAGTCCGTTAATCAATGATGCGTCAGTTTCACGATGATTGTTGGTGGCTTGATGTTTTTTATTGCTTACATGACGTGCAGCCTCGGGAAATAGCCTGATTGGTGGAAGGTGTGTCCATCAAAATCTAAAGTCGGACACACTTAACATGGACTATTGCATGATACTTGCACTTGAAAGTGCAAAATTTGCAATAACGCAACAATTATGTGACTTGCATTGTTAAATGAAAGCACGAAGCACCATCAATGGTGATATGTTGTTTTCGCTGATGAGCACGAGTGTCAGAACCAGAAAGAAAGAAAATCCCTTTAAAACTGAATTTTCAAGAATAAGCATCCTTTAGGAATATGAACAAATGATGAGAGCCACCAATGTAATTCAAATTTATTGTCATACCTTTTGCTAACTCTCAACGCTGCAAATAACGTTAAATAAAGCTAATGAAATTTTCTCTTTATACATCAGGCGCAGGTGTTGGACCTATTTGCATAACCTCATAGTTAACTTGTGCGAAGAAAAAGTCAGCATTGCATTTCCTTTCTCATTTCAGGTCCAGGCATCGTGTTCGTTGCTTATCCAGAAGCCATAACTAATCTACCATTCTCACCTGTCTGGGCAGTTCTTTTCTTTCTCATGCTTGTAACGATTGGACTGGATAGTCAATTTGGAATGTTCGAAACCATGACGAGTAGCTTCATTGATCAATTTCCGCGCTATCTTCGGCCACGAAAAGTCTTGTTCACGGCTTGCATGTGTGCTTTTGAATTTGTCATTGCACTGCCTCTCGTTACAAGAGTAAGTCAAAAGAAATAATCTCATTGCTATTATTCTGGCTATTATAGACCTCGCACGCATATGTGCAAGCATGGTAGGCAATTGTATAGGCCTAAGTTTTAGATGATTTTATGATAATCCATTGGACAGATGATCAAACAAGCATTAAACAATAAATTACCTAGAAGATCCCGCATAGCCTATATGCACATTATATCATTGATGAAGTACGTCCAGCGTATAAATTTGTAAAGCATTTTTCGCTTGGTAAAGTATAAATATCGTGAGCAGTAAGGCGCAGTCAGGGGCGACCGCAGAGAAACACTGTTAGGCTAACAAATCTCCTAGGGGCCTACAGCAAGATTCACCCATTGAAATTACCTTGTCACTAACAATGCACTATCTAACACTGTTTCTGTGCTGTCGCCCCAATGCAGTGCCTGTCGCAAACGGTTGAAGGGATCTCTTCAAAAATTTTCATAAAATGCATTGAAATTTGCGCCTTTAATTAAAGCACATATCACATATATTTTAATCAGCTGATTAGGGAATTTGACAAATACAAAATTCGCAACCTTAAAGTGTTTTCATGTAGGCTGACGTTCATGTCAGTATCATTTAGAAACGAACGGAATGGTTTCATATTTCGCAACTTTCTATTCGTCCACAAACTTATGATGTGATTATTGTGAATGTCGTTTGCGAAATGCGTCTGACAATCTCACTGCCAGCCGGCATGAAAGACACAAGAAGACTTGCTTCAAGGGGTTTAAGACTCGATATCTTTGATTGCGTTAACAGCGCCGGTGAAAATATTGATGCAATCTGAATATATACCAATCCTTTCAAACATTGTTGGCATCTTCGGTTTAACTTATTTGCCCCCTGATAACTTTTGATCTCACAATCGAGTGACAAATCTTCACAATTATTCCTTCAGCTACTATTTCTAGCTTTGTGTTGTACCAGTCTGGGTGGCATAATTGTTGCATCTGGCTTTAGTATTTCGGTCAAAGTGAGAAGCATTTCACACTCATGGAAATTTTCCCACCCACATCCATTCACACCCGTGGAAGAATTCTAATGCAATATCATGCAGAATATACTTAAATGTAAAAGCAGCATGGGTTTATTTTCAAAACCCAATCGAAATATATAAACTTTAACACTCACTGCAAATGTTCTTTCTTTGTAAACTATAGTCCAAAAACGAGTTTCTTCTAAATCAACTTTTTGTCAATTATTTTTCAGTGAACTTGATATTTGATCAGCAGATATTAGGGCTGTCTGTTAGAATTTATACATGAGGTAGGGACAGATATACCTACTGTTGATGATACTGGTATCGCTCTTCAAACCCGCTTGCTATTGTGTATTTCTTTGCAATAAATGTAACCCATACTTTGCAATGCATATACATTTGGATGGTAAACAAAAAATTATATGGTAACAATGACAATGGCCATTGACCATGTCGTTCAACGAAGCATTACAAAATTATTGAGCGAAATGTCAAATCGAGATGCGTTGTCAGATTAACAGTATTTCATTTTTTATAGCATTCACGCTCCTCCTTGTCTTTCAGGGAGGTATATATATATTCACAATAATGGATTGGTATTGTGGTACGTTTGCATTGACATTAATTGCGTTTCTTGAATTGGCTGTCGTCTGTGGTTTCTACGGTAAGTCAGTAAAATTAAATCAATATTATACGAAGACCGCTGCTTGATAAGAAGAAAATGCTTAATGTTTTACTTTACAAGAGGCAGCTTGACTTGGCCTCATGTAAAGCTCAGACACAATTGAAATAAAGCAATAGCCTATGCTGGTTAATGCATTACCTTGCCACTCCTCATAGTTATCAAGCATCACTGTTCTTGTTGAAGTATCTGCCGCAAACAATTCAGAAGACTGTGTTGGGTTTTATATTATGGCAAAACAACCGTCTTATTCCATCATGGCGCATGGTGTGTTGTATTTTTAAAATTCCCGCACAAGCTCATACAATATAACAAGAACACTTTCTGTTCTTAATCTTTACAATACAAAATAGAAGGAACTACGTACAATTTGCAAGTAGTAAGCAATTAATTAATAACAGCCTTTCATCATGAATTATTAATGACAAGACATGAACATAAAACTCAACATTTCCCTTTCTTAACGGAAAATAATTCATACAGGCATAGAAAAAGATCAAACACTTCGCACAGTAAAATGTAAATTCATAAAACACAAACTTTTACAAGTTCTACATAAATCTAATAATTGAATAGGACATCAGAGCGTAATCAATGTACAGTACTTGTAGAGCATTTGATTAGAGAAGACATGCATCATGTATAAATTCATCAATAAGGAAATAACTACAGAAGCACTGTGAGAGCACTCGATAGAAGCACTTCATGGATAATCACGATAGAAACACTCGACGAATAATCACTATAGAAGCACTCGATGAATAATCACGATAGAAGAACTCAATGAATTTAAAGAAGTTGTTAGCAAGTAATTCGTAAAATTCATGGACTAAATATACGCAAATTTATTACAAACGGTAAGACCATGGATCAACTCGGGTTGGTCTTAAATTGTATCTCGAGGTTCGTTGTCCTTGCTCTTGAGTTGAGTCGTTGGAGTAACTTTGATAGAAGAAAATATCACTTGCTTCATCATTATGATAAGCAGTGTCAGACTGCACTTTCTTCAAATGTCTTTGATTGTACACTCTCACTCCATCGCTAGCCGTTCGCACTAAATAAGAACCAGAGGTGACTTGCTCCACTATTGTTCCGTCATGAGTAAAGCACTTTTCAGTGTTGCCTTTCTTGTACTTGACTTTGTCATTGGGATAGTACTTCACAATCCTGGATTGTTTGTCCTTAATTTCTTGTGAACTACATGTATGTCGCTGGTTTGTCGTCGGACTTTACTTCAAATTGAACAAGTTATGGATTTTCGTACGCATCGGACGACCAAACATCAAAAAGTACGGTGCCTTTCCAGTCATGTCATGAGGTGTAGATCTGCAGTCGTAAAGGATTCTGTCAAGAGCAATCTCAAATGGAATCCCATCACCAAGCAACTTTTCCAATCGGCATTTGAGAGTTCGATGAAGTTGTTCGATAACGCCATTGCTCTGAGGGTAGTAGTTCGAACTTTTACAGTGTTGTATTCCACTCGACGAAAGGAACGTTTCAAATTGATTAGAAGTAAAACATTGACCATTATCGCTCATCAATGAATGTGGTAGTCCATTACGAGCAAAAATAGAAAGTAATGCTGAAATAACTTGAGAGCTGGATCCATCTCGCAAAATAACCACCTCCGGAAGCCGTGAGTGATATTCAATAACTGTCAGCAATGTATGACAGTAGTAAGCAAAACTCCACCACTGGACCGCGCAAGATGGCCGCCGTCGAAAAAGTCGCTGACGTCCCTCCCCCCTGTCCGTCGAGTCGGTCGTGGTGTGCCGCCGTGTTGCTTCGAGTCTGACGTCCCCCCCCTCCTGTCCGTCGAGTCGGTCGTGGTGTGCCGCCGTGTTGCTTCGAGTCTGACGTCCCCCCCCTCCTGTCCGGCCGTCGTATAGCGCGCGGTGATGTGCTGTCCAGGTTGGCGTGGTGTGCCGGCCAGGTTGGCGTGGTGTGCCGGCCAGGTTGGCGTGGTGTGCCGGCCAGGTTGGGAGGGTGGACTGTTGTAGCTCACCTGAAAAAATCCTAAGTGTCAGAGTGACTTTGTATGGGTAAACTTTTGAAAATTTTCCAAAGTGTGGCATTTCGACCTGGGACCCTCACCAAAGTTTGTTTCATCAAATTTCACGGACCCCCCCCCGACAGCAATCTTCTAACTTTGGTTCTAGTGGACGGATTTTGTCTTACAGCTACTCGTTTGAAAGAGGAGAAAAAACTGCTCGACGCCATTTTTGCCGCGAGTCAATCGGACCAGCCTTTCAAAAGTTAGAGCTGTTACAAGATTTTAGGTCGGAGCTCACCTGAAAAAATCCTAAGTGTCAGAGTGACTTTGTATGGGTAAAATTTTGAAAATTTTCCAAAGTGTGGCATTTCGACCTGGGACCCTCACCAAAGTTTGTTTCATCAAATTTCACTGACCCCCCCCTCGCGAGAGTTAGCTTCGATCTTGCCTTCCAGTGGACGGATTTTGTCGTGCAATAGCTCGTTTGAAAGCTAAGAGTGAGACAAATTCACTGAAAGAATCGGCTTGTTCATATCTGTCTTCGTTTAGATGTGAGGCGCCATTTAAGATTTTGGGAGATTGACGAAAAACGACAGAGTTAGAATTTCCCAAGAAACAGCTCCAGCGGGCGAACAAAGGCTCGGATTGGTAAACGGAGGCCAGATTTGGAATCAGCTTGATGTTATTGTCCAATGAGGATCATCATCCAATGAGAATCAAGCATTTCTATATAAATAGCGAGCCTTCCACAGTGAGAATCATTCCATCGTTGAATCACACGAGTGACGGACGCACATTTCCTCTCTCTCTAGTTCCCTATTCTATTATCCAACTAAAATGGTAAGTCGCTACTTCCCTCCCTCTCCTCCCTTGAACGTAAACTTAATACAGTCTTTTTCATTTTCAGGCATCTACTCCATCTGCTGCACTAGTAGGACAAAATGGCGGTCAAACGTTACAAGGTTCGCTACGATCAGATCATCTACAACTGAGGCCAGTGGAAGAAACAACCAAGGTACATAATCCTACACCGCTACAGCGTAAATTTAAACAAGTCTTACGTTATGACGATCATGGCGTAGTACTCCAAACGGGAATGCTCCCTTCACGGATGTCAAGATAATGCACAATCAGTATGGGGACTACATACTGATCCCCGTGAGTCCGTACATTCACCGCCAACTTGATATTATTGAGGAGTACGTGACATTAAATATGGACATTCCTACTACTCTTGCTCAAGAGTGGAAGGCGAGAGATGACAAGGATACTCCCTACAGAAAGAGTTGGGATGGTAATCACATTTGCCTACCGGTATCACATTGGTGTACTTACTATAAGATAACAATTGGACATATCAGATTGTTAGTGTCTATCATCAACATGCCAACTGCGATCCCAATGTTGATCAATGGGCGAGAAAACACATTCATGGACTTAATCTGAAATATTTGCAAGACTATGGCTTTTCTTGTGAGAGTGCTTTTCTTATTGACTTTAAACGATGGTTAGCTGCTTTCAATGTTATACGCATCTTTTGTAATAATCCTGGTAAGGAGAGGAAAGTATTTCCCAATCTAATCATTGATGACATTTTGCTCCCACCTTGGGATAGTAGAGTGAATCAACATTATCATGAAGTCACGAAACGTTTTAAGGATTTGTGTGTTCCTATTTTGTATGTTCGTTGTAGTAGCTACGTTCATAACCAATGCTTCTTTCCTCCTTACCTCAACACTGCCAAAGTCCTGTATGGTTATCATTGCTCGCTGTATGATAGTTACCAGCTGTATCTATTTTATCTCTTTCAAACCATTGATTTATAATGCATGCTTGTTATAGTGATTCAATAAATGTTACTATGAGAAGAGTTGTTTTCATGCAATGGATGGGTTAGATAAAGGGCGATCATGTCTTTCTCAAACGACTGCGGAACATTACATTTTCATAGGCAAAGTTTAAAAGGAGCTGTTCAAGATTATGTGATAAATTTTCATAAAGATGAGACCGACATCGAAGCAGTGGTCGATGATGCTAGCACTCTATTTCTAGAGTTAATGAATACATTCTCTGATAGCATTATCATGGCGCGATTAGTTGCGAAAATTAAGTTTAGTCATTTTGGAAAGGAAGAGGTGGAAAGTCGCTCTTTTCATTTTGCTTCTTATTCAATGGAAGTGGTAGATCACCCCGAAGAATTTTTTAAAAGACATATGATAAAAATTGCTGAACGTCTTAACGCATTTAACCATCATGGTAGCAGTCTAGTGATTGAAGCGATTTCAGATATTCACATTCAACTTTCCATAAAGAAAAATTGAAAATGCACTGGTACTTGATTGTAGCACAACTGGTTTTCGAGCTATGTCTGCTCACTCTCGAAGTATATTCCTTCTGCACATGCGTCTATTATTTAGAAAAGGCTAGCAAATTCATATCTTCAAAAAGACTTGCTATAGACATCAGTAACGGTGAAACTATGTGTTGTGATGTATGTAAGCGAAAGGATGGAAATGAAAAGCGCATCTTCAAGAGATGTAAGCATTCTTTTTGTCAACGCTGTTTCATACGTAATTGCATTCAACTTTGCAAATGTAACCACTGTGATATTGCTCATTTCGAGTGTCACTTATGCCGCAATAGTTAGTACCTATGCAAATGTGGTAAAGATAGGTTTTAGCAAAGACTAACACGGAAAATGGCGAAACGTAAAATGACGAAACGTAAAAGTCAAAAGTTTTCTTCAGCCATTCAAGCTCTCCGACGAATGAAAGCAAATCAGCGATACAATGCTATACGACATGCTAACGATAAATTCATTTGTGAAATTAGGTATTTCTCATGTGAGAAAGTTGAGGACGAAGAAATTAGCACCAAAACAACGAAAGTTACTTAAGCGATATGCCACAAAATTGCGTTTCATCTCCAATCCTAAAGTCATCCTTCAAAGAAAGAGGAAAACTCTAACACAAAAGGGTGGTTTCCTTTCAGCAATACTTCCAATGTTAGCTCCTGTCGTGGGTAACCTATTGGGTAATATCTTTGGCTCTAAGCGTTAATTATGCAAATGTTGAATCTCAAAGTAATAAAATGGATTTCAGACTTCAATGTGATAAAGTTCTGACTGTATCAGGTCCATCTCATGCAGGTAAAACTGTTTTCACGCTGAATTTATTGGATAAAAGAAGGGAGTTGTTTAAGGAACCTATCAATCGAGTGATTTGGTGTTATGGTATTTATCAACCGTCGCTGTTTCAGGAATTGCAAAGTCGCAACTTTATTCGACATGAAGGAATTATTGCAGTGGATAAACTTCAGTCTAATGATGTTGTTGTATTGGATGATTTATTAAAAGAAAGTAAGAATTCAAAAGATGTTACAGATATGTTCACTCGCGCTGCACATCATAAAAGGTGTTTTATCATCTATATCACACAAAATTTGTTTCCTGATGGAAAAGAAGCTCGTACACGAAACCTGAATACACACTATTATGCCATTTTCAAGAATCCGCGAGATAAAAGTCAATTTGAAATTTTAGCGCGACAAGTTGCACCCAGAGGATCAAAAGCCTTAATTGAAATTTTTCAAGCAGCTACTGAAAAACCATACGGTTACTTATTCATTGACTTTACGCAAGAGTGTCCGGAAGAATTTAGATTTCGAAGTGATATTTTGAAAAATCCCATGATTATCTACAAACTATGAGTTCTTATTCTCGCATGATTGTTATTCCTCAGGATGAATATGTACAATTGACTGCCATACAGCAAGTAAAGCAACCTCTTGCAAATCAAATGTATAGGAAAGAAATAGATTATCAGCAAAATGTTCACATCAAAGATCCACATCGTGCTGTATTATTACAATCGGAAACTGTTGAGCAATTGAAAAACTTGAAGAATAAGATGCGTGACTCTGTATCGACTGCTACACCTTTAGCATCTCGCGCACATGCCATATCTCTTTTCAACAGTATTGAACCCCATCTCAATGTAAATGATAGAGGAGAAATCATTACAGATGAAAATAAAGTGATTGATGCTTCACGTTATGAAGACTTGATTCAGTATGCGACACGTAGAAAGCGCCGTCAGGGCTATGTTCCACCAGGTTGGTCATACTTTCTTAAACTATTGAAAAAGCATAATGTACCAAAATTTGCTTTGAATAATGAGACATTGAAAGAACTTGATTCAACAGTGGCTACTGCTCCAATGCTTCAGACGATGAAAATGCCAACAAATTGGTTTAAGACGTCACCTGCTACATTCCCTCCCACACTCACTAAGCAAACAAGAGGAAGAACTCGACGTAGATCTACATCACCACTAATATTAGTAAAAGGAAAACGTAAAACAGCTCCTCCCAGGAAATACATGTTCTCAGACTATTAATATGAAGCAGATGTGTTGCTTGCCATGTAATGAGCCGCCGGAGGTGAGTGTCGTTGTCACTTGCACTTGCTGTGCCAGCTCTCACAATGAAACCCCTAAGCAATGTGAACGCGATCGCAAAACCGCTAAAGCTAAATGCTGCAGTTGTTGTAAATGTAGAAAGGCAAGAAAACAAAAAGATGAGAAGGAGAAAAAAGAGTCAGTCGTCATCGACTGAACGTTTGAAGTCAATCTATTATGATGTAAAACATCCGGCAGGATTTGCATCTATCAAGAAATTATCAAAAGCGAGTGGTCTTCCACAATCACAAGTGAAACGATGGTTAAAGGGTCAGGCTACCTATACACTCCAAAAACAAGCGAAAAAGAAGTACCACACCCGCCATTATATTGTTCATGACATCGATGAACAGTGGCAAGCAGATTTGTGCGATGTCGCCTCCATTTCAAAACATAACTCGGGCAATAATTTTATTTTAACCGTCATTGATATTTTCTCGCGTTATGCGTGGGCTCAACCTTTAAAAACTAAAGAAGGGAAAGGAGTAGCAAAAGCATTCCAAACAATTTTTCGAGAAGGCCGCATTCCAAAAAGAATTCAGAGTGATCAAGGAAAAGAGTTTGAAAATCAGCATGTGAGAAGATTATTTGAGAGGCATGATATTGAGTTGTTTAGTGTAGAGAGTGCTTATAAAGCTGCACTCGTTGAACGTTTTAATCGCACATTAAAAAATCGCTTGTGGCGACATTTTACTGCCAACTTGACACAAAATTGGACAAAGGTTCTACAAGATACACTCCATGCCTACAATCACTCTATCCATCGTTCTATTGGACTCAGACCAGTAGATGTAAATGCTGACAATGTAGATAAAGTGCGCGAATCATTCCAACGTAAACGCACTCATGTGAAAAGTGATGTGAAAATTGGTGATAAAGTTCGTATCTCAAAAGTGAAAAGTGTTTTTGCTAAAGGGTACCTTCCGAATTGGACAGAGGAGGTATTTACAGTATCAAGGATTAATCAAAAAGACTCTCCGACCACCTATAATTTGACAGATTACGATAATGAAGAAATTGAGGGTAGCTTTTACCGCGATGAGATTGAGGTAGTCAGTGAAAGTGAAACATATTTGGTAGAGAAAATCATTCGATGTAAAAAACGGCAAGGTGAAGAATGGTGTCTTGTTAAATGGACTGGTTATCCTTCAAGTATGAACTCTTGGATGCGTCGTGCCGACATCTTTCATCTAAGTGATCGACAGTGATTCATGCAAAGTTGTAACTAACAATGTTTAGGGTTTGAGCTATGAATCCAACTGCCTCATTTTATTCACGACCCTCCTATGTAAGTGGTGGAGGACAACTTTACATCGGCGCTCGCCGCCAACGTGGAGGTAGCATACTTGGTGCACTGAAATCTGTTGTAGCACCTCTCATATCCAATGTCGGTAGATCTTTAAAACGAAATGTTTTAAGTAATGCCGTTGGCTTTGCTGGTGATGTTGCTAGTGATCTTTCCAGAGGTAGAAGTTTTAAGAGCAGTTTGTTGAATCGTGGGAAGGAACGCGGTTTAAAAACATT
The DNA here is from genome assembly GCA_907163375.1 of Prostheceraeus crozeri. Classification (NCBI taxonomy): domain Eukaryota; kingdom Metazoa; phylum Platyhelminthes; order Polycladida; family Euryleptidae; genus Prostheceraeus; species Prostheceraeus crozeri. Next base: position 522,846 of record CAJQUW010004875.1, read on the forward strand.
GAAGCAGACCTTTGCTGGTGTTACTCAAGGAAAGAAATCACCTAAACGAATGAATAAAGGAAGGAGGAAACATCGCGGAGCTGGTAAGGTGCGATCTTCAGTCAAAAGGCATTCACGCAAACGTCGCAGAGGCTCTAATCATTCATCAGGCGCCAAACGACGACGCTGCCATAACTTCTAATCATGGAGTGTAAAACTTCCGGTTTTTGTTTGTTTGATCAACAAGCCATACAGACAGATATTCTTAGTTCAAGTATTGTAGATTATCATCCTCGAACAGCTGAGAATGCTGGCCCCATTGAATTTGTTATTCCTGGTGGTAGTGATGACTACATAGATTTGAGTTATGCGATGGTTGATTTGAGGTTTAGAATTCAGCAAGCTGATGGAACTGCTATTGACGATACACATAAAGTTGGACTGAACAATTTACCATTGACTACATTACTTCGCGATGTTTCTCTAACGATTGGAGAGCAGCAGGTGGAAGGTGGTCAAAGCGATTATCCCTATAAATCATATTTCAATCATGTATCACAGTTTCATCCAGCAGCACAAAAAAGTCATATGGAAGCCATGGGATGGTACAGAGATGAAGCAGGAAAATTTGATGTTGAAACAAACAGTGGCTTTGTAAAGCGATCTGCTATGATTAAAGATAGTAGAGTATGTCAGCTATATGGTCCGCTGAATTTAGACTTCTTTAGACAGTCAAAGTTTTTACTCTGTAATACCAGCATGCGACTCAAGCTGACATTGAATAAGCCTGAATTTGCGCTGAATTCATTTGCTAAAGTTGACAATTTTAGAATTCATGTGGAAGATATTGCACTTTACATTCGTCGAGTAGTACCGAATCCAAGTGTCATTAGAGGACATGCTGAAGGTCTTAACCGCCAAAATGCCATTTACACCGTTCAGCATACAAAGCTTCTCACCTTTACAATTCCGAAAGATCAAAAGAGTTTCATGAAAGATGGCCTCTTTCCATCGGAAGCACCGAAGCTCCTCATGGTGGCAATGGTTGAAAATGACGCATTTAATGGTAATATAAAGAAGAATCCTTTCAATTTTGAACACAATCAGTTAAGTGAAATTGCTTTACGTGTAAATGGTGTGAGTCATCCTGGTCCACCCTACAAACCAGATTTTGCTGCGGATTAATTTATGCGCGGTTATCTTGATTTTATGGATGTCTTTGGCTTTTACAATACGGATGACACCAACGGACTCACTATGAAAGAGTTTAAGAGTGGATATACTATTTATGCATTTGATTTGACTGCTGACAGCGATATTAGTGCCCCCTATCGTCAAGCGAACGTGCCTCATAATATTCGTTTGGATTTGACGTTCAAAAGAACACTACCTGAGACGATCAATGTATTAATTTATGCAGTCTTCGATTCAAATATTGAAATTACAAAGTATCGTGACGTGATTCTTCAGTATAATCGTTAATGAGTTAGTTGACTGCTGACGATATTAAGACTAAAGTGCAGCGTAATGCAGACGAAGCGACGTTGAAAGCTTTCGATAATGTCTGTTCACTCGATACCTTACCACCTGCAGTAAATCACTATCCCATCTTTATTGTGCTAAACACTCATTCGCAGAATTTAGGCGGTGAGCATTGGAAAGCGATCTTTATTGGAGAAGACCGACGTGGTGAACTATTTGACTCTCTTGCTCAACCTCCAAATATACCAACACAGCAGTGGTTGAGAAAACATACGCGTCAATATCAGCGAAATGAACGCATACTACAACATCCACTTTCATCAACGTGTGGTGCTTTTGTACTGTACTTCATCTTAAAACGTTTACATGTATCTCGATTTGTATCTGTTATTCAAAACTTTTCATGTAATCCATCCTCTAATGAAAAAATGATTTGTAAGTTCTATCATGATTTGAAATAAAAACATCATGTTGGGAAAATTGTTTTTTATTTTACAATCCGCTGGGTACGTACATACTCGATGAGATAGTCTAGGATCACATTTGCTTGTACATGAGATTTTAATCCAGTAATGATCACTTTACTATTATGAAAGATTGCCACATGCACAGGTAACCAACAACTAATGAGAGCTGCAGGAAAAAGTTCGGGTTCATAACACAAATTGTAACTGCTGGTACGAATCTTCAAAAATGATACACTTTCACTCAATTGAGTAGAGATCACCATATTGTCCACAGTCAGATTCGACATCACACACCTCTCCCTCTTCCATATCCGACGTAGTAGTCTTTGTAGCTCTAAGCGCATTGACTGCGCCGATGAATGAGAAAGGGCGCCGAGAATCTGTACAGTCCCATTTGGGAAGAGTTGGAGATTCCGTGAATTGTTCATCTTCACTACTAACATTTGAGGTCGGCCCGGGTAATACTTGCTGTTTGGAAGGTGTTGGTGTAATGTTGTGAGATCGATTTTGGTGTAGAGTCTGAAGCGACGGAGAATGTTGACGATGGTGTAGCGATGGCGCTTCATGATGAAAGAATGAGTAAATTGAGCGATGTACCTTCCTTTTATACTTCTCCCAACTACCTTGATGAAATGTGAAGTTAGTATGAAGTTGGAAATGATAGAGTTGAATTCGCCGATTTTTGACGCGCAGCCAGATGCGATTTCCAATACGTGAATGTCTTTTCATATAGAAGTATTTCAAATCCTTCATGATATGATGTAGAGATTGAAAATGACGATAAGATAAAGCAAACTCTCTTCTCACATTTCCAGTTGAATCTTTGAAATAGACGTTTCGATCATGATCCGTTTCAATACGTTGTAGGGAATCTAATTTCCAACTCATGGTGTGTGGTAGTCATGTCTGATTAAGATTTGCATAGTAGGGCGATGAACTCACGACGAATAAATGTCATGATGGAGCGATGTATGTATCTTCTATACTTCTCCCAATTGTATTTGCGAAATGAGAAACAGTTTGCAGAATGAGAATGGCAGATTTGAATTTCATTTCTGTAATGTTGAAGCCAAACTTGATCACCCAAGGAGATGAATCTTAATGTTTCAAAATATTCCAAATCCCTCATGATATCATTGAGGTTGACAAATTGTCGCCATGTTAATGTAATACCTCTTGATATACGACCATGAGAATTTTTGAAATGTACGTTTCCATCACGATCAACTCTGATATATTGTAGAGAGTCCAAAATCCAAGTCTTCATGATGTTATGCAAAGTCGCAGATCAGCAATATAAAAATGTCGTTTTATCATATTTTGCTTAGCAATGCGGCCGCAAATAGATTTGCTAGTAATCGAGCCGCACTCTTTTCTACTCCCATTGATCATACACAACAGCTAAATGGAAATTGGGAAGTGGGTGTCACTCAACTTGTTTATAGCAACTGTGTCTATACTTTTGATCATGAGGTGATGACTATTAATATGAGACGTACAGCTGCTTACCAATGTGAAAAGGGCTGCCGAGTATACATTCCACAGTGGCCAAAGAAAGATCTCTTATCATGTAAAAAGTTTATTTATGATTTCCTGAATAAAGCGAGTAAACATATTGTCCAATTTACTCCGCACAATGATGATTATAATTATGTACATCATGTAGTTGAGAAAGATTGGATTGTTGGTTTAAGTCCAAGTTTAAGAAATGATTTAGGTTACCTCGCTAGCGCCTTAACAAGCTATGGTAATTTTAACGTTAATTACCACATAAGTGGTTATAAACAGTTAATATATCGAGAGGAAGCTTATTACGTAGATCTTATTCAAAGAAATGAGAAGACGTTGGTGAAGAAGATTGTGATTAAGCCAAGAAAGACAAACATGACTCCTGAAACATTATTGAAGAAATTTAATTATCTCCTTCGAGTTGATGGTAAACAAGTGGCAACATTGACTTATATCAAATCATCTAATCATATTGCAATAAGTAAATTAAATGATGATAATCTAGTATTAGTTTGTTCAAAAGATTTTCATCAGTTCTTACGACATCATTCTGCATCTGTTCATGGAAAATTTGATATGCAACATTTACCATGTGAAAGGTCAAATCAATTTGATACAGAATGGAGCGTATCTTTATACAGAAAGTGTGTAGAGCCTTTAGGTGGTATCTTACATGAAGCAAGAGTGTTGATGCCTCGCATTATTACTTCAGTTAAATTGGTTGTAGATTATTTAAATGAAGTGATTAATGACCAACATATTTTATTTTCTGAAAAAGAAGGTACTTTGTCTCTCACTATAAGTGGAAAAGGTATTGAACTAATTATGGATAAAACTCTAATGGACATTTTAGGTTTTGATCAAAATATCTTTAAAAGTGGTACTGTAACCAAAGCTAGCGCAGACATGTCGCTATCGCGTCGTATTAACTATTTTCAGATATATTCCAATATTGGTGAAGATGTACGTGTGGGAGATGTTGAAGCTCCATTGCTAGCAATGATACCATACCAGCCAAAAAGGTGCAGTATTTTATCTGAGCATACTTTCAAGAAAGTGCATTATACAAAGCTGAAATCAAACTACATCCCACAAATTGATATTGCAATTTATGACGATGCTGGTGCGTTGATTCCTTTTCATAAAGATGCTGTGACAAGTATCACACTCCATTTCCGAATGAAGAGTTAATGCAAAAGTATGCTAATATATTTTTTCCAATGTGAATAATATGGAAAGTGAAAATAAGGACTCGTTTCTAATCTACTTACCCAGTAATGCTTCTATGAATAAATTTCCCAAAAATAAACCATCAGACTATCGAGTAGAATTAAATCGCCCACTGCATTTAGAAGGTGAATGGGAGGTTGACGTTTCTAGTATTTGCTATGATAGCAATATTCAGAATGTGAATGATGTGGAAGAAATGATATTGACTCCTCGCACCCATGATGGAATAACGATGAATAATGCATTCCAGTTCCCATACAATTTAACATCAGATGGAAAGTGGAACTATGAATGGATTCAGATAAAATCAGATTCTTATGAACCATTTGGGAATGAGAAAATTATTAAGGCGTTCAATAGTGGTAATACTTCCATCATGAAGAATAAAAATCAGAAAGCTTATGAGTTTACTATCTATCATTGGAGTGGGAGACAGTTCCTTCGCTTTCATTCTTTTACTAAAGGTCTTACACTGAGGTTGGATGATAAATTCTATCCACATCTCGGTTTTGGTCATGGACTACATCTAACGTCAATTGCTACTGCAAATGTTAAAAAAGTTTATTCAAATCGAATCAACAAATTTCATTATAGATTTAAAATATTTGATGAAGATGTTGTAGAATGTGAAGAACGCATCATTTTGAAAAAGCGTGGTGTTCAACCTTTATCACTTATTGAGTTAGTAAAACGATGGAATGAGACTGTGGGTAAGAAGTATGGAGAGAAAATTATGGCGGACAAAAATAAGTTAGTTATTCAGAAATATAATGACAAACTTACAGTTTATTTCTCTCCAACCTTGCGTCATTTTGTAAGACATTATACACCTATTTTTGGAAGCGGTGTGGTGTATGGTTCTCATGAATATCACACTAAAGCTGATTCAGTTCATGATGAATGGTGGGTGGACATCTATGGTGATCGCATCAAGAAAATTTACCAGTCTTATGAAGAATCTAAAGTTGCTATCAATATAATGCCGCGTCTATATCATACAGTTGAAAGCTTCATTCATGTAGTAAATCCTTATATACAACAGAAGTTGAAGCATGTGATGAAAAGTAAATATGATGTAAAGACACACCACATTTCGTTTTCAATTGAAAATCAACGCGTTGTTCTGAAAGTGGGTGATGACATTCAATGTCAATTGAGTAAAAATTTGAAAAAACTCTTTGGTTTTTCAATGCTACAAACTGTGTTTACTGCTGCGCATACGATTGGTATAGAAACACCAATGACACTTGATAAACATGAACAGCACCTTTACATTCAAAGTGATTTGATTCTTCCTATTTCTGTTGGTGAGAAAAAAGAATACATTTTACGTGATTTCATTCATGATAAAGACGCTTCATATGGAATAGTCGAGAAGATGTTTGAATCTATTTTCTATCATCCCGTCGTCAAACAAACTATACCCTCTATTGCTATCAAAATTACCAATGGTTTACAAGAGTGCATCCATGTGAAAGATACTAAATCCCTCGTAACTTTAGTGTTTCGGAAAACAAAGTGAAGTCATTGTGATATGTTTATTGAAATAAAAATATGTGTATGAAAAAGTCTTTTCACAGATAAAGGGGGAATGGGCTGACTGTAGGCATATATTCACAAGGAAGAAACGATCTCATGCGATACATAAAACAACCATGTATATCTACAAAAAGCAACATCAAAATACTGAGTTAAAGTTGATTATGTCAATACATCTCCTGAATGTGGTAGCGTGAGTTTTATTCTTTTGGGTGGAGGTATGTTTGTATCAGGATGTCCATGTGGAAGAGATGTGTTATGTCCTATCCAACACCTCTTATCCTCCCATGCTGAAAGCGCTCGTTTCTTGAACGTGTGCGTTTTCACAGTATGAACTTGAGATTTTAAGATTGTCATATTGACAAACGTTATAGTTTTATTTTTATAGGCCTTCTTATAGGACCGATGTTTCATTTTGTGAACAATGGATTTTGATATACCTTTAGCACGCTTAATACTATCTGCACATTCTTTTAATTTCATGGAATACATTTTAGGACGGAGGAGAATCATTTCATCTATTTCCTTTCTTGTTGTTTCATTCTTAAAACAACCAAGTTTGGCTTTATTCTGTATGGAATAGAGTGAATGAGTGGGATTGTAGTTAGATGTGTCGAAACATTTTTCTAATGACTTGCCTACTTCATTAAAATTTAAATCTTTTTGAGTGGTAATTCCTAAAAAGAAACTATCTGTATCACCACCCAGCAAGCGAACCTCTTTTACGAGAGGGCATGGTTTTAATATTTTGTAGAAGAGTTGATACATTTCAAGCTTGGAATAATCTAAAACGGCTTGCCCAATATAGATGGGTTTGCACAACTCAACTTCTGATTTTATCATTTTAACACCTACAAGATCCTCATCGATGATGTCTATCAATGAAAAGAGGTGATGAGGTCAATTTGTGATATTTTTGTTCATCAACGACTAGTTTGTAGTTCATACGTTTTCTAACATCCTCTATGGTCTTTCCGAATAGACTGTTATTCTTATATTTATAAAAATCCTTTTCAAAATTATTTTGGGCGAGTGCACGTTTTTGACTGTTACTATCTATGTAGGGTTTGAGGAAGGCTTTCTGTCTAAATTTGATAATGTGGTGAACTGACTTTAGAAGCATGCCCATTTCTAAATAGAATTTTAGTATGCAGAAGTGTACGAGATAATTTTTCTTATCATATTGGGTGAGTAAAAGTTTGCGGCATGGTTTATACCTTGGCTGTCCACACTCTGTTAAGTTATTATGAAATTGTGACATGAATGGTGAAAACATATCTTCAGTCACTTCACCAGATTCAGGTGCGAGTGGGAAATCAGCAGTTTTATTTTTAATGCTATTTGGATAAATCAAATCCACTTCAAAATAATATCCCCAATCACCTTCATCTGGAATCTTCAGTATGTTTGAAGGGTTGGAGTAATACTCAAGCTCATCTTGATTTAACCAACTAAACTCGGAATGAGGTAGTGGTTTAGACAGTGAACTGCCATATAAATTATTTTGGTCATAGTACTTTAGGTGGATATGATCATCACCTACTGTTTCAGATTTTATATGATGTTTATTTACAAATGTGAGACCACCGCGTATTCCGCGCTGAAAAAGATTATACATCTCCGGGTCTTGTAAGAGATGAATGGTCTCACCAGTCATTTTAAAGGCTGATTTAAAGGACATGGCTGGTAGACTGACAAAGTGGACAGGATCTAATTTGTCTTCTTCTAATGCCACTCGTCGAAATTCCTGAAAGACATCAGCTAGCAAAATGACATCTAATTCTAAGTAAGCGATCATATAATCGCCAAACGTTTTACAATCAAATTTTAACCATGCCTCTTGAGCATGTTCATAATCCTCTACTGGACAATCTTCACCCGTCAAATCGTTTTGGAATTTGTCAATGGAAGGAAGGGTTGTTTCATTTAGTTTAGACATTGAGCTAAAATACGCATAAGGAAAGACTCCTTTGCGAGTGATTATTTCATCCGTTAAGTTTGGATAGTGTTTCTTCAAAGTTTGACTATGGGGAAGAAACTTGAGATTACGAACGAGAGAAGCTAGTGACGCTGACATGAATTGGAATGAATCTAAAAATTTTATTTCGAAGAAGACTGTCTTATTTTCTTTAGTTTTATCTACTGGTACTTTTGCTGTCATTGCCATGAATTTTTCTCTCGTTTGCGCTATTACATTAAACTGCCACGATTTCATCTGGCTCAACCCTCCTTTTATGAGCATATGACTGTCATAGCCCTTAAAGTTATGAAAAATGACGGGTAGTACACGACGTCTCAACCTAAGTGAAAAGTTACATTTGGAGCAGAGTGCGTTTCTAAATTTACCAGTGATGTGATCATGATCACGCACTTTCTTAATTTTATCGTCATCAAACGTTTTATGACATTTACGGCACGATGTCCAACTTTCAAATTTTTGTTTGTCTTCATCTGACATATGTAGTGACTTACGCTGCAATTGGGAATCATGTGATTGTTGAAATTTAGCAGCTTTATCGAGAAATTCTAGAAATTTTGAAATGCAATCTTCACCTTGCCAAGTATGTATTTTGTTTTGTCTATTCCTAAAGTGGTCATGCCATAATTCATAGCAGGATATGGCTGCTGGCTTGTGGATGATATCATCAATGTAGCATTCTATGTCTGCGTAAATGACATGCAGGGGACTTAATTCGTCACCATTATCCCTATGTGAAAATATTTTATCTTTGGGCATGCGTTCCATTTGTAATTTACCTCGCTTGCACCATTCATAGTGAGTTTCAAATTTATCTTTACTCCAAAAGGAGCGGATGCAGCGGTCGCATACAAAATGTTCACCTCTTTTAGAGTGCCCCAAGTGAGTGTACAAGCGAGAGATTTTGGGTATACCACAGTAGTGCCATTCCTCGCTATCATCTTGTTTTACTAACAAGAGGTTGACTACACGTTCATAACAAGTTGAACGTGAATTATAGCGGGCACCCTTCAACCCCTTCTCCCACACGTGAACGACAATTTTAATCTTATTATGTTTTTCGAACGTTTCTACATCTTTGATTTTCATGTTGTTACTATCACAACCTTCAAAGTCTAGTTCATCCTCCGACTGTCTATAGCTATAGGTGCGATCTCGGTGCGCGTTGATATCATTATAGTGAAGGATGGATAGGACTGCATATTTGAAACACTGTGATTTACAATCGACATTGATGACAGCTTTCTTATTATACAACGTTTTTGGTAGTTTAAATGTGCCTCGAGCTGCATGACTTTCTAATAGGGAAATTTTGAATATGGCTGAGTCCACACCATCAAAAATGAGAGCGCTGTCGCGTTGATTGAATTTATCTACATTTGATTTTAAACATTGAATGTGAAAATTTTGCCTCGCAGTTAGACTTCGGTTGCGGAAGAGGAAGGAACATGAAACTGTATTCTCTCCGTCACTTGACCCGTTTGAAAATCTATCTTAATATATTTTAGTTTAAGGTAGATGAGCGCCTTCATTCTAAAATTGTCTAAATTGTTGAAGAGCGCTTCGATAATGTTAGAATTTTGAAGGAGCCACTCAGGAAAATCTACTATTTGAGTATTGGACTCCATGCAGTAGTCGCGTACTAAATTATTATGTGAAACATTAATGAGGGAGATGGTAGAGGTACCGTTGGTGTAGTGATCATTTGCATGTGTGTGTTGAAGTCTGTGCGAAGATCGCGGAAAGTGACTATCAAAAGAAAGAGGGCACAAATCGCAAGGAAAGGAGATGTCATCGTCAGAATCAACTTCACCTCCGGAGATTGACGCCGCTTTGCGTTGACACACACGTTGTTTGATGTGTCGAAGGAGACTGTGCTTCCTTGTAAACATATGTCCGCAGTCGGCACATTCCCACTCGTTGCCTTGTCGCGAGAGTCCTGAGCTGGAACTCACATCACCTGAAAGAGAAATCATTCTATCATCTCTGTTCAAGTCTCAGTGTATTGTTACAACCTACTTTGACTCAACAACTCTAAACTTTCCTCGAGAAAGGAGGGCGTTGGTGATGAAGTTGATGCCTGAAATTGAGGAAGATGCTATTAGCCACACGTTTTAGGGAGAGGAGTGAAGAAATTTTCAACTTACCATTTCAACGAAATCGAGTTTAAGGTTGATACTTCAACAAGATAGAGACTTCACGAGAGAGCAGTTCACTTGTACGCCTCAAATATAGAATTCGCCAGAGAACACTTCACTTATATGTCACAAAGACAGAGTGAAATGACACGAATGTCACTTTACATATATACTTTCATATTCATCATTCATTGGCTGTTCATTCTGGGGCGGGCGAATGGAAGCCGCTGTCTTGACAGCAGACGTTAAGCTTACAGTTGTAGTTACAACTCCTCTGCGTTACAGTTGTAAAAAAATGAGCGAACAGAAGCAGTTATCAATAGCTGTGATGATGTGAGTCTTAAAATGTAGGTCATAGCCCATCCGCCAGTCATTACTCTGTCATTTCACAGCGCAAACGACAACCATGAGCAAGCAGACAGCTACTAAACAGCGATCTCCAGACTTTACTGACGTCGAAATCAATATTTTAATTCAAACTATGGTGAAATATGCTAATATCTTATCTTCGAAGCATAACAATGATGTCACTCAGCAGAAGAAGAACAGCATATACAAAAATCTTCTCGAAGAGATCAACGCGAATGGAGGATTCAATCGAACCCTTCAATCAATTAAGAACAAGTGGCAGAACATTTGTCGATCAGTGAGGTCGAAAGTATCGAAGTTCGAAAGAGAAAAAGCCAAGGAGCGAAATACGACAGGCGGCGGGGTACCGAAGATTGACGTGACCGCTGATCCGACAGCGATCTTAACGGAAAACGAGGCGGAGGTTTTTAAAATTCTCCCTCCGGAAAGTATTTCAGGTAATTCATTTTCTTTTTTGTTGTTCTTACCCATTCTTATGCTGTAACAAAACACGAATTTTACATATTTAATGTAATTCCTTTCATAATATGGTTCAAAGGCCTTAGTACTGAAAATTGCTTAACAATTAGTTGAAATTTGTCTCTTTTCCTTGATGCAGTAGTCAATATTCCTTCATCACAAGATTGAACATCAACAACATTCAACATTTTCAACATTCAACATCATTCAACATTTTCAAATGCTTAGTTTCATATCTGGTTGCAATGGATCACCTGGTTGACAATTATAAATAGTATCTTTTAGAAAATTACTAGAAGCTTTTACCCTACTGGCGAAAGCAATTGATAGTCTCTCCATGTAATGTTAAGGAAAGACAATAGAATTTATTTCTCATAGTATTTGTATCCTATAGATCCTTAAGAATGATTACATTTTTGGTTAGTAATGTTAGAAACAATTCAATATCTTTGTTTATTTTCAGGGATACAAGGGGCAGTGAGCAGCGGTCGCCCAGTCGAGCAGCCAAAACCATCAAAGGGCTACTTGGCTAGTTTGATGGAGAGTTCCGATGACGACGAGGACGACTCGACTGTAACTGATGAGAACTCGGCCACTGTTTTGTTCGACACCGAGCAGGAATCACAGACGACATGTATGGTGAGCCCGGAGATTCCTCCTCAATTGCGAGTCGGAAGGTCTCTATCTAGACCTAGGTGGACTCCTTCAAAGCGAAGGATGTTGTCCGATGATTATTACCGTCAGATGGTGGAGATAGAGAAGAAGAAGCTTAAGAGGGACGACGAGCTTCACGCGGTGAAAATGGAGTACTATAAAGTGAAAACTGCTTATTTCAGGAATCTGACAAACAGTGACTGAATTGTTGCTTAGCACTTAACTGTTGACTTATAATTGTATATTTCTACTTTTAACGATAGTGTTAGATGTTATAATTCATTAACAATTTGTATACACTTGCATTTTTTCCCATGTTATACTAGTTCGGTGTCTTACGGGTCTTATATAAATTGGTCGGGGAGTTATGTATCTTTTGGGCAATAATGCTATTGAATTTAGGAAAGGGGTGAACCAGTGAATAGCAATAAGCTTACTAGGTAATCAATCACATAAGTTCTTATAGTCAGTAACTATTTCCAAGATAGTATTATTTTACTGTCGTATTTATTTCGAGATACTGGTATCTATTATTCAATGTTATAATTTCAATGAGTAGCATGTTTATTATATTGTTGAGATATGATAAATAAAATATGATAGTTCCGTTATTTTGTTATTCTTATCTGATTAGTCTACGACTTCACTAAGTGTTTAGTTTAAGAGTATCATATCTATTCTTGAATTCCATATGAATATTTTCATACTTGGCGTAAGTAAAAAACAGAGTTTTCATAATATCTGTGTATATCAAAGCGCAAACTTTCAACGACTGGATGAAAAATATCTGTCGACAATTTGTGTCCGCATTTCTTGTCCGCCTTGACTATTTTCCTGATTCATTTCATAATTTGATTCAATTCCTCGGCGCATCGACGTCAAATTGCACACGCCACATGATAGCAGAATGACATAGGGAAACCGGCGTTTTCTTTTATTGAATTCGTCTTTGATGATATGTTACAACAACTAAAATGTAGCCTCAGCTGCTGTTATAACAAGTGGTTAGATTTGCCTACAGTTGTAAGCTTACAGTAGTTCCATTCGGTGACATACAACTGTTAATGCTGTTGTTACCGTTCTGTAAGTTACAACTGCTGATACAACGGCTTCCGTTCGCCCGCCCCAGATTGGTTGCTTGTTGATACTTAAGAATTAGAAAACATTTCAAAGTTATTATTCACAGTCAACATGACAAGCCCTCCGACAACACCAAACACAAAATTCTCTTCTCCATGCTCAACACCAAAGGCGCTCGTTGCACCAAACGCTCCAACGAAGGGGAAGGTGGAGAAGGTGTAGCGACTGGACAATATCAGAAAGTTGTCATTACCAGCGGATGACGAAGAGAGTGTATATGAGAAGGAGTGTCCCGACTTAACAGGCGTGAGGTGGAAGTATCTCCAGTACGATACTGACGACGTGATGGAGATCACCAGCACCAAATTCCTCCACCAATTATGGGAGTGGTACACCCCTAACTCCCAGCCACGAACTATGGCGGAGTGGGAGTATATCGACAAAGTGAGGCTCGCAGTGGAAGAACGATTAAAGCAAGTGAACTGTTTTTGTGATCTATGTGAAGCCAGACTCTGGGACGATATTGACGATGAAGACCTTTTGAAATACATGCCATAATAAATTTTTATTTCGTATTATCTTTGCTTTCATACTGACTTACTTGAACGGGGCTTCAGTGGATGATTTAACCATGTATACTTTTTCATTTGGAAATAGTAGCACGCTTAGTCTAACTTGTAAATCTTGTAACATTTCATATGGGCGATGATGATAGATGAAATAGTGTTAAATAAAATTAAGATGGCTTACACTTCTGATACAGGGATAGCAATCGACTGCGATCCATGTGTAAAGAGCTTGCTAGACTACGGATGGGCTTAAGTGGATGATTTAACCATGTATACTTTTTCATTTGGAAATAGTAGCACGCTTAGTCTAACTTGTAAATCTTGTAACATTTCATATGGGCGATGATGATAGATAAAATAGTGTCAAATAAAATTAAGATAGCTTACACTTCTGATACAGGGATAGCAATCGACTGCGATCCATGTGTAAACAGCTTGTTAGACTACGGAAGAGAGAAGTGTGTTATGTTGCGTGTGGCGCGTGAGTGTCCTCCCATTTCAATCCATTCATCAATTTGTCTCATTGATAGAGACAGGTAGAACTCATGGTTCTCATAACGTATGCAATGGAAAGTTTTAGGCAACCTTCGACAGTTGGCTAAATGTCGCCCTGACGCGAATGCATACTACGTTGAGACAGAGGCAATCACTTGCAAACATGACGCAGAGAGGTTAAACAAGATTGACCATTGCCGAATGTCCCTTGCGGTATACATAGCTACGGGTTTCACCGCCGCCCTTTACAGGAACGCCCGTCAAAAGGAAGTATTACACCGAACTTCATTTGCAACGTTCAAGTTGACTGATAGCAGATTCAGCTTAATGATAGTATTCGCCAGTCCGAAGACTGCCCAGGGCAAACCGCGTGGAGGTTCTATCATGTCTTGCCCCATGGTGGCCCTAAGAGAGCCGATGGTTCATTCTCGGGTGTGAATTAAGTTGACTATTGGCTGGAATAGTCAATGGGTATGACGGTTAGGTTGTCATAGACCCTGTGCTGCCTAAGCCGTGGTGGTGCATCTGGCACCTTTCGGATGCGAGTGGTATTTGGAGTCCATACCTCATCCGTCCAAACGATCTTCTTGATCTTCCCCTTCTTCTCATCCTCTTCATCCCACTCGTCGAGGATGATGAACTCGGGAATGGCGTTGTCTTCATCGATGAAGACGGGAATGGTGCTAGTAGATGTTGCTTCCATCGTGACTTGAAATTGAATGACAAGCGCTACAATCTTCTGGCTTATATAGGGTTTTCAACAATGAATTGCTCAACAGCGAATCAGAATGCTTCAGGGATAGCAATCGACTGCATAACGTTCAAGTTGACTGATAGCAGATTCAACTTAATGATAGTATTCGCCAGTCCGAAGACTGCCCAGGGCAAACCGCGAGGAGGTTCTATCAAATCTTGCCCCATGGTGGCCCTTAAGAGAGCCGGTGGTTCGTTCTCGGGAGTAACGTCATCTTACACCCTACCAATTCTGCTGAGAGAGTCTTTGACTCTCTCTTTGGTAGCACTGTCGACTTCCACACTAATTGGCACATGGCTAAAAAGTGGAATGTAGCGCCATTCCGTTGGATTGACAACAGTTGCTGTCATCGGATTGCCAATCCGAGCAAGATTATTGTGGACTCTGTCTTGCTCCTCTAGCCTGACAAACTCCTCAAATAAATTTCGCGGCCTTAACTGCGGTCCGCGAGGAGAGCTGACTTGACTGTTCGGCGTCTGCATGATTGAAATGAAATGAAATGAGAGGCAGTGGTTTATATACCCCTCTAACGCGACGCAACGTTCAAGTTGACTGATAGCAGATTCAACTTAATGATAGTATTCGCCAGTCCGAAGACTGCCCAGGGCAAAGCGCGTGGAGGTTCTATCATGTCTTGCCCCTAGGTGGCCCTTAAGAGAGCTGGTGGTTCGTTCTCGGGAGTGTCGTGATGGGGTGGTGAAGGCGGGCAAAGATCTGCAATGAAAATGATATGTATTAGAATGGGATATACTATCTTATTTACTTTTCACTTACCAAGTTAGCCATCCTTTGGCAGTCTCGCGCGCTTCCTAACAGAGAATTTGTGTAAATGGCCACGCATTCTCAGGCTGGCATGCAGACATTTCTTGGTCGGATGGCCGTTGTAACAAATTATTGACTCGTCCAGAGTACGGTTGACGAGTACTTCGCCGTCGAAATGATTATCCCGAATAGGGATGTGAAACTCAAACAACCTATCCTCATTCACACGATTCCACTCATCCCTCATGCGCTCCAACTTCTCAAACGCCTGCCTCTCATCACCCCGCCGAGCCACAGTCCTCTCCAACTCAACATTCCTCGCTCTCAACACACTCATCTCCTTCATCATCTCCTCAAACTTCGCTTCTGCATCTCTCATTCTTCTCTCCGCAGCACTCGCCCTCTTCTCACAGTCATCATTCTTCTCTTCCAACTCTCGCGTCTTATTCTTCAAATCAGTCACACTACGCCTCATTCGAATATTCTCATCCGCTACCTCCTTCGACTTCAGTTCCTTCTTTTTCAACTCATCCAACTCCTTCACAACTTCATCCTTCACCTTCTTCAAACTCTCATACTTATTCACCAACAAATCATGCGCCATCTGCTGCGAAACATGCCTCTTCTCTTCATCCTTCAACCACCTCGCCGACTGCACACGAATCCCACCACTCTTCACTTTTGGGGAAGATGAGCTCTTCGGGGGGTCGGTGATGACAATGTTTGACACCTCCGACGACGAAGAGCTCAACTTCCTCACACGCTTCCTCACACGCTCCCTATCTAAATCCACATCATCCTCATCATCACTCTCAAGCACTCTCTTTCGCCCAATCTCAGCCTCCAACGACGCAACTGCTCTCGCCAACTCATCATTCTCAACAACATTCTCAACAACATTCTCAACCTTACCCTCTCGCTCTATCGCCAACATTCTCTCCCTCTCTTCAACAATCAACTGCGTGAATCGCAAGTCATTCACCAAACCTCCACTACAGTCAGCATGCACTCTGTAAAAACGCGCCTCATCCTCATCACCCTTCAACACTCTACACTTCACACACGCAACCCTATTCAGGATAATCATGTGGTCGGTGCCCGCCTTCTTGACATGCGCCTTGGCGTCCGCACTGCGATTGATTCGACCACAGGTACACATTTTAATATGGAATTTACTGTTCTTATCGTTAGCCATGCCTGAGATTTCTTGTTAACTGTAAGATAATGAAATTTGTATAAGCTTGGAATCATGTAGTACAGTCATATTCCTAAAGCATTACACTTAGTGAGGAATGATAGATTTGAGTATAGTGAGTGGCACTCGATCCCGTCGACAGCCCGAAGGCCTTGTACTGATCATTAGGGAAGTGAGAGATCTTCCCCGATACCCGCTCTTTACAGCTGAAGACATCATTGTCACTGCCCCGAAGTGGTAACAGCAACGCCGAGTCAAAGGTAGTGATCAGTAGCTGGGATCTAACCCCTCAAAGCTGCCTTAGACTTAGTTAAATTTCAAATCTGATAGCAGATTTGAACTCAGCATACTTGAAAACCTTAGTCTACATGTTAAAACTTTGTGTTAAAACTTTGAAAAAACTGAAAATAAAGAATTTTAAAAAAATTCCGCATTTTACTGCTCATACTACTTTTAAAAAATTTTATCAGTAGTAAAGACACTATCAAACTTTAAAAAAATTCAAAAAAAAAATTAAATTAAGAAAAATTTAAAACTTCCGAATTTCGACCTGGGACCTTTTTCAAAACATTTTTCATCAAATTTCACTGACTCCCCCTCCCCCGTCGTTCGGAGAAATTTGATGAAAAATGTTTTGGTGAGGGTCCCAGGTCGAAATGCCACACTTTGGAAAATTTTCAAAATTTTACCCATACAAAGTCACTCTGACACTTAGGATTTTTTCAGGTGAGCTCCGACCTAAAATCTTGTAACAGCTCTAACTTTTGAACGGCTGGTCCGATTGACTCGCGGCAAAAATGGCGTCGAGCATTTTTTTCTCCTCTTTCAAACGAGTAGCTGTAAGACAAAATCCGTCCACTAGAACCAAAGTTAGAAGAGTGCTGTCGGGGGGGGGGGGTCCGTGAAATTTGATGAAACAAACTTTGGTGAGGGTCCCAGGTCGAAATGCCACACTTTGGAAAATTTTCAAAAGTTTACCCATACAAAGTCACTCTGACACTTAGGATTTTTTCAGGTGAGCTCCGACCTAAAATCTTGTAACAGCTCTAACTTTTGAACGGCTGGTCCGATTGACTCGCGGCAAAAATGGCGTCGAGCAGTTTTTTCTCCTCTTTCAAACGAGTAGCTGTAAGACAAAATCCGTCCACTAGAACCAAAGTTAGAAGAGTGCTGTCGGGGGGGGGGTCCGTGAAATTTGATGAAAAATGTTTTGGTGAGGGTCCCAGGTCGAAATGACACACTTTGGAAAATTTTCAAAAGTTTACCCATACAAAGCCACTCTGACACTTAGGATTTTTTCAGGTGAGCTACAACAGTCCACCCTCCCAACCTGGCCGGCACACCACGCCAACCTGGCCGGCACACCACGCCAACCTGGCCGGCACACCACGCCAACCTGGACAGCACATCACCGCGCGCTATACGACGGCCGGACAGGAGGGGGGGGACGTCAGACTCGAAGCAACACGGCGGCACACCACGACCGACTCGACGGACAGGAGGGGGGGACGTCAGACTCGAAGCAACACGGCGGCACACCACAACCGACTCGACGGACAGGAGGGGGGGGGACGTCAGCGACTTTTTCGACGGCGGCCATCTTACTACTTATGACCTTTCAAAAGAGCTGATGGACCTGTTAAATCCACTGCAACTTTGTACCAAGGAATGTCATTTGTATTCTCCACCACATGTGTGAGAGGCATCTTATCAGTGGTGTTTTGAAAAGTTGTACAAATGAAACATTTCTTGGAGTGAGTTTCTATGTCAGAAGACATACCTGGCCAATAAAAACTACTCCTTGCCAAATCGCACATTTTCCTGATTCCTATATGTCCTTCATGTAGTAATTCCAAAATGTCCTTCGTAATTTCTGTAGGTATAACTATTCTTGAACCGCGCAGTAAAACAAAATTGTCAGTAATCGCTGAGTATGAAACGGATAATTCATCTCGTAAAGAAAAGTAAGGGTTCAAATTGCGGTATTCTGCTGACTTCCAATCGTGTCGAATAGCTTTCTCGACTTTTTGTAAGGTATGATCGGTAGCAGTCACTTCACTGACACGACGAAAGTTGACAGGTGTCGATGACATTACAAGGCAAACAGTAACATGAGCATCATCAGCTTCCTCACGATTGTCACAGGGAATTGAGTTTCAACTCAAAGCGTCAGCGAGAACATTGTCAGTTCCTGCAATATGTCGGTATTCGACGTCGTAGGGTAAAGTAAATAGGCCTATTATCCATCTTTGTAATCTCAATGGAAGCGAATTAATATGTTTCTTCAGTAGGGCAATAATTGGTTTGTGGTCAGTCATAACAATGCATTTTTGTCCAAGAATCATTCTGTGAAATCGTCGCAAGGCAAATACAATGCTGAGGAATTCTCTCTCCAGTTGTGAATATCTTCTTTCGGCATCAGTTAGTTAGCGAGATGCGCAAGCAATTGGTCTGTCATTTTGTAACATTGCAGCACCAATTCCAGTTCCTGATGCATCAACTTGTATTGTGATTTCGTTATCCAATCTGAACCACGAAAGAGTCGATATGCGAAGAATTTCTTCCTTCAACTTCTTGAAAGCATTTATTTCATCTATTTTCCAAATCAGTTTATCTGATGAACTGTTATAAAAGTTCCAAAGAGGCTTTGCCATAGTGGCAAAGTGAGGTATAAATCGGTGCCCCAAATAAGTTGCCAGTCCCAGAAAGGAGCGTGGTGCATCCTTAGATTCAGGGGTATTCATCTTTTGTACGGCTTCCAGTTTGGCTTTACTCGGACGAAGACCATTTTCGGACAATTCGTGTCCAAAAAATTCTACAACAGGCGACGCGAATGTACATTTTCTTTCATTTAGTCGCAGTCCATGAGAATAAAGTCTTTCGAAAACAGCCTTTAGTCTTTGATTATGAGATCGCTCATCGCCGTAAACAAGTATGTCGTGTGCATAGCACAAAATTCCTGGCAGATCAGCCAAAATTGAGGAATTGACCTGCTGAAATATTTCAGGAGCAGATTTCAGTCCCATAGATAGTCGCTTGTATGTGTATCTACCAAGATGCGTAGAAAAAGTAAGCAAGTCCTGCGATTCTGCGGAGACCTTCAATTGCCAGAAACCAGAAGTACAGTCAAGTAAGGAAAATACTTTCGCATTAATAATAATAATAATAATAATGTGTTTATTGATGAGATTGAAAATCACATTGTGAATAGAAGCAGCTAAGTCCTCGAAAGTCGGTATAGGAAATGAAGCTTTTTCGACAGCAAGATTCAAAGACCTGAAATCAGCGCAGATTCGAATTCGACCATCCGGCTTTTTCACAATAACCACCGGGGAGCACCATGGAGTAGGTTTCGTTACCAGCTCAATAACCCCATCTTCCTCCATTCTCCATAATTCCTGTTTTACGGATTCATGTAGTGCAAGCGGAATTCTCCTCACTGCCGCAGATACAGGTTCAATCGCATCAGACACCTGTATTGTGTGTTCGTAATTAGACAAGCAGCCTAGCCCATTGAATAGTCCTTTTTCTCGAAATTGGTCCACAGTATCTTGATCTTGACCTGACTCAGTTGAAGCATGGCAACAAGTATTGGCAGCTGAAGATACGGCCAATTCATCATCAATCAGTTCGTGAAGCATGCCCAAAGTTTTACACACGGGCTTAGACAGCAAGACAAGATTCTCCTTGGAATCATCAACGTCTGTCAGCGTTAAGTTCTCTGCCGTTGTAAGTAATTGTACATGTAACCAAACCAATAACCTTGAGTGGAAAGGAACCCCATGAGGCTACCTTAGTAGTAGTAGGAAGAATGTCCCGATTAACCAAAATCTATGGCACTCCTATAGGAAACGTCCTACGGAATTATTGTAATTTTCCTATAGCGGGTAGTGCTATTGCTATGGAACTCCATTCTATGGCACTGTGGGAAAGTTTTGTCACATTGAATTTTGGGGAACTTTGATCCTATTGCCTCTGGGACTAATTTGTCCCATAGACTTGTGGGAAATCCTGTCCTATCGAATTTCGGGAAATCCTGTCCTATCGATCTTCTGGAAATCCTGTCCCATAGAATTTAGGGAAATTCAGCGTGCATGGCAGCTCCTTTGGCTACAGCGTGTCTAACCCTCTCCGCGACATACTGACGCTTTATGTGATCATGATTGTAAAGAATAATCAGTTTAGTTTAGCAATAGTGATAATGTCAATATAAAGACAACAACATGCATGAGGTATTTGCACTTTTTACTTTCGATCCCCTTGACATGTCGATGAAAGTCTGGCCCAGATTTCAAGAAAATAGTTTGAAAATCAATCACACTATGGAGCATTATCTTTTAACTAATTTCATGATCATTCACAAAACGCCATTAATTCAAAAAACAGCCAATGATTTTTAATATTTTCTCTTTTTAGTCCTTTGAACACTTGCTTCGATGAAAAGTTTCTCAGAAATCATTCTCCATATTTCTTTCTCTTCCATTGGGAAATGTAGTTGAAGTTGATCTGCAACAAACGGGAAGTAAATGATAAATATGCGATAAATGATAGGTTGATTCTGCACATAGGCAGATAAACTTCATTTAAGTGAAAAATGATGCAAAATATTACAATTGAAGAATATTTGATAATTGCTATGTTTCTTGTATTGGAGATTTATATTATTTATATAAGATTATAGCATAATAAAGCAATTGCGCCCCGCTGTGATCTTGCTGATGAAAAATACGCCAGAAGTTTCATTTTATTTGCTTATTGTCATAACCGCGTTTCGTCTGCTCTCAGTAGGTGTGACACGCAGAATGAATCAAACTGATTGAAACATGATTCCTGCTAGAATATCGATCAAACAATGGTCCTTTCTTTTTATTCAAGTTGTCGATGCACTACTTCTCATATTAGTAATTTTTCTGTTTATGTACTTTTTAGCTACTACTTATTCATTTCGTGATTGCTTGTCCAATGACTGTCCATTGTTTGATCGATATTCTAGCAGGAATCATGTTTCAATCAGTTTGATTCATTCTGCGTGTCACACTTACTGAAATCAGACGAAACGCGCTTTTGACAATAAGCAAGTAAAATGAAACTTTATGAAACATTATATTGGTTTCCATGCATGCATGTATGCGCGTATTCAAGGTGTAAGAATGTAAAGTTATTGTCTTTTCTAACTTTTCGCAAGCATCTTGCGATGCTGGTAGAATTTTAGAATTAAAAGCACTGCTATTATTGATATGATTTATGCTCCTAAGCTTTCACCCACTAAAACCGCATCAGATGAAACGAAAGAGGTTAAGCTTATTAGAGTGATTATCATGTTTGCATTAAAATTCAAATATGAATTTTAATTTTAATACATAATAAAAATAATTTCAAAAATTATGGACAATGGATTCAAGCTTCATAGATAATTAATATACTGTAGTGGCGGTGATATTAGATGTCTGTCATTACATTTGGTCCATACATGCTTATTTAGAGAGCAACTCATCATCCTTATGAATAGATTCTCTTCTTTGTTTCTTTGAAAAGTCGGTCGAAAAATTCGGCATTGAAAACTGAAAACCTCAGTTTCATGGGAGTTGTAGCATGGGAATAACATAGAATGGGGAATCATGGCTAGTACATCAATAATACATTAGTGGATCACGCATACTTAATTACATACATGCATAAAGACAAATACAGGAAGCATCACTTATTTACTATATTCGAAAGATGAATACTTTCTCGTAATTATTTCCCTCCTTCTGAGAGAATTTCAAATAAAATATTTATCTTTTTTATCATTTAAAAATTCTTAGATGCAAAGCGTCATTTTCTTATCACAAACGCTGCTTGATCTATTTCCTATCAGAACAACTAAATGTCGGAATTTACATTCATTTATTTAAGGCGGCCGTCTAAAATTTCAACAACCGATAGTTAATTTATTTAACTGATTTACTTGTCAAGTAGCGATAAATGGTATCAACTTCCGTGATATAACAGGCTTGCAGAAGAGAGAAGAAAAGTTCCGCAATCATTTGCTGCAAGCAGCAGTTTTTATATTTCTCTTTGCGCTTTGCAAGGATTATTAGCAAAAGCAAGAATGCAAATTATGCAGTGGATGAAAATTAATAGATAATCGCTGAAGATAATCGCTTGAAATATGATGAACATTTGTCGAGTGACGTACACATCTGTGCGCCCAGCGGGATGTTGAACAGGAAATGCATAATGGAACAATGACTAAGACCCGAAATCCATTTGGTCAGACTGCATGTTGAGATGATTAGCTTATATTTGATGAATCTGGCAGGTAAGTATGCAAAGTTTCGAGGAAATAATCCATAATGTAAACATGAGTTTCACTGTTCTATTTCAAGACGATCACTTGAGAAACCTGTGGGTTTGTACTAAGATTGCTTGCACATAGGGGTCAGATAACGTATTGGTTACATGCTGCCCATGTACTAGCGCAATGAATGAATCACACAAGGTAGGCGTTACAGAAAGCGGGAAAGTTGTGCAGCGGCTACAAAACTGAGTGACTAAAGAAACGTATTGGAATGGAATCCTTGCTACCTAGACTATCTAAAGTTATTACCACATGTATTTGGGAAACATCGTCAATCTATAGAATAAAGGAAATTATACAGTGCATCTTAGTCCATTCAATTTTTGGTTTAGACTTTAATATTCTAACTTATAATTTGAAGTATGAGTTTAAGACAACCGAATTGAATATTAATGACGACTTCCAGAGAATTATTTTCTTTTACGATTATGCTTGCGTGTGTGTGTATTAATTTTTCGTGTTAGAGTGCCGTGGCACACTGATTAAGGTTACTTAAGTTTCAAGAAGAACAGCATTATAACACATTATTACGCAGAATATTGCGTACGGTGCATCACGAATGTAATAAACAAGTGTAGCACTACTGTAGTGCAACCCTGATAAAGCGCAATAACACTTAGTTATAATCGCTAGCATTGAATAATCAGCTCGAGAAAATGAAAAATCAAACACAAATTGTCTTCAGCCAATTAAGAAAATATTAAATTATTTTTCTGTGTAACGTTTCGCTTTCTGCTTCTGATGGTAAAATCATAAAAATAAAGGGAACTTTAAAATCGCATTGAACGAATTGTACTAGAGTCTGATGCATGGGAGCTGCTTTCTCTTGTTCCCACAGGCCGACGAATTTCTATGTTCTTTGCTGAGGTGCATAGTTGACCATTGAATCACTTTCATAGAAGGATTGGCACTGTATGCAATTAGCAGTTGATAGACATGTGATATAGGGACAGTCACGTGAACTCACACTCTAGATCTTATTGTGCGAGCCGATTCTCCAACATATGTCGATGTGCAACCTGTACATTCAATGAGACATATACAAAACTTTAGCAATCACACTTCAGATTTGTAAGACTGTGTGCAGTATTTACAGATAGCTATCATATATACACTAATGCCATTTTTTATATATCCTCGTCAATCCATTGAAAATTGAACTTAGGTGAACTTCAAGAAATGTGAAAAAATGATGCTTTGAAGGAAAATGACATGAATGTAAAACAAATTCCAAACGGCAATGCAAGAGCGATTATCCAAAGAAAGTTATCAGACATGCCATGAAGCAAGTGGGCATATCGAGTGAGAAAGAGGTGAAAGAGAAAAGTTGTGGTCATCATTACGAGATAGCAATGAATTGAGAATTCAAGAGAAATAAAAAGAATATGGTACAAATGTAGCTTGCCACCTCATTGAATGTCTGTTTCCCCAATAAACCTCTATCTCATATTTTACTACCCATGTCACAACAGGAGTGTATACATGATAGCTATCTGTAAATACTGCACACAGTCTTACAAATCTGAAGTGTGATTGCTAAAGTTTTGTATATGTCTCATTGAATGTATAGGTTGCACATCGACATATGTTGGAGAATCGGCTCGCACAATAAGATCTAGAGTGTGAGTTCACGTGACTGTCCCTATATCACATGTCTATCAACTGCTAATTGCATACAGTGCCAATCCTTCTATGAAAGTGATTCAGTGGTCAACTATGCACCTCAGCAAAGAACATAGAAATTCGTCGGCCTGTGGGAACAAGAGAAAGCAGCTCCCATGCATCAGACTCTAGTACAATTCGTTCAATGCGATTTTAAAGTTCCCTTTATTTTAATGATTTTACCATCAGAAGCAGAAAGCGAAACGTTACACAGAAAAATAATTTAATATTTTTTCTTAATTGGCTGAAGACAATTTGTGTTTGATTTTTCATTTTCTCGAGCTGATCTTTCCAACCACTTGTGAAACAGTGGAGTCAACCTGATGGCACACCTATTAAAGGTTTTGAAAGTGAAATTAAAGAACGGTTTTAATAACGGTTTTTTTAACGGATAAGTGATAACTAAAAGACCAAAAATAATTGGGCTATAATTCAATCAGATAGTAGTGTATAAATTGCTGGAACAATGAGGACTTGATGATTTGACTGATGGACTATACAAATGATACTGAACAACTGAAGTTTCATTTGAACTTACTCCATTGGTGTGATGATTGAGACAAACCGGATAAGATGATTGATTCAGCAAACGACGGATTTTCATAAAAATACGAGACACTGAGACACGACCAAAGGATGTGATTAACAATGACTGTTGCACATGCCAAAGGCATCTGAAATTATACTGAACATGCAAATGTTGCAATATCATTGGACAAAGTCAGATTACGGAGTCAAAACTGTCGCTGCGCGTTTGCTTCTTTTGGATAGCTTCTATGGCATTCATATTTTCCCACTTCCAGTGCAATTGGATCCAATTGACTTCGATTGAATGGTGAGGTGTGCTATACACAGATTTAGAGAGGAACAGATAAACTGCTTTCCCTAATTCACGCTGACGGCGTTGAAGCCCGCCGATCGGTGTTTACTTTGATGACAATTTGCGATAGACAGGCAAGAAATGTGTTGACCAGATGGGATACTTATCGCCTTGAGGCGATAACATCTCACGTTTTTGACAATTTGATGATTATGCTCATGTGTATGACATATATGTGTGCTAAGTCCATTTTGAGATAAATTGATGTCGACATCATTCAACAGCAATTCTGTAGGGCTGCATAACAAGAATTTTGATTTAATTAAATGATAAGTCGTCACAGGTGATTACTTCATATCGTAATATATGTAAATGTATTGTTCTACGAAAGCGTCTGAGATGTAAATCACAGAAAATAAGACGCGCTTCTAAAATGATCAGTTCCCTGTTGAAAGTCCTTCATGATAAGGAAATGATTGCCGACGGTGGATATAAAAAACTCGGACAATTTGGAGGTCTAACTTTTGCATTATTTAAGAATGAAATAAAGAATCACGAAAGAAAACAAGGGAGGTGGCATCAAAATGAAGTGGCCGAGTTCGCAATATTTTTGCATTTTTACAGTCCATCAGCCTATCGATTTGTCCGTAAAATCCTAGCTCTTCCACATGAGTCTCGAATCAGAGAATGGATATCCAACTTTGAATGCGAGCCAGGACTGATCAGACAATCATTTGATTTCCTAGCCAACGAATTTGAAAAGGATGTAGGAACCCCACGATAACAGAAGCTGCAAATATATCCAACAACATCACCGACGATGAAAACACTGAATTCCTTTATTCGCTTTGGATGATGGATTTGCATAAAATGGATGATGACTGGTGACTCAATGTGTTATATTACGTTGCCGGATGTAGCCAGAAAATCAGTTTGGGGGGACAAGGTTCTGATGAATTGCAATTCTTAAAACTGGTATTCAATTACATTATATAGTACCTACTTCCTATGATTTTGATTGACGTTTACGGAATATACATTTTAACACTTTGTATACATGTAACTACATGCAAGCGTATTAGAATCTGAAGCTTATCTGAATTACCTGTTAGATAATAAAGAATTTTCATTTCATGATTTAACTTCTCATTTACATGTTATGTCCAAAATTATTAGATGAATGTTTCTATACCCTGGTTTGTACATGAATTAATAACCAAAAAGCCGAATCTTGTTCAAGGAATTGTACAATGTTGACTGAAACATGAAATGCCTCTTTCGATACACATCAAGTCAACCAATGTGCATAATTGCTCTCAATATTTCAATGTATTTCTTGCGATATAAATTCGATTATAGCTCTTCCATATTTTTACAAAATAGTTTTTTATTATTTTCCGATTGGCCTCTGCTACAGGTAGAACTGAATAACTTAGGAACTTAGGCGCCTACACGTTTCTGGAGGTAAATTATATTATAAAACATTCAGTTCTTTGTAACGTTCTTAGTCCCATTGCTAAATTTAATGGAAAAAGGACGCATATCGTTCGATTTAGACTGTAAACTTTACTAAACTCAAAGACAGTTGATTATTTATTGTCATTGGGTAAATATGAATCTTAGCCTATACACTCTGTAACCAACAAGCGTACAACCAAAGATACACCCGAGTTATTTAAGTGATGATTTGAAATATTGATAATACGTGTGCAGAATCTATACACTGCTTCAGACAAACTTTTGCTGAATAATGTCATTTGACATGTTCCAAATGTTTCTTCGATGACAAATCTGGATGTAATTGCATTAACAAAGATGAGGAAAGTCGCACCTGTAAGTCAGTTAGCAGTACTTCAAATAAAATACATGTCTATGTGCAACGAGAATTGTTAAGAACATATTTTAAAATTCAGATTAAAAATGTACTTTTCAGCACTACTTAAACGTTTGGGGGGGCATGGCCCTGGTAGCCCCCCTTTGGCTACGCCCCTGTTGCGTTGCAGGTTTTGTAAGTAACAGCATCAAAGAACGAGTTGCGTGCTGTGTATGTCGAGCGGCTTTATTTTCCGATTCAGTAGATTTCCCATACGCAAAGTTTTTTTGTAGGAAGCAGCGAGGTGGTCTGATGTCACCTAGTTTTAGTGTATTTACCATAATTAAAGTGGCTGAAGTTGCTTTCAAATCATTGTTTCCTGGAGTATGGAATGCCTCCACTCTCCCTACAGGATGCAATTTGGACATTAAAGTGGAGCATTTTGTCATGAACAAGATCAACGTTGATACTGTATTCCCAGAGCTGACGGACCATTATTGGGTACTTTATTTACTAATTAATAGGTGTGACACAATTCATTGAGCTTGCTTTCTTTGTTGACAAATAAATCATTTGACAACATGACAAAGACAGCTATTCAAGTATGTTTATCCTGCAGCAGTCATCGCTGTAATCATATCGCGACTTGTTTCTTGCCCGTCTATCGCAAACTAGTGTCTCTCCCGTCCTGTGTTTACTGGCTTCAAGCAGTTGTGTAAATAGTTCATCTGTTCCTCTCTAAATCTGTGGTGCTATGGCACTCCCATTGCGTGTCATAGAATGCCATAGAGTGCCATTGAATTTGGTTAATCGGGGTCGGACTCTGCAAAAGGAATTGTTCCTGCAGGAAGCATACGAGCGTATTGTAGCAAGCACCCGTGTCGATGAGTGCAGCTGTTGGAACACCATTCAAATGAATGTTTCTAACCATGTCAGAAAGTGAACATGTACGAGTAGTTGCATAAATGGAATGAGTAACATCTTCAGTAGTCATCGCGCTTGAATCACGAACATTACTTGTCCTCGGATTACTTTTACTGGGAATTGCAGCCTGAATTTTCCCACTGGATCGACACATAACGGCAAAATGACCAATTTTGGAGCATTTGCGACATGAAACCTTTAGCGCCTTACAAGTAGGTGAAGAGGCCAAATGGTTGTCGGAACCACAACGATAGCACTTTTTTGTTCTCAGTCTGTGGAAAGCTCGATGTATTGCGTCGCGTCACAGAATAGCCTTTGTCCTTATGATGTGAACTAGAATTGATCAGTGTAGTGTTGCTGACATTTGGCTGTCGTTCACAACTTTTTCTGTCAGAACATGCTCTTTCCCATGATTCGGCTTTTTGGATTGCTAATTCAAATGTCAATTTAGATGCGTCTTCGGCCAATAATTGCTCACCGAGACGAGGATTGTAGATTCGTATTACGAAAATATCACGGAGCATGGAGGACAAAGAGCTTCCAAAGTCGCATTCATTGGAGAGTCTACGCAGTCTACATGAATATTGAGTTACAGATTCCGATGCATACTGGCGGCACTCGAAGAATTCGTTTCTTCTAAGCAAAATGCTGCGTTTACCGCTGAAATATTCATTGAATCGTTCTATAACGTCTGGATATTTTGTTTTTGGAGCAGGCAAACCGTCAAAAATCTGGATGCCGTCATGTCCTAACGAATTTTGCAGTAACGGACTTTTGATTGCGTCATCTGCCTCGATAATGATATGATGACAGCTATGTTTTGAGGGCGTCAATGGCAAATTAGTGGGCCGCGTTAGCGGCCCGACAATTTGCCATTGACAGCCCGAAAAATGTAGATGTCATAATCATTGTATGCCATGTTGCGAAATATTTCCGGGCCGTTAATGAATTTCTGGGCATTATCAAAGATATCAGTCTTAGATACATGGTATACAATGAGTAGATAAATGTCAAATTGTCTCTTAAAATAGGGCCAGTCACTCACTTTGGGATTGTTCGGCAACATAGGAACAACAATTGCAGACTTTGATGCCATAACGATGTCGATGTAAAGTAATTCACGCTGAAACACCGGAGAAGAAGAAAATCACGAAATAGGGACAATCTTATGTCCGAAAGATTGTATAGTAGCTCAAAATGTAAATGCACGTGATCCGGAGTCACTGTAAACGGACTCTAGTATAAAGCAGGGCGCAGTAAACACGTAAGTTCCGTAGCTGCCATCATTTATGTTGGGTTTTATATTATGGCAAAACAACCGTCTTATTCCATCATGGCGCATGGTGTGTTGTATTTTTAAAATTCCCGCACAAGCTCATACAATATAACAAGAACACATTCTGTTCTTAATCTTTACAATACAAAATAGAAGCAACTACGTACAATTTGCAAGTAGTAAGCAATTAATTAATAACAGCCTTCCATCATGAATTATTAATGACAAGACATGAACATAAAACTCAACAGACTGCGTAAAACATGAGAGTATTTATATTCAACTAAAACTATTGTAAAGAAAGTATGACCAAAGAAATAAATGATGTTTCTATTTCATTAGCTAGTTATACTTCATAAAGCAATGCAACTTAGATGAAGCGATATACATGCAATAAAATCATATTGTGTTGCAGGTAGTTTTGCTTGAATTACTTTGTTCAACTGCATATTACTGAATGGATATATAATTGATATATTACAGCATATTTCAGTTATTCGACAATTCCTCTGTGATTCAATTTCATGCTTGACAACACTGTGCGAATGTCGGTATATTCAAAATTTCATGATGCAGGGCTGAGGCTATTTTAATTAATGAGATGCAATGATGAAATTACATGCTATTATATGTATGTAGATGTGTAATATATTAAAGATTATTATTCAGATGGGGAATTATCCGTGATTTCACAGAATGGTTCGATTCATGTGTGAAAGCATATGTACGAAAATAATCACTTCAAATAGGAAATCCTCTTAGGAGCGTAGAAATACCAACTTGATGCTTGACGCCGCAATACCCTCTCCAAATATGGCATGAGACCCACTCTGGTGGCAGCTGATGCAGGAAGCACTAGACGCATGCTTTCCGTTAATGCATGGTCCTCATGAACCACAGGTGGTGCTTCAATTATTTGTAAGTGTAGCTTTGTGTTTGGGTTCTATTCACTACCTAAACCTAATCCTTTATTGACTTCCTGATTTACATTATCGCAAATTTACTTGATCTGAATTTCGTGATTGATCTCTAAACGGTAGTTTATTTCAATTATCCAATGGTCGGTGCTTCCGAAGCCAAGATAACTGATCAATAGATAAGAGGAAACCATAGATTGTGGAGGAAAAATTTTGTAATGACCGAATTATTGTATGATAGGGAAATTGTAGTGCTGTTCTAGTGACTGCTATGATGAAATAATCGTGCGAATATGAAATTCATTATCGACCAGTCACAATCGACCATCGAAAACATCGCTATATTTTAATAAAAATCGTCTAGACTATGTTCATTCATTGCAGTGACACTTAACGTAAAGTTATTCCGAATTTATTTTCAGGAATCAAGCAATTCCGAAGGGATATCAAAAGTATGATAGGATTTTACCCCAGTAGATTATGGGATGTTCTGTGGTTAGTTGTTACTCCTATCACTCTTGTGGTAAGTACCTGTAGTTTTTATTATCAACTACTACACCGGTAAAAATTATGAATTGAAAATTTCTTTGTTTTCAGGGGATATTTGCTACGTCAATATTTATGTATAAAAACCCTACCTATGGAAAATATAAATTTCCAAGCGGTGCTATAGGTGCTGGATGGTGCTTGGGATTGGCTTCACTCGTTCCAATTCCCCTGGTGATGATAATGAAATTGTATTCTACTGAAGGATCTTTCAAAGAGGTATTTGGTATTTGCAATTTTCTCCATTTTTCTAAGAAATAGAAATTTAGAATAGGAATGCTTTGAGGGTCCTTTCCACACTTTGTATATTGACCAAAGAATATTAAAGTGCTGCCAACGTCTTAGTCAGACCGGTCAGACACATCGGCGCAATAATATGATGGTAGTTATCCCTGCTCCCGTAATATTGACGCCATTTAATAGATTATCTACAGTCGTCGACAAGACATATCGAAACATTGACCACTTCATTTACTGAATACTTTTTATCTGTTAAACTTTGTTGAAGGAATATTTATAATATTCCTGAGTGCCAAATTGTTTGATAATTGAGGTTAGAGAATACTTGTGCCAGATTTTTAAGCATGGAATATTTTGTTTGGTTTGATGAGTTGATGTTTTTTAATCATGATCTTTACCAATCTAATATTTTGAGGAGCTGTTCGTAATACTACTTACGCTACAATGCAACATTCCTAATTGCTCATTAATATGGCTACCACGTCGGAGGAATTGATTAAAAATAATTTGCTGTTGCAATCTCTCTTAACTATGTAGTCTCGTGATCGTAGAGGCACTATATTCTTCACGGTCGAGTCTAATTCTCCATTCATAGATCCTTCTTCTGTTGAAATCGAAGCTGCTCCATCTGATTTGCAATTGGAGCTTATTGACATATTAAGTCTGCAGACTCGGAAAGGCAAAGATCAAAATGAAGCTGTCACTGATTTCTAGAGGACTATGCGAATCGAAATGTACAAAAATCAAAGACAACGCTAGAAAATAAGACTCCATGTTTGGTAGCAGATATATTTGCAAATAGAAATTTTATTTGATGAAACTGACGAAATCACGGTTGTGATCAGGCATGTCAAATAAGCACTCTGAAAATTTCTACATCAAGAGAAGAACTGCAACACCTTCCACTAATGACGTTTTTTTCGGCTGATGCACATACTGTAGGCCCATTCATGTATAATGTTGTTTTACCGTCGCACAGGCCTTGTGGTTGAGTGTTCGCTCTGCGTCTGGGAGACCTTTGTTAAAAAATAAGTCGGGTCAGACCTAAGACTTTTAAATAGGTGCACTCCGCATTCTTACTAGACATTCAGCACAAAAGAATGAGAGTGGGATAAATAAGCTCGGCCACATGGAAGAAAGGCACTTCACTTAATGCACTTGCGAGGATAAACAAGGATTATTCATTCATTCATTTTATTTATTCATTTCTTCAACCGGTGATGTGTTTTTCATTAAATGTACGTGCACAAATCTTAATACTATAGCAACTATTTCTGTCACTTGTGTCATCTGTGAATTTTGAAAATTTCCATTGCACAGCACATTCTTTTTATCAGCATGGGCAAATGGGAGGAGCAATTATTCAAGGATTCCGCTATGGATGGACCTAAATGCAAGCTTGAATTCTTCGCACTATTCCTTTTTTGTCTAGACAATTTATGATTGAAATTGAAGTTAAGATATGCGACCATTGCATTGTAAATCATAAATAGGCCTACTACCTGACAAATGGCGAAAATGTAAAAAGAAAAATAAAAGTAGCCCGCTTTTATTTTACACAAAATAATTGGCCCTCAATAAAAGGAAGTTGTGCACACCTGCCTTAGAACATTTGACTAGCTCAAGTTCACCTATTCAGTCATGTAATGCTTTAATCTTTTCTTTTGCTCTCTTCTCCTTCTCCGTCTTTGTAGGTAAACATGTGGTCATGGTTGTAGTATTAATAATAATAATATGTTTATTCAATACTAGACAGCAGAAGCTGATCATTTTACAAAAAATAGTATTCGTCCGTAGGCCATAATCAACCAAGCAAAAAGCTTTAACGTCATTCATGTATAATGTAACTACATAATGAAGTGAGTTGCATCAAAATACTGTATTCACAGTGCCGAGATGGTATCGAATTGTAATAAGTACAAATTTATTTGTTATGTAAAAGGCTTTTTTGAACTGCATTCTCTTAATTCCTCTTCTATCTTACATATGATGCATGCTGACGAAAACCACTTATGTTTTCTACAAATGATTTTTGCTATCAATTGTGAATGAAATCAAGCTTTATATAGCTTAAGACCTCCAAGACGATAAAACTGTACCCGCTAATTTATAATTTCAGCGTATCGAAATTCTCTTGAAACCTGATCCCGATTACGGACCTCCAAAACATTTTCTATATGGATTGTCTTCCATTGACAAATCATCTGAAGACTGCCATCCTGTCGGTTGAGGCAGAAATTTCTGTGTATTTCAATATGCGATTTTGTGGCTGAATCTGCATTCTACGATGGCTTTTCTACTTTCAAATGTGTGAAGTTGAAACTCAAAGAAAAATAATAGAAGGCTAATGTAACTTAATTGTATGGATAAAAAGGATACTAGCAAATGAAATTACAATATCTTGTTGAATCAACTGCTGAATTTGCATGATAGTGAATCAGATGAAGACTCTTACGTAACTTATATTGTTCTATAATATTTGAAAGATGATTTTTTAGTGGTACACATAGAAATAATGGATCATGCCTAGTTTGGAAGTATCGGTCCAGTATTTCAATTTTATTCTGTGTAAAATATTTATCCTCGTGAGTAGCGGAACAGCAGATTTTGCTAGATTTCTCGAAATAGACCAATGAGAAAATTTCGGATATGATAAAAAAATCTTAATTTTTGTATCAAGCTCAAATAACTGTCCCATGACTAATTCTGGTCAACACGTTCCCGTTGATTATTCCAGAAATATTTCCACATATTTAAGCATGGAGATTTCATGTCAATTCATGTATATATGTAGCATATAACGTTAACGTATAGCGTGTAACGTATTTGCAGTTTTTGTATAAAATTGATTCGTGTATTCCATTTAATGGATAGACTTCTTTATCTCATTATTTGGTAGAGGTTCATTCATTGTAAAGGAAAGTAAATGTAACGCGTGCCGTAAGTATTTCGAACTTCAAAATCAAATTTCGTCTCAGAGAAAATTCAATGTTAAATAGTTGGATTGTTATGGAGCATTGGTGCTTGATAAATGTCTCGGTATCGAAATAATTTCAAAATGTTCTCCCGTCTTCTTCATAGTATGCTGAATTCCAAAAGAAAATTGATAGCATTGGATATGTTATCTGTCCGATTCATGAAGAGACTTCTTTTTCTTTTATATGAGAATCTTTGTAAACTTGATTGACCTTTTTATAAAACGCGTGAATTGTACAAACAATTGAATACAAAATGATATTTGATCGAATTCCAAATTGGTTCTGATTTGTCCGAAATTAAGGAAAATGAAGTCACTTCAATCTGACGTGATCAGTCATCGAATGTAATCGTCCTCCCTCCCAACTTCAATGAAGAATCAACTTTTGTGCCATACACGTAGAAACATTATTTTAAGATAGCTAATAATGCGAGAGAACTTCATTATCTCATGATTGTTTCAAAATTTGAAAAATTGCATTTATAGAGGTCCCTAGATTTTTGAAGTTTTTCACGAGTGATGCAGTGGGCAAAATTGACATGAAACTATTTTATGACATGTATTGATTTATTTCGCAACGGTGCATCGAAGAGGCAGAAAAGTTGCACTGAAGCATTTAAATAAAGCATAGGCAAATTTTTGCTTGTTTAAGTCGCTGAAGTTAACAGCAACTGTAACACCAACTTTTTTTCAAACATTTTGCTCAAAGACGAAAACCAGCTCACTAATGTAAAACAATGCGAAAAATTTGCCTCTGACATCAAAAACGCCGTTTGACAACCATAATATGACAAAAAAGTATATTTTATGTCAAAAAATGCAAAAAAGTTGGTGGTAACGTTGGTGTTAGTCTCCATTACGAAATAATTTGCTCAACCCAGATTCCACTCTAATCGAGCTCCACTCATTTCAACTGAATTTGCTCAAAGCAATACACCATCCAACTCCGCATATCTTGCTATCCAGACACCGGAAAAAAATGAAAAATATTCATTAACAGCCTCCTGATAGCACAAAATAAGTTGCTCAACGCCGATTCCACTCTAATCGAGCTCCACTCATCTCAACTGAATTCGCTCAAAGCAATACACCATCCAACTGCGCATATCTTGCTATCCAGACACCGGAAAAATGAAAAATATTCATTAACCGTTAGATCGCCCATCCGCGTAACGTCGAGTTCGTAACGAGCTGGGTAGCGGGAAAACTTCGTGAAGCATGAAACCCTGTGCAAACGAAAAGTCTGGGCCGAAGTCGGCAAACATGTTCGACCCGAACGCGACGTGTCCGGGCGCCCCTAAGTCGGCCCGGGTTCGCATGGTCGATTTCGGCCCGTAGTGTATTGACCGTATGTAGCGGGTCGATTTGTGGTGGCCGAATCCAGTCCGCGAAATCTGCACTGGCTTGCCTTTACCTAACCGCATGTAATAAGCAATAACAACGACTCAGATGATGATGATGAAGCTTACCTAGATTGAGTCCACTGAAGGTCAATTTTGTAAACGTAGACATCGGGATTCAGGTTGATAGTACCTCAAACAAGTTTAAATCTTGAATACAATGGATAATAACAATCATATCCAGTGGTATTCAAAACTATCGTAGATGAGGTTCATTAGGATATTATGCTCCTAAATTTTGACGTCTGAAACCAACAAAAATACATTATAAGCGAATTAAGATAGTAAAACGCAGACAAACTATGAACAATAATGTAAAACATAAACCATGTAGAGCTCTATAACGACACAATAGAGAAATATATGACGGAAATAAGCATTAATTTATTGTAAGATGAAAGAAGGTGGCAATTAATCTAAACTATTTTTATATTCAATCATTCCAATAATTTACAACAGCACGATTTGATCGACAACACATTTTCCCATGGTGGCCAACATGCCGTTAAAGCAGAAAGTCCGATGAATTTGATATTTAATTTAAAATGATTTCTCCGTTAGCTGAAATAAATAACAACGTACCGCAAGATGGTTTACTTACACATCCAACCAACCATGTGGTGAAACATTCGAACCTGTCACTTATTTTCAAAATTTGCGACTTGTTGCCAAACAGTGTTGAGAAGGGAAGAACGTGGTCCCGGCGAAAATTCACATTTCAAGGAGGCCCAAAAAGGCCAACAAAATAATACTAAAAGCCGAGCTATTACTAATACAAATCCGCTAGAAAATTCTCATCCATTAAATATTAGAAAAAAATTTTCAATCCCGATTCACGACCTTATATTTTAAATAAAGCTTCTTGTAATGACACCCGACGTCCTGCATGCTGACCTGATCACGGGAATAACCCAATGCTGGTAAAATCAAAACATTCGGAGGCAGTGACAAGAATAGCCTTACAACACATTTGCACATTACAAAATACTGTCGATCACATCATTCTGCAGCGAAATGCTTCAAGGATTAACAGGAGAAATACATACCCGGTACTCAATACTGAAAAAACCGAATCATTCGGAAGCAGTTACAAAGAATCGGGAAAAAGTACTTGTCACAGTCGGCAGACGATGAAACTTCAGGTGTCATTTCAGGAAGTTTTATTCAATATATGAAGTCGTAAATTGTGAGTGAAATTCTTTTTTTTCAACCAATGGGCAACCTCCCGTGAGACTATAAACTGAAACATTAGCATACATACGGAAATTAAATGGCATGAATAATTCCAGTGGCATATAGCACAATTTTTCTCCTTTTAATTTTTTTGTTTGCTTATATAAGAACGCTTTCAATTGCCTCAACTCTTTTTCATGTACAATAGGCCTAATTATAAACAACCCACTCACTGCCTAATTATACTAAATTACACGTTGGCCTGACACGACAGACGGCTTGCTCACAATTGTGAGCAAGCCGTCTGTCGTTTTGTCAGGCCAACGTGTAATTTAGTATAATTAGGCAGTGAGTGGGTTGTTTAATTAGGCCTATTGTAATTCAATTCGCATGATTGATGAATTTCGATAATGTAGTTTGAACTACATTATCGAAAAGCATCAATCAGTGAATTGAATTTTTTAAGATGGAGGACATTAATGCTTATTCACCACTCCTGTTTTTAGGAAATATGCTTCAATATCAAGAATCGAACTTTCCATCTCCTATCAACGATCCTGATGAATCACGCGATTAATTTTTTAATCAAATACACATTTTATTTTGTAACTTCAGGACAATTAGAATGGTTAGCTTAGAAACTGTTACTATACAAATTACCTATTGATGCGGTTTATTCATCTGATTTACGAGTACGATTTATTTGCTACTCACATGTCTTGATATTGTTGAGGCCAAAGATATTCAACACTACTTGTTTATATGGAGCTAGATTGGACATAATTCAATTATCGTGGCACCTCTCTCGTTGCCTAATTAGACTGGCAAAAAAGCATTACGAGTATAGGGACAATACTGCTTTTTTGCAAACTTCTCTGAATGGGTTTCACGCGAATCACGATCTCGCGGTTTTTCTTTTCACAAATAGCGCGAGAAATAATGTGGCGCATAAATGATTAGTTGTCGTTCAAGTCAGAACTATAAAAATCGTTAACAAGTTATGAGTGAAAACACGGGTCTAATTGCATTTTTGCAGTTATCTCCAGTGTTTTGCGAGGGCACGATTTCTTTTTGGTTCAGGCATTTGAATTATCAACCTAGTTATCATTTGGAACGTTTGTGGCGGTTTTTACTTGCGTAAACTTCGTGCGAGAATTATTTTTAGTAGTAGTAAAACGGCGAACACTCGACCGGCGCCCCCCTCCTCTGGAACGGCAGAGTGTCGTGGTCGGCCGCCGTGGTGCTTCGAGTCTGACGTCCTCCCCTCTGGAACGCCACTGTGTCGTGGTGGTCTTGGGCGACCGCCAGGATTTGTCTTGAGGCTATAGTGTGTGATGTTTTTCGTGCAATCTGCTGAATGTTGGGTTGTAAAATGGGCTGTAGCTTCAAAACGAAGCATCGGATTGGAAAACGGATTTCAGATTTCAAATCAGCGTGAAATTCTGCATCTGTATGGTGAGTTTCAAGTCAATCGGAGAGAAAAAATTTTCAACATTTTTCGAAAAACGACAGAGTTAGAATTTGGGACGTTTTGGGCTGTAGCGCCAAAACGAACCATCGGATGGGAAAACGGAGGCCAGATTCGGATTCAGCGTGAAATTCTGCATCGGTATGGTGAATTTGAACGCAATCGGAGAGAAAAAATTTTCGCTGACGTCCCCCCCCTGCGCCAAACTTCCAATTTTGCTTCTAGTGGACGGATTTTGTCGTGCAATAGCTCGTTTGAAAGCTAAGAGTGAGACAAATTCACTGAAAGAATCGCCTTGTTCCTATCTGTCTTCGTTTAGATGTGAGACGCCATTTAAGATTTTGGGAGATTGACGAAAAACGACAGAGTTAGAATTTCACAAGAAACAGCTCCAGCGGGCGAATGAAGGCTCGGATTGGTAAACGGAGGCCAGATTTGGAATCAGCTTGATGTTATTGTCCAATGAGGATCGTCATCCAATGTGAATCAAGCATTTCTATATAAATAGCGAGCCTTCCACAGTGAGAATCATTCCATCGTTGAATCACACGAGTGACGGACGCACATTTCCTCTCTCTCTAGTTCCCTATTCTATTATCCAACTAAAATGGTAAGTCGCTACTTCCCTCCCTCTCCTCCCTTGAACGTAGACTTAATACAGTCTTTTTCATTTTCAGGCATCTACTCCATCTGCTGCACTAGTAGGACAAAATGGCGGTCAAATGTTACAAGGTTCGCTACGATCAGATCATCTACAACTGAGGCCAGTGGAAGAAACAACCAAGGTACATAATCCTACACCGCTACAGCGTAAATTTAAACAAGTCTTGCGTTATGACGATCATGGCGTAGTACTCCAAACGGGAATGCTCCCTTCACGGATGTCAAGATAATGCACAATCAGTATGGGGACTACATACTGATCCCCGTGAGTCCGTACATTCGCCGCCAACTTGATATTATTGAGGAGTACGTGACATGAAATATGGACATTCCTACTCCTCTTGCTCAAGAGTGGAAGGCGAGAGATGACAAGGATACTCCCTACAGAAAGAGTTGGGATGGTAATCACATTTGCCTACCGGTATCACATTGGTGTACTTACTATAAGAAGGAGGGAGATCATTCAATACCCATCAGATGTGATGAGCTCGGAGAAGGTACTTGGGATATCCTTTTCAAAGTGAATGGGCTATATTATGGTCGACACAAGGATAATAAAATAGCCTCTCTCTCCATGCATATGGAATCCATCCTATATATTCCAAAACCGCCCAACGTGGATGACATAATTGATCAAATCCTTAACAGCAGTGGTACGAAGCGCAAGTCGGAGAAGAACGCTGCATCAAAACGCAAATCAAAGAAGGAGAATTACTAGTCCTTTCCTAACTCTACCCTATGACAATTCGCTTATGTGCTTTGAGTGTCGTAGACGTGGTCTTATTAGATACATTTTACTTCTTCGTTGCCATCATATCATTTGTGTATTTTGTCGTGAAAAGCATCGATGTAATTCTTCATTTTGTAATATGTTATAGAACGTTTCCTTAGATGTGTAATTTCCGTTTTAGGCTTCTATCATCATTTTTATGGATTGTGAGGGTGAACCTGTACAGGAGCTCAGTGCTATTGCTATGAACAATTGGACATATCAGATTGTTAGTGTCTATCATCAACATGCCAACTGCGATCCCAATGTTGATCAATGGGCGAGAAAACACATTCATGGACTTAATCTGAAATATTTGCAAGACTATGGCTTTTCTTGTGACAGTGCTCTTCTTATTGACTTTAAACGATGGTTAGCTACTTTCAATGTTATACGCATCTTTTGTAATAATCCTGGTAAGGAGAGGAAAGTATTTCCCAATTTAATCATTGATGATATTTTGCTCCCGCCTTGGGATAGTAGAGTGAATCAACACTATCATGAAGTCACGAAACGTTTTAAGGATTTGTCTGTTCCTATTTTGTCTGTTCGTTGTAGTAGCTACGTTCATAACCAATGCTTCTTTCCTCCTTACCTCAACACTGCCAAAGTCCTGTATGGTTATCATTGCTCGCTGTATGATAGTTACCAGCTGTATCTATTTTATCTCTTTCAAACCATTGATTTATAATGCATG
The DNA here is from genome assembly GCA_907163375.1 of Prostheceraeus crozeri. Lineage (NCBI taxonomy): Eukaryota > Metazoa > Platyhelminthes > Polycladida > Euryleptidae > Prostheceraeus > Prostheceraeus crozeri. The sequence continues at coordinate 563,193 of CAJQUW010004875.1, forward strand.
CTTGTTATAGTGATTCAATAAATGTTACTATGAGAAGAGTTGTTTTCATGCAATGGATGGGTTAGATAAAGGGCGATCATGTCTTTCTCAAACGACTGCGGAACATTACATTTTCATAGGCAAAGTTTAAAAGGAGCTGTTCAAGATTATGTGATAAATTTTCATAAAGATGAGACCGACATCGAAGCAGTGGTCGATGATGCTAGCACTCTATTTCTAGAGTTAATGAATACATTCTCTGATAGCATTATCATGGCGCGATTAGTTGCGAAAATTAAGTTTAGTCATTTTGGAAAGGAAGAGGTGGAAAGTCGCTCTTTCCATTTTGCTTCTTATTCAATGGAAGTGGTAGATCACCCCGAAGAATTTTTTAAAAGACATATGATAAAAATTACTGAACGTCTTAACGCATTTAACCATCATGGCAGCAGTCTAGTGATTGAAGCGATTTCAGATATTCACATTCAACTTTCCATAAAGAAAAATTGAAAATGCACTGGTACTTGATTGTAGCACAACTGGTTTTCGAGCTATGTCTGCTCACTCTCGAAGTATATTCCTTCTGCACATGCGTCTATTATTTAGAAAAGGCTAGCAAATTCATATCTTCAAAAAGACTTGCTATAGACATCAGTAACGGTGAAACTATGTGTTGTGATGTATGTAAGCGAAAGGATGGAAATGAAAAGCGCATCTTCAAGAGATGTAAGCATGCTTTTTGTCAACGCTGTTTCATACGTAATTGCATTCAACTTTGCAAATGTAACCACTGTGATATTGCTCATTTCGAGTGTCACTTATGCCGCAATAGTTAGTACCTATGCAAATGTGGTAAAGATAGGTTTTAGCAAAGACTAACACGGAAAATGGCGAAACGTAAAATGACGAAACGTAAAAGTCAAAAGTTTTCTTCAGCCATTCAAGCTCTCCGACGAATGAAAGCAAATCAGCGATACAATGCTATACGACATGCTAACGATAAATTCATTTGTGAAATTATTTCTCATGTGAGAAAGTTGAGGACGAAGAAATTAGCGCCAAAACAACGAAAGTTACTTAAGCGATATGCCACAAAATTGCGTTTCATCTCCAATCCTAAAGTCACCCTTCAAAGAAAGAGGAAAACTCTAACACAAAAGGGCGGTTTCCTTTCAGCAATACTTCCAATGATAGCTCCTGCCGTGGGCAACCTATTTGGTAATATCTTTGGCTCTAGACGTTAATTATTCAAATGTTGAATCTCAAAGTAATAAAATGGATTTCAGACTTCAATGTGATAAAGTTCTGACTGTATCAGGTCCATCTCATGCAGGTAAAACTGTTTTCACGCTGAATTTATTGGATAAAAGAAGGGAGTTGTTTAAGGAACCTATCAATCGAGTGATTTGGTGTTATGGTATTTATCAACCGTCGCTATTTCAGGAATTGCAAAGTCGCAACTTTATTCGATATGAAGGAATTATTGCAGTGGATAAACTTCAGTCTAATGATGTTGTTGTATTGGATGATTCATTAAAAGAAAGTAAGAATTCAAAAGATGTTACAGATATGTTCACTTGGGCAGCACATCATAAAAGGTGCTTGATCATCTATATCACACAAAATTTGTTTCCTGATGGAAAAGAAGCTCGTACACGAAACCTGAATACACACTATTATGCTATTTTCAAGAATCCGCGAGATAAAAGTCAATTTGAAATTTTAGCGCGACAAGTTGCACCTAGAGGATCAAAAGCCTTAATTGAAATTTTTCAAGCAGCTACTGAAAAACCATGCGGTTACTTATTCATTGACTTTACGCAAGAGTGTCCGGAAGAATTTAGATTTCGAAGTGATATTTTGAAAAATCCCATGATTATCTACAAACTATGAGTTCTTATTCTCGCATGATTGTTATTCCTCAGGATGAATATGTACAATTGACTGCCATGCAGCAAGTAAAGCAACCTCTTGCAAATCAAATGTATAGGAAAGAAATAGATTACCAGCAAAATGTTCACATCAAAGATCCACATCGTGCTGTATTATTACAATCGGAAACTGTTGAGCAATTGAAAAACTTGAAGAATAAGATGCGTGACTCTGTATCGACTGCTACACCTTTAGCATCTCGCGCACATGCCATATCTCTTTTCAACAGTATTGAACCCCATCTCAATGTAAATGATAGAGGAGAAATCATTACAGATGAAAATAAAGTGATTGATGCTTCACGTTATGAAGACTTGATTCAGTATGCGACACGTAGAAAGCGCCGTCAGGGCTATGTTCCACCTGATTGGTCATACTTTCTTAAACTATTGAAAAAGCATAATGTGCCAAAATTTGCTTTGAATAATGAGACATTGAAAGAACTTGATTCAACAGTGGCTACTGCTCCAATGCTTCAGACGATGAAAATGCCAACAAATTGGTTTAAGACGTCACCTGCTACATTCCCTCCCACACTCACTAAGCAAACAAGAGGAAGAACTCGACGTAGATCTACATCACCACTAAAACTAGTAAAAGGAAAACGTAAAACAGCTCCTCCTAGGAAATACATGTTCTCAGACTATTAATATGAAGCAGATGTGTTGCTTGCCATGTAATGAGCCGCCGGAGGTGAGTGTCGTTGTCACTTGCACTTGCTGCGCCAGCTCTCACAATGAAACCCCTAAGCAATGTGAACACGATCGCAAAACCGCTAAAGCTAAATGCTGCAGTTGTTGTAAATGTAGAAAGGCAAGAAAACAAAAAGATGAGAAGGAGAAAAAAGAGTCAGTCGTCATCGACTGAACGTTTGAAGTCAATCTATTATGATGTAAAACATCCGGCAGGATTTGCATCTATCAAGAAATTATCAAAAGCGAGTGGTCTTCCACAATCACAAGTGAAACGATGGTTAAAGGGTCAGGCTACCTATACACTCCAAAAACAAGCGAAAAAGAAGTACCGCACCCGCCATTATATTGTTCATGACATCGATGAACAGTGGCAAGCAGATTTGTGTGATGTTGCCTCCATTTCAAAACATAACTCGGGCAATAATTTTATTTTAACCGTCATTGATATTTTCTCGCGTTATGCGTGGGCTCAACCTTTAAAAACTAAAGAAGGGAAAGGAGTAGCAAAAGCATTCCAAACAATTTTTCGAGAAGGTCGCATTCCAAAAAGAATTCAGAGTGATCAAGGAAAAGAGTTTGAAAATCAGCATGTGAGAAGATTATTTGAGAGGCATGACATTGAGTTGTTTAGTGTAAAGAGTGCTTATAAAGCTGCACTCGTTGAACGTTTTAATCGCACATTAAAAAATCGCTTGTGGCGACATTTTACTGCCAACTTGACACAAAATTGGACAGAGGTTCTACAAGATACACTCCATGCCTACAATCATTCTATCCATCGTTCTATTGGACTCAGACCAGTAGATGTAAATGCTGACAATGTAGATAAAGTGCGCGAATCATTCCAACGTAAACGCACTCATGTGAAAAGTGATGTGAAAATTGGTGATAAAGTTCATATCTCAAAAGTGAAGAGTTTTTTTGCTAAAGGGTACCTTCCGAATTGGACAGAGGAGGTATTTACAGTATCAAGGATTAATCAAAAAGACTCTCCGACCACCTACAAGTTGAAAGATTACGATAATGAAGAAATTGAGGGTAGCTTTTACCGCGATGAGATTGAGGTAGTTACTGAAAGTGAAACATATTTGGTAGAGAAAATCATTCGATGTAAAAAACGGCAAGGTGAAGAATGGTGTCTTGTTAAATGGACTGGTTATCCTTCAAGTATGAACTCTTGGATGCGTCGTGCCGACATCTTTCATCTAAGTGATCGACAGTGATTCATGCAAAGTTGTAACTAACAATGTTTAGTGTTTGAGTTATGAATCCAACTGCCTCATTTTATTCACGACCCTCCTATGTAAGTGGTGGAGGACAAATTTACATCGGCGCTCGCCGCCAACGTGGAGGTAGCATACTTGGTGCAATGAAATCTGTTGTAGCACCTCTCATATCCAATGTAGGTAGATCTTTAAAACGAAATGTTTTAAGTAATGCCGTTGGCTTTGCTGGTGATGTTGCTAGTGATCTTTCCAGAGGTAGAAGTTTTAAGAGCAGTTTGTTGAATCGTGGGAAGGAACGCGGTTTAAAAACATTGAAGCAGAACTTCGCTGGTGTTACTCAAGGAAAGAAATCACATAAACGAATGAATAAAGGAAGGAGGAAACATCGCGGAGCTGGTAAGGTGCGATCTTCAGTCAAAAGGCATTCACGCAAACGTCGCAGAGGCTCTAATCATTCATCAGGCGCTAAACGACGACGCTGCTATAACTTCTAATCATGGAGTGTAAAACTTCCGGTTTTTGTTTGTTTGATCAACAAGCCATACAGACAGATATTCTTAGTTCAAGTATTGTAGATTATCATCCTCGAACAGCTGATAATGCTGGCCCCATTGAATTTGTTATTCCTGGTGGTAGTGATGACTACATAGATTTGAGTTATGCGATGGTTGATTTGAGGTTTAGAATTCAGCAAGCAGATGGAACTGCTATTGACGATACACATAAAGTTGGACTGAACAATTTACCATTGACTACATTACTTCGCGATGTTTCTCTAACGATTGGAGAGCAGCAGGTTTCCAGCAGCAGGTGGTCAAAGCGATTATCCCTATAAATCATATTTCAATCATGTATCACAGTTTCATCCAGCAGCACAGAAAAGTCATATGGAAGCCATGGGATGGTATAGAGATGAAGCAGGAAAATTTGATGTTGAAACAAACAGTGGCTTTGTAAAGCGATCTGCTATGATTAAAGATAGTAGAGTATGTCAGCTATATGGTCCGCTGAATTTAGACTTCTTTAGACAGTCAAAGTTTTTACTCTGTAATACCAGCATGCGACTCAAGCTGACATTGAATAAGCCTGAATTTGCGCTGAATGCATTTGCTAAAGTTGACAATTTTAGAATTCATGTGGAAGATATTGCACTTTACATTCGTCGAGTAGTACCGAATCCAAGTGTCATTAGAGGACATGCTGAAGGTCTTAACCGCAAAAATGCCATTTACCCCGTTCAGCATACAAAGCTTCTCACCTTTACAATTCCGAAAGATCAAAAGAGTTTCATGAAAGATGGCCTCTTTCCATCGGAAGCACCGAAGCTCCTCATGGTGGCAATGGTTGAAAATGATGCATTTAATGGTAATATAAAGAAGAATCCTTTCAATTTTAAACACAATCAGTTAAGTGAAATTGCTTTACGTGTAAATGGTGTGAGTCATCCTGGTCCACCCTACAAACCAGATTTTGCTGCGGATCAATTTATGCGCAGTTATGTTGATTTTATGGATGTCTTTGGCTTTTACAATACGGATGACACCAACGGACTTACTATGAAAGAGTTTAAGAGTGGATATACTATTTATGCATTTGATTTGACTGCTGACAGCGATATTAGTGCACCCTATCGTCAAGCGAACGTGCCTCATAATATTCGTTTGGATTTGACGTTCAAAAGAACACTACCTGAGACGATCAATGTATTAATTTATGCAGTCTTCGATTCAAATATTGAAATTACAAAGTATCGTGACGTGATTCTTCAGTATAATCGTTAATGAGTTGGTTGACTGCTGACGATATTAAGACTAAAGTGCAGCGTAATGCAGACGAAGCGACGTTGAAAGCTTTCGATAATGTCTATTCACTCGATACCTTACCACCTGCAGTAAATCACTATCCCATCTTTATTGTACTTAACACTCATTCGCAGAATTTAGGCGGTGAGCATTGGAAAGCGATCTTTATTGGAGAAGACCGACGTGGTGAACTATTTGACTCTCTTGCTCAACCTCCAAATATACCAACACAGCAGTGGTTGAGAAAACATACGCGTCAGTATCAGCGAAATGAACGCATACTACAACATCCACTTTCATCAACGTGTGGTGCTTTTGTACTGTACTTCATCTTAAAACGTTTACATGTATCTCGATTTGTATCTGTTATTCAAAACTTTTCATGTAATCCATCCTCTAATGAAAAAATGATTTGTAAGTTCTATCATGATTTGAAATAAAAACATCATGTTGGGAAAATTGTTTTTTATTTTACAATCCGCTGGGTACGTACATACTCGATGAGATAGTCTAGGATCACATTTGCTTGTACATGAGATTTTAGTCCAGTAATGATCACCTTACTATTATGAAAGATTGCCACATGCACAGGTAACCAACAACTAATGAGAGCTGCAGGAAAAAGTTCGGGTTCATAACACAAATTGTAACTGCTGGTACGAATCTTCAAAAATGATACACTTTCACTCAATTGAGTAGAGATCACCATATTGTCCACAGTCAGATTCGACATCACACACCTCTCCCTCTTCCATATCCGACGTAGTAGTCTTTGTAGCTCTAAGAGCATTGACTGCGCCGATGAATGAGAAAGGGCGCCGAGAATCTGTACAGTCCCATTTGGGAAGAGTTGAAGATTCTGTGAATTGTTCATCTTCACCACTAACATTTGAGGTCGGCTCGGGTAATACTTGCTGTTTGGAAGGTGTTGGTGTAATGTTGTGAGATCGATTTTGGTGTAGAGTCTGAAGCGACGGAGAATGTTGACGATGGTGTAGCGATGGCGCTTCATGATGAAAGAATGAGTAAATTGAGCGATGTACCTTCCTTTTATACTTCTCCCAACTACCTTGATGAAATGTGAAGTTAGTATGAAGTTGGGAATGATAGAGTTGAATTCGCCGATTGTTGACGCGCAGCCAGATGCGATTTCCAATACGTGAATGTCTTTTCATATAGAAGTATTTCAAATCCTTCATGATATGATGTAGAGATTGAAAATGACGATAAGATAAAGCAAACTCTCTTCTCACATTTCCAGTTGAATCTTTGAAATAGACGTTTCGATCATGATCCGTTTCAATACGTTGTAGGGAATCTAATTTCCAACTCATGGTGTGTGGTAGTCATGTCTGATTAAGATTTGCATAGTAGGGCGATGAACTCACGACGAATAAATGTCATGATGGAGCGATGTATGTATCTTCTATACTTCTCCCAATTGTATTTGCGAAATGAGAAACAGTTTGCGGAATGAGAATGGCAGATTTGAATTTCATTTCTGTAATGTTGAAGCCAAACTTGATCACCCAAGGAGATGAATCTTAATGTTTCAAAATATTCCAAATCCCTCATGATATCATTGAGGTTGACAAATTGTCGCCATGTTAATGTAATACCTCTTGATGTATGACCATGAGAATTTTTGAAATGTACGTTTCCATCACGATCAACTCTGATATATTGTAGAGAGTCCAAAATCCAAGTCTTCATGATGTTATGCAAAGTCGCAGATCAGCAATATAAAAATGTCGTTTTATCATATTTTGCTTAGCAATGCGGCCGCAAATAGATTTGCTAGTAATCGAGCCGCACTCTTTTCTACTCCCATTGATCATACACAACAGCTAAATGGAAATTGGGAAGTGGGTGTCACTCAACTTGTTTATAGCAACTGTGTCTATACTTTTGATCATGAGGTGATGACTATTAATATGAGACGTACAGCTGCTTACCAATGTGAAAAGGGCTGCCGAGTATACATTCCACAGTGGCCAAAGAAAGATCTCTTATCATGTAAAAAGTTTATTTATGATTTCCTGAATAAAGCGTGTAAACATATTGTCCAATTTACTCCGCACAATGATGATCATACTTATGTACATCATGTAGTTGAGAAAGATTGGATTGTTGGTTTAAGTCCAAGTTTAAGAAATGATTTAGGTTACCTCGCTAGCGCCTTAACAAGCTATGGTAATTTTAACGTTAATTACCACATAAGTGATTATAGACAGTTAATATATCGAGAGGAAGCTTATTATGTAGATCTTATTCAAAGAAATGAGAAGACGTTGGTGAAGAAGATTGTGATTAAGCCAAGAAAGACAAACATGACTCCTGACACATTATTGAAGAAATTTAATTATCTCCTTCGAGTTGATGGTAAACAAGTGGCAACATTGACTTATATCAAATCATCTAATCATATTGCAATAAGTAAATTAAACGATGATAATCTAGTATTAGTTTGTTCAAAAGATTTTCATCAGTTCTTTCGACATCATTCTGCAGCTGTTCATGGAAAATTTGATATGCAACATTTACCATGTGAAAGGTCAAATCAATTTGATACAGAATGGAGCGTATCTTTATACAGAAAGTGTGTAGAGCCTTTAGGTGGTATCTTACATGAAACAAGAGTGTTGATGCCTCGCATTATTACTTCAGTTAAATTGGTTGTAGATTATTTAAGTGAAGTGATTAATGAGCAACATATTTTATTTTCTGAAAAAGAAGGTACTTTGTCTCTCACTATAAGTGGAAAAGGTATTGAACTAATTATGGATAAAACTCTAATGGACATTTTGGGTTTTGATCAAAATATCTTTAAAAGTGGTACTGTAACCAAAGCTAGCGCAGACATGTCGCTATCGCGTCGTATTAACTATTTTCAGATATATTCCAATATTGGTGAAGATGTACGTGTGGGAGATGTTGAAGCTCCATTGCTAGCAATGATACCATACCAGCCAAAAAGGTGCAGTATTTTATCTGAGCATACTTTCAAGAAAGTGCATTATACAAAGCTGAAATCAAACTACATCCCACAAATTGATATTGCAATTTATGACGATGCTGGTGCGTTGATTCCTTTCATAAAGATGCTGTGACAAGTATCACACTCCATTTCCGAATGAAGAGTTAATGCAAAAGTATGCTAATATATTTTTTCCAATGTGAATAATATGGAAAGTGAAAATAAGGACTCGTTTCTAATCTACTTTCCCATTAATGCTTCTATGAATAAATTTCCCAAAAATAAACCATCAGACTATCGAGTAGAATTAAATCGCCCACTACATTTAGAAGGTGAATGGGAGGTTGGCGTTTCTAGTATTTGCTATGATAGCAATATTCAGAATGTGAATGATTTGGAAGAAATGATATTGACTCCTCGCACCCATGACGGAATAACGATGAATAATGCATTCCAGTTCGCATACAATTTAACATCAGATGGAAAGTGGAACTATGAATGGATTCAGATAAAATCAGATTATTATGAACCATTTGGGAATGAGAAAATTATTAAGGCGTTCAATAGTGGTAATACTTCCATCATGAAGAATAAAAATCAGAAAGCTTATGAGTTTACTATCTATCATTGGAGTGGGAGACAGTTCCTCCGCTTTCATTCTTTTACTAAAGGTCTTACACTGAGGTTGGATAATGAATTCTATCCGCATCTCGGTTTTGGCCATGGACTACATCTAACGTCAATTGCTACTGCAAATGTTAAAGAAGTTTATTCAAATCGAATCAACAAATTTCATTATAGATTTAAAATATTTGATGAAGATGATGTAGAATGTGAAGAACGCATCATTTTGAAAAAGCGTGGTGTTCAACCTTTATCACTTATTGAGTAAGTAAAACGATGGAATGAGACTGTGGGTAAGAAGTATGGAGAGAAAATTATGGCGGACAAAAATAAGTTGGTTATTCAGAAATATAATGACAAACTTACAGTTTATTTCTCTCCAACCTTGCGTCATTTTGTAAGACATTATACACCTATTATTGGAAGCGGTGTGGTGTATGGTTCTCATGAATATCACACTAAAGCTGATTCAGTTAATGATGAATGGTGGGTGGACATCTATGGTGATTGCATCAAGAAAATTTACCAGTCTTATGAAGAATCTAAAGTTGCTATCAATATAATGCCGCGTCTATATCATACAGTTGAAAGCTTCATTCATGTAGTAAATCCTTATATACAACAGAAGTTGAAGCATGTGATGAAAAGTATATATGATGTAAAGACACACCACATTTCGTTTTCAATTGAAAATCAACGCGTTGTTCTGAGACTGGGTGATGACATTCAATGTCAATTGAGTAAAAATTTGAAAAAACTCTTTGGTTTTTCAATGCTACAAACTGCGTTTACTGCTGCGCATACGATTGGTATAGAAACGCCAATGACACTTGATAAACATGAACAGCACCTTTACATTCAAAGTGATTTGATTCTACCTATTTCTGTTGGTGAGAAAAAAGAATACATTTTACATCGTCAGCAGTCAACCAACTCATTAACGATTATACTGAAGAATCACGTCACGATACTTTGTAATTTCAATATTTGAATCGAAGACTGCATAAATTAATACATTGATCGTCTCAGGTAGTGTTCTTTTGAACGTCAAATCCAAACGAATATTATGAGGCACGTTCGCTTGACGATAGGGTGCACTAATATCGCTGTCAGCAGTCAAATCAAATGCATAAATAGTATATCCACTCTTAAACTCTTTCATAGTGAGTCCGTTGGTGTCATCCGTATTGTAAAAGCCAAAGACATCCATAAAATCAACATAACTGCGCATAAATTGATCCGCAGCAAAATCTGGTTTGTAGGGTGGACCAGGATGACTCACACCATTTACACGTAAAGCAATTTCACTTAACTGATTGTGTTTAAAATTGAAAGGATTCTTCTTTATATTACCATTAAATGCATCATTTTCAACCATTGCCACCATGAGGAGCTTCGGTGCTTCCGATGGAAAGAGGCCATCTTTCATGAAACTCTTTTGATCTTTCGGAATTGTAAAGGTGAGAAGCTTTGTATGCTGAACGGGGTAAATGGCATTTTTGCGGTTAAGACCTTCAGCATGTCCTCTAATGACACTTGGATTCGGTACTACTCGACGAATGTAAAGTGCAATATCTTCCACATGAATTCTAAAATTGTCAACTTTAGCAAATGCATTCAGCGCAAATTCAGGCTTATTCAATGTCAGCTTGAGTCGCATGCTGGTATTACAGAGTAAAAACTTTGACTGTCTAAAGAAGTCTAAATTCAGCGGACCATATAGCTGACATACTCTACTATCTTTAATCATAGCAGATCGCTTTACAAAGCCACTGTTTGTTTCAACATCAAATTTTCCTGCTTCATCTCTATACCATCCCATGGCTTCCATATGACTTTTTTGTGCTGCTGGATGAAACTGTGATACATGATTGAAATATGATTTATAGGGATAATCGCTTTGACCACCTTCCACCTGCTGCTCTCCAATCGTTAGAGAAACATCGCGAAGCAATGTAGTCAATGGTAAATTGTTCAGTCCAACTTTATGTGTATCGTCAATAGCAGTTCCATCTGCTTGCTGAATTCTAAACCTCAAATCAACCATCGCATAACTCAAATCTATGTAGTCATCACTACCACCAGGAATAACAAATTCAATGGGGCCAGCATTATCAGCTGTTCGAGGATGATAATCTACAATACTTGAACTAAGAATATCTGTCTGTATGGCTTGTTGATCAAACAAACAAAAACCGGAAGTTTTACACTCCATGATTAGAAGTTATAGCAGCGTCGTCGTTTAGCGCCTGATGAATGATTAGAGCCTCTGCGACGTTTGCGTGAATGCCTTTTGACTGAAGATCGCACCTTACCAGCTCCGCGATGTTTCCTCCTTCCTTTATTCATTCGTTTATGTGATTTCTTTCCTTGAGTAACACCAGCAAAGGTCTGCTTCAATGTTTTTAAACCGCGTTCCTTCCCACGATTCAACAAACTGCTCTTAAAACTTCTACCTCTGGAAAGATCACTAGCAACATCACCAGCAAAGCCAACGGCATTACTTAAAACATTTCGTTTTAAAGATCTACCGACATTGGATATGAGAGGTGCTACAACAGATTTCATTGCACCAAGTATGCTACCTCCACGTTGGCGGCGAGCGCCGATGTAAATTTGTCCTCCACCACTTACATAGGAGGGTCGTGAATAAAATGAGGCAGTTGGATTCATAGCTCAAACACTAAACATTGTTAGTTACAACTTTGCATGAATCACTGTCGATCACTTAGATGAAAGATGTCGGCACGACGCATCCAAGAGTTCATACTTGAAGGATAACCAGTCCATTTAACAAGACACCATTCTTCACCTTGCCGTTTTTTACATCGAATGATTTTCTCTACCAAATATGTTTCACTTTCAGTAACTACCTCAATCTCATCGCGGTAAAAGCTACCCTCAATTTCTTCATTATCGTAATCTTTCAACTTGTAGGTGGTCGGAGAGTCTTTTTGATTAATCCTTGATACTGTAAATACCTCCTCTGTCCAATTCGGAAGGTACCCTTTAGCAAAAAAACTCTTCACTTTTGAGATACGAACTTTATCACTAATTTTCACATCACTTTTCACATGAGTGCGTTTACGTTGGAATGATTCGCGCACTTTATCTACATTGTCAGCATTTACATCTACTGGTCTGAGTCCAATAGAACGATGGATAGAGTGATTGTAGGCATGGAGTGTATCTTGTAGAACCTCTGTCCAATTTTGTGTCAAGTTGGCAGTAAAATGTCGCCACAAGCGATTTTTTAATGTGCGATTAAAACGTTCAACGAGTGCAGCTTTATAAGCACTCTTTACACTAAACAACTCAATGTCATGCCTCTCAAATAATCTTCTCACATGCTGATTTTCAAACTCTTTTCCTTGATCACTCTGAATTCTTTTTGGAATGCGACCTTCTCGAAAAATTGTTTGGAATGCTTTTGCTACTCCTTTCCCTTCTTTAGTTTTTAAAGGTTGAGCCCACGCATAACGCGAGAAAATATCAATGACGGTTAAAATAAAATTATTGCCCGAGTTATGTTTTGAAATGGAGGCAACATCACACAAATCTGCTTGCCACTGTTCATCGATGTCATGAACAATATAATGGCGGGTGCGGTACTTCTTTTTCGCTTGTTTTTGGAGTGTATAGGTAGCCTGACCCTTTAACCATCGTTTCACTTGTGATTGTGGAAGACCACTCGCTTTTGATAATTTCTTGATAGATGCAAATCCTGCCGGATGTTTTACATCATAATAGATTGACTTCAAACGTTCAGTCGATGACGACTGACTCTTTTTTCTCCTTCTCATCTTTTTGTTTTCTTGCCTTTCTACATTTACAACAACTGCAGCATTTAGCTTTAGCGGTTTTGCGATCGTGTTCACATTGCTTAGGGGTTTCATTGTGAGAGCTGGCGCAGCAAGTGCAAGTGACAACGACACTCACCTCCGGCGGCTCATTACATGGCAAGCAACACATCTGCTTCATATTAATAGTCTGAGAACATGTATTTCCTAGGAGGAGCTGTTTTACGTTTTCCTTTTACTAGTTTTAGTGGTGATGTAGATCTACGTCGAGTTCTTCCTCTTGTTTGCTTAGTGAGTGTGGGAGGGAATGTAGCAGGTGACGTCTTAAACCAATTTGTTGGCATTTTCATCGTCTGAAGCATTGGAGCAGTAGCCACTGTTGAATCAAGTTCTTTCAATGTCTCATTATTCAAAGCAAATTTTGGCACATTATGCTTTTTCAATAGTTTAAGAAAGTATGACCAATCAGGTGGAACATAGCCCTGACGGCGCTTTCTACGTGTCTCATACTGAATCAAGTCTTCATAACGTGAAGCATCAATCACTTTATTTTCATCTGTAATGATTTCTCCTCTATCATTTACATTGAGATGGGGTTCAATACTGTTGAAAAGAGATATGGCATGTGCGCGAGATGCTAAAGGTGTAGCAGTCGATACAGAGTCACGCATCTTATTCTTCAAGTTTTTCAATTGCTCAACAGTTTCCGATTGTAATAATACAGCACGATGTGGATCTTTGATGTGAACATTTTGCTGGTAATCTATTTCTTTCCTATACATTTGATTTGCAAGAGGTTGCTTTACTTGCTGCATGGCAGTCAATTGTACATATTCATCCTGAGGAATAACAATCATGCGAGAATAAGAACTCATAGTTTGTAGATAATCATGGGATTTTTCAAAATATCACTTCGAAATCTAAATTCTTCCGGACACTCTTGCGTAAAGTCAATGAATAAGTAACCGTATGGTTTTTCAGTAGCTGCTTGAAAAATTTCAATTAAGGCTTTTGATCCTCTAGGTGCAACTTGTCGCGCTAAAATTTCAAATTGACTTTTATCTCGCGGATTCTTGAAAATAGCATAATAGTGTGTATTCAGGTTTCGTGTACGAGCTTCTTTTCCATCAGGAAACAAATTTTGTGTGATATAGATGATCAAGCACCTTTTATGATGTGCTGCGCGAGTGAACATATCTGTAACATCTTTTGAATTCTTACTTTCTTTTAATGAATCATCCAATACAACAACATCATTAGACTGAAGTTTATCCACTGCAATAATTCCTTCATATCGAATAAAGTTGCGACTTTGCAATTCCTGAAATAGCGACGGTTGATAAATACCATAACACCAAATCACTCGATTGATAGGTTCCTTAAACAACTCCCTTCTTTTATCCAATAAATTCAGCGTGAAAACAGTTTTACCTGCATGAGATGGACCTGATACAGTCAGAACTTTATCACATTGAAGTCTGAAATCCATTTTATTACTTTGAGATTCAACATTTGAATAATTAACGTCTAGAGCCAAAGATATTACCAAATAGGTTGCCCACGGCAGGAGCTATCATTGGAAGTATTGCTGAAAGGAAACCGCCCTTTTGTGTTAGAGTTTTCCTCTTTCTTTGAAGGGTGACTTTAGGATTGGAGATGAAACGCAATTTTGTGGCATATCGCTTAAGTAACTTTCGTTGTTTTGGCGCTAATTTCTTCGTCCTCAACTTTCTCACATGAGAAATACCTAATTTCACAAATGAATTTATCGTTAGCATGTCGTATAGCATTGTATCGCTGATTTGCTTTCATTCGTCGGAGAGCTTGAATGGCTGAAGAAAACTTTTGACTTTTACGTTTCGTCATTTTACGTTTCGCCATTTTCCGTGTTAGTCTTTGCTAAAACCTATCTTTACCACATTTGCATAGGTACTAACTATTGCGGCATAAGTGACACTCGAAATGAGCAATATCACAGTGGTTACATTTGCAAAGTTGAATGCAATTACGTATGAAACAGCGTTGACAAAAAGCATGCTTACATCTCTTGAAGATGCGCTTTTCATTTCCATCCTTTCGCTTACATACATCACAACACATAGTTTCACCGTTACTGATGTCTATAGCAAGTCTTTTTGAAGATATGAATTTGCTAGCCTTTTCTAAATAATAGACGCATGTGCAGAAGGAATATACTTCGAGAGTGAGCAGACATAGCTCGAAAACCAGTTGTGCTACAATCAAGTACCAGTGCATTTTCAATTTTTCTTTATGGAAAGTTGAATGTGAATATCTGAAAACGCTTCAATCACTAGACTGCTGTCATGATGGTTAAATGCGTTAAGACGTTCAGCAATTTTTATCATATGTCTTTTAAAAAATTCTTTGGGGTGATCTACCACTTCCATTGAATAAGAAGCAAAATGGAAAGAGCGACTTTCCACCTCTTCCTTTCCAAAATGACTAAACTTAATTTTCGCAACTAATCGCGCCATGATAATGCTATCAGAGAATGTATTCATTAACTCTAGAAATAGAGTGCTAGCATCATCGACCACTGCTTCGATGTCGGTCTCATCTTTATGAAAATTTATCACATAATCTTGAACAGCTCCTTTTAAACTTTGCCTATGAAAATGTAATGTTCCGCAGTCGTTTGAGAAAGACATGATCGCCCTTTATCTAACCCATCCATTGCATGAAAACAACTCTTCTCATAGTAACATTTATTGAATCACTATAACAAGCATGCATTATAAATCAATGGTTTGAAAGAGATAAAATAGATACAGCTGGTAACTATCATACAGCGAGCAATGATAACCATACAGGACTTTGGCAGTGTTGAGGTAAGGAGGAAAGAAGCATTGGTTATGAACGTAGCTACTACAACGAACAGACAAAATAGGAACAGACAAATCCTTAAAACGTTTCGTGACTTCATGATAGTGTTGATTCACTCTACTATCCCAAGGCGGGAGCAAAATATCATCAATGATTAAATTGGGAAATACTTTCCTCTCCTTACCAGGATTATTACAAAAGATGCGTATAACATTGAAAGCAGCTAACCATTGTTTAAAGTCAATAAGAAGAGCACTATCACAAAAAAAGCCATAGTCTTGTAAATATTTCAGATTAAGTCCATGAATGTGTTTTCTCGCCCATTGATCAACATTGGGATCGCAGTTGGCATGTTGATGATAGACACTAACAATCTGATATGTCCAATTGTTCATAGCAATAGCACTGAGCTCCTGTACAGGTTCACCCTCACAATCCATAAAAATGATGATAGAAGCCTAAAACGGAAATTACACATCTAAGGAAACGTTCTATAACATATTACAAAATGAAGAATTACATCGATGCTTTTCACGACAAAATACACAAATGATATGATGGCAACGAAGAAGTAAAATGTATCTAATAAGACCACGTCTACGACACTCAAAGCACATAAGCGAATTGTCATAGGGTAGAGTTAGGAAAGGACTAGTAATTCTCCTTCTTTGATTTGCTTTTTGATGCAGCGTTCTTCTCCGACTTGCGCTTCGTACCACTGCTGTTAAGGATTTGATCAATTATGTCATCCACGTTGGGCGGTTTTGGAATATATAGGATGGATTCCATATGCATGGAGAGAGAGGCTATTTTATTATCCTTGTGTCGACCATAATATAGCCCATTCACTTTGAAAAGGACATCCCAAGTATCTCCGAGCTCATCACATCTGATGGGTATTGATTGATCTCCCTCCTTCTTATAGTAAGTACACCAATGTGATACCGGTAGGCAAATGTGATTACCATCCCAACTCTTTCTGTAGGGAGTATCCTTGTCATCTCTCGCCTTCCACTCTTGAGCAAGAGGAGTAGGAATGTCCATATTTCATGTCACGTACTCCTCAATAATATCAAGTTGGCGGCGAATGTACGGACTCACGGGGATCAGTATGTAGTCCCCATACTGATTGCGCATTATCTTGACATCCGTGGAAGGGAGCATTCCCGTTTGGAGTACTACTCTATGATCGTCATAACGCAAGACTTGTTTAAATTTACGCTGTAGCGGTGTAGGATTATGTACCCTTGGTTGTTTCTTCCACTGGCCTCAGTTGTAGATGATCTGATCGTAGCGAACCTTGTAACATTTGACCGCCATTTTGTCCTACTAGTGCAGCAGATGGAGTAGATGCCTGAAAATGAAAAAGACTGTATTAAGTTTACTTTCAAGGGAGGAGGGAGGGAAGTAGCGACTTACCATTTTAGTTGGATAATAGAACAGGGAAGTAGAGAGAGAGAGAAAATGTGCATCCGTCACTCGTGTGATTCAACGATGGAATGATTCTCACTGTGGAAGGCTCGCTATTTATATAGAAATGCTTGATTCTCATTGGATGATGATACTCATTGGACAATAACATCAAGCTGATTCCAAATCTAGCCTCCGTTTACCAATCCGAGCCTTCATTCGCCCGCTGGAGCTGTTTCTTGTGAAATTCTAACTCTGTCGTTTTTCGTCAATCTCCCAAAATCTTAAATGGCGTCTCACATCTAAACGAAGACAGATATGAACAAGCCGTTTGTTTCACTGAATTTGTCTCACTCTTAGCTTTCAAACGAGCTATTGCACGACTAAATCCGTCCACTGGAAGTCAAGATCGAAGCTAGCTCTCCCGAGGGGGGGGGGAGTCAGCGAAACTTTTTCTCTCCGATTGCCTTGAAACTCACCATACAGATCACCATACATAATTTGACGCTGATTCCAAATCTGAAATCCGTTTTCCAATCCGATGCTTCGTTTTGAAGCTACAGCCCAAAACGTCCCAAATTCTAACTCTGTCGTTTTTCGCCAATGTCCCAAAATCTTAAATGGCGTCTCACATCTAAACGAAGACAGATATGAACAAGCCGATTCTTTCAGTGAATTTGTCTCACTCTTAGCTTTGAAACGAGCTATTGCACGACTAAATCCGTCCACTAGAAGCAAAATTGGAAGTTTGGCGCAGGGGGGGGACGTCAGCGAAAATTTTTTCTCTCCGATTGCGTTCAAATTCACCATACCGATGCAGAATTTCACGCTGAATCCGAATCTGGCCTCCGTTTTCCCATCCGATGGTTCGTTTTGGCGCTACAGCCCAAAACGTCCCAAATTCTAACTCTGTCGTTTTTCGAAAAATGTTGAAAATTTTTTCTCTACGATTGACTTGAAACTCACCATACAGATGCAGAATTTCACGCTGATTCGAAATCTGAAATCCGTTTTCCAATCCGATGCTTCGTTTTGAAGCTACAGCCCATTTTACAACCCAACATTCAGCAGATTGCACGAAAAACATCACACACTATAGCCTCAAGACAAATCCTGGCGGTCGCCCAAGACCACCACGACACAGTGGCGTTCCAGAGGCGGGGGACGTCAGACTCGAAGCACCACGGCGGCCGACCACGACACTCTGCCGTTCCAGAGGGGGGGCGCCGGTCGAGTGTTCGCCGTTTTCTTACTATTATTTTTGACACAAGGCCGTTTTCTTACTATTATTTTTGACACAAGGTTTTCTAGGAGTTATGATATAGTTGTTTAATAAAGCCACGTGCTTTGCTACAATGGGTAATGTCATAGGGTTATTGCTGAAAATTTAAGTAAAGATTGGTGATTAGATGATGAAGTCAATTTAAGGCAGCGGCTATTACACCGGCTGGGCCGATACAACTTCGGTTTTGGCTATTGCACCGGCTGAGCTTTTAGAACACTACACCATGCCTGTTGTCCCACCTCGTGTTTCCCAGCTGTTAAAGATTCCAAGTGACTTAATGTAGCAAGAATTATGTACAGTGATGTGTCCTGATTCTATCTTGTCTCGCCTTCAGCCTTAGAGGAATTTTGTGACTCCATTCGTGGGAAGCATATTTCCTATAGTTTTGAACTACTCCAAAACACTAAAAGAGACCGTGTTTGTGATCAATTCTTATTTTTTTCTAGAGTCTTATTCTGTGGTTGATATTTTTATGGACAATTTGTTTTCTACTTTTCACTTATGATGCGATCAATACCACCTGCTCAGTCGCTGTGATATTCACGAGAACGAAATTGGACCGACTCAGCCGTTGTAGCAGCCATCACTGCCTTTCATTTCTTGTCTTTTCAATGGTGCTTTCTTTCTTGACGTGATTCAAATTATATGTGGGCCTTAATTTTTGTGTTTAGTGTTTTAGCAAATTATTTTCTATTTCAACAAATAATCATTCATGAGGATTTTAAAACACGAACTTGGCCCAATCAATATTAGAAGACAAAACAGGGTAGTCATTTCAGATGTCCTTTCCTCGAGCGCTTTCGCGGCCTCTTGTTAAGAGGAGTACGGCAATAGTGACAATGACAGAACTGACATGGTCAAACACATTGTAAATGGAATTCACAGCGAACAACGAGACACAGATATCAAAAGACGGAATTCTAGCTATGACGTCATACACATGGAAGACACAAAACAGAAAAGTAAGTAGATCACAAACAAGCAACAAGATAAAGGCATTGACAAAATTGACAAAATAGAAGAAGTTGAACTACAAATAAATGAGATAAGAAATAGGATGGACGAAGAGCCTCACAGGGCAAAAGCAAAATCACCAAGGCAAAGTCAAAACATGCTTGAGATCCTTTTGAATGCAAAGTAATGGACGGAGATGAGATATTTAGAGGGACTCTAAAATAGGCAAAGTAAAAGAGAAACGTGGAACACTTAATACTGAGAAATAGGAAGAAAATAAGCTGTCCTCAAAGCGGTCACAATCCAAAACATGCCGACAAATGGCACTCGCAGGAGGTGCTGATGACCTCGGGCGACGTCTACCCAGTTCTAGCCATCTAGGAAAGTGTTCTCTCATTCGAACCCTGAGACACCTCTCAGTGCGCCCTACGTAACTGCTTCCGCAATCACATGTGAATTTGTAGATTAGGGAGGAGCGACTGAGAGGTGCCACAGGGTCCTTCAAAGACCTGACAGGAATGCGAGAGCACACAAAACGAAACACAGGCTCAACTGCAGGAAACACATTTTGAGTGGCTGACAAGATGCGCCGTCTAACAATTCTACTCACATCATCGCCACAAACGGGAATGCGTAGCACAACCTCCTTTCGAGCTGGTCCAATCATAGGATCAGTGGAACGTTCAACACTAAACTTATCAATGAAAGAACCAGGATAGCCATTACTTTCAAGGACTCTGTATAAAAAGCATTTTCAGATGCTAGTGTTGACTGAGAGCATAACCGGCGTGCTCGATCAAATAGACACTTGACCAAATTTATCTTATACAAGCGAGGCACAAAACTCGAATAGTGTAAAAGCAAGCCGGTCCAAGAGGACTTGCGAAAAATAGAAAAACATGCACTACCATCTCGTCTATGAACAAGGACATCTAAAAATGGAAGCTTTGCGTCAAGCTCAAACTCACACGTAAAATGTAGATTTTGATGAACTGCATTAAACACATCCAGCAATCTCAAAGCGTCATCTCTAGACGAAACGACGGCAAATGTGTCATCGACATACCTCACATAAAATAGAAGTATATTTGATATCTGTGTCTCGTTGTTCGCTGTGAATTCCATTTACAATGTGTTTGACTATGTCAGTTCTGTCATTGTCACTACTGCCGTACTCCTCTTGACAAGAGGCCGCGAAAGCGCTCGAGGAAAGGACATCTGAAATGACTACCCTGTTTTGTCTTCTAAAATAATCATCGAGGAAAGGACATCTGAAATGACTACCCTGTTTTGTCTTCTAAAATAATCATTCAAGTAAATACTTGAGAGGCAGTATAGACGACATGTACATCGACAAGCTACATACAAGTTGAGCATATTACGGATCCTGTAGATGGTGATAGTTCTTCATGATGAAGCCCACTTGTCTTCCGAAAAGTGAATCTTGTCAATTAATGATGCGGACTTTAGACGTCTATATAGCCTAGTCAACCGCCTAACAGACATGATTTGCATCCTCAGTTCACGTGTTTCTATGCTATTTCTAAGCACACAGTTGTTTCTTGAAATCCTATCGAGCATTTACTCATTTGTAAAATACCGGTACTGCAATTGATCTTTTTTTATCATTTCAATTTCATCCCGAATTCTTCAGAAATTTGTCAAATGTAAAGAACATAGATCTACTGAGCACGATTTTCTACAAGTCAGGATTCCGGTATTCTTCTCATCTCTCCTACTTTTAGTTTCTTGTACAACTTCGTGTTGACTGTGTACACCCTCCGACGTATCACCTTCGCTCCTCTCGAATGTAATTCACTAGTCAACCGAGAGATTCAATTTCAGGTTTTTGGATCTGCCATTCAGGCAAATACCTCGATGCCAAAACTTCTTGTACCCGCAGATAATCAAGGAGTTGGGCACTCATGCCAACACTACACTAGTTTAGCCGAATTCTAGGATTCATGGAAAAATCTTACTCACCTATATATTTTTCGGTGGCAAATTCTCGAAAGTTACAATAACCGATGAAAATCAGTCGAAAATCACTTAACTGTAATTCTAGACACCATACTAGACGAAATGACTTACTTAATCTTACTAAGGAAGTCTTACAAGTTCTGACCAGAAAGTACCAGTCGTGCTAAGTCTTATTAGCAAATCTGATCAGATCTGATAAGATCTTATCTGTGATTTTTAGAAATCTTTTGAGTAGAAAAAAGTCTTATATTTTGCGTTTCTCTAGTACAGGAACAAAATTCCGGTTTATTTCCGATACATTCCGAAGGTCCTACAGAGGTAAAAACACTCATAAGAGTGTACGTATGCTATTCCGGAATTAAAAAATAATAATTTCTAAATTTTTATTTAAAAAATATAAATTGAATAAAAGCGAAAATTTAGAAGAATTGTATTCCCCAATTATAAATAAAAGCGATAAAAGTAATAAAATTAATCTAAGTCGTCATAAATCACTTAATGCATTAAATGTTTCAAGATACAAGAACACCTCAAGATTCAAATCTAATTAAAGATGAGGTAGAATATTTAAAACATTTTAATCAAATTGTAGATAATAATAATAATACATATAATAAAAAATATGTAGAAGAACCACCAAAAAAGAATTTTCCCTAATTATTCTTCTAATAAAAAATAGCACAATCAGATTTCAAACGTCTTTGGAATTTTTTAAAATTTCATTGTTTAAAAATATTGTTAGTATGTATTTTTATATTTATTATTTATCATGTTATATTTATTGGTAATCAATGGGGTTACTTTCTAACAGAAGAACAAAAGAGGATAAATTTTTATAAACGAGAAATGAAAAATTTACGAGGATGGAAGACCGAGGATAAAACTAATGATAAAACAAAAAATATTCCACAAGGTAGAATGAATCAAGAAAATTTACATTTCATTGTTTACGGTAAAACAGGAAGTGGAAAGACTACATTTATTAAAAAATATATAAATAAACATTATAAGGATGAAACACAAGTACATATTTTTTGTATGCATACTTCTGAATGGCCAACTTTTACAAACGTTTATAATGATAAACAATTAGATGAGTTACAAGATATGGAAAATTTTGCTGGTACACCTGAATCTTTAATGATATGAATAAAAATTATAAAATAAATATGCCTTTATCACATTATGCACAACATGGGATAATACGTGTTGATACCATAATTGAACAAATGCAAGTCTATGATAAAGATTTGAATATATTAGTCGATACTGAACATGAAATCTATCAAATCATAATGAACTCTCAAGATTTTGATATTAGAATATATGCAAACGCGAAATATTTATCAAATCAAGTTATAGAACAAATAATTATCTTTTTAGAATCTAAAGCCAAAGTACCACTAAAAATTATCCCTGAGACATTTTATTTTTATTTTGACCATTATTTAAATGCAAAATTTAATATACCAATACCTAATCGATTAAAAGATAATGAAACCTTAAATTCCTTAAAAACTGCAAGAGCTGATGTTAGAAACGCCTTAAGAAAAGCAACACCAATAATATCTGATGCTAAATCTACATTAGCTGAAGCAACATCTACATTTAGCTGAAGCAAAAAAAACATATAATGATGTAAAACCATTAATAAATGGTGTGACTGCTATAATCAAATAAGTATATTATTTCAGATATATATGTTAAATAATTTTTTTCAGATATATATTTTACTGATAGATTTGTATATTTTATTTTTAAATAAAGGGAGGAATATTTAATTTATGTAATGTTCTTAAATCATAAACTGTTAAATGCTCATTATTAATTAACCACCATAAATTATTATATGCTAAAAATATTCTAAAACTTCTTAAACAAAGTGGACGATCATTTGACTTAGTATATTTTGTTATATTGTGTTTTATTTTATAATCTTTAACAAATTGCATATATTTATGGTGATAATAAAATTTAACTTCTTGTTTTGGGGTAAAAGGATTTGTAGGATGTCTATAATTTTTTAAAACTGGTACATGTTCTATTTTATACTCGTCTCACATTTTTTTATTTATTCTTTTAAAGAAAAATCTGAAATCTAAAAAAATATCTAAGAAATTATATAAAAAATTATATAAAAAAGATTATATAAAAAATTATATAAAAAAATATTAATTGAAAAAATTATTAAAACACAAATTTTTTCTTTAAAAAATAAAAAATGGAAAAGTTTTATTGTGCCTTATGTAAAAGACTGTTACAAACAAAAAGAAGTTATCAATATCATTTAAAAAGTAAAATGCATTTACAAAATGTAGAACGAGCTGATGAAGGAAATATAACAAAAATAAATAATTATAAAAGCTATCTGGAAACAATACCTACTGATACAAAAGTTTAAAAAATATTTGATGATTATTCACATTCGGAATATAAAAAAGTTTTTATTAGTGAAGATTCTAGTACTTCATCAGAAGGTTCTAGTACTTCACCAGAAGATTCTAGTACTTCGCCTATAACAGATATAAAATATTTATTTGATGAGCATGTCGAACATAACGAAACTGATGAAACTTTTTATGATATATTATTAAACTTTTACAAAACATTTAAAAAATCTTTCAAATGTTATATGAATGTAGAAGTACTTTATACAAAAACTGGATCCGATGGAATGACTGAAGAAATAATACAAGGACATTTTACACAGACACAAGAAATCCATAATATAAATGATATACAACCCATATTCGAAACAATGTTAAATAAATTAAAAGATGCTATAACTGAAGTTCAGTTGCGTGAATCTGGTTGGAGATCTATTGCAATACTATCTAAGAAAATAGTAATTAATAAATATAAAAATAATACTGCTGGTAGTTACATACCCCTTCCTTTCAGTTCTCCACAAATAATCAACATACAAAATGAAGATGAATATTGTTCTCTGTGTAGTGTTATAGCACATTTACATCCTGCAAAATATCATAAAGAAAGAGCAAATCATTATAATAGAGAAGAATATATGAATGAACTAGATCTCTCAGATGGCTTAGATGAAGGTCCGTATAATTATAATAAATTAATGAAGTTTCATAAAAAGAATAAAAATTTAATGGAACTAAATGTTTTTGAATTAAATGTGAAGTATGTTTCTATTGGTGATGTTACTCCCTTATATCCCGGAGATATTAAAGTTAATAACATTGTTTATAACAACTTAAAAGATTTTTATTTAAATAACAAAAATTTATGTCAAACAGAAATACGAGTAGTATACAATGATAGAGGAAATTACATGCATCATAATATTATTTACAAAGAAAATGTAATATGTACTGAAAAATATGAAATTATAAAAACATTATCGCCAATAATGATTAATCATAATAATTATAAAGGATGTGGATTTCCTTATGAGTACGAAACCGAGTGTTCATCTCTATCATCAGAATATAGACATAAGTTAAAAATGTTATCACAACGATATCAACAAGAATATCAACAAGAATTACAAATATTATATAATCAATATCAACAAGAATATCAACAAGAAGAAACTAATTCATCATTCAAATGGATGAAAGCCGAAATGAATCTTGAAAATGAAGAATATTTAAAATTATCATACACAATCTATAAACAATTAAATTCTCAAGACAATTCACAATTTAATGAATTAATATATCCTCCACAAAATCTACAACAATATAAAGAATATTGTCAGCAAAAAATTGAAAAGAATATAATATGAGTAAAAAAACATTAAGTAAGGAATATCATAAACAATGTCAAAAACATTATGAGGAACAATTTCAAAAAAATATCAAGAACAATATCAGGAACAGGTAGAAATATTACAACAAGAATATCAACAAAAATTAAAAATGTTGAATGAGCAGTTAAGGAAACCAGCACAAGCGAATATAGCATATTATCAGGGTCATTTTATATTGTGTAAAGATATTTCTGTATTTACAAAAACTTCAGATAATTCTAATTTTCCTTGTCTCCAATGTATGACAAGTTTTAGAACTAAAGAAGAAATGAATAATCACTTGAGAAATTGTCAACAAAATGATGTAGCTAAAAATACTTTTACCAAAGAAGATTATTTAGAATATAATAAATGGCATTAAAAAAATAAAGTACCCTTTATTATATATTGTGATTTTGAAGCATATAATGTTGACATGACACAAAGTTCTGGTAAACATTTGCTTAAACAAAACCATTATGTTGGGGAATGTACATTCATTCAAATTATCCTGAATTATTTAAATCAGAATATTATCAATACTATGGTGAAGATAGTTCAGAAATGTTTACAAAGAAAATAGAAGAATTACAAAAATATTTTTCACAATTGCTTAAAACAAATAAACCAATGATTCCATTAACGTATGACCAATTAGTACAATTTGATAATGAAAAAAATTGTTATTACTGTGGAAAAGAAGTTACAACTTATAAAGTAAAAGATCATGATCATCTAAATGGATTATATAGAGGCACAGCACATAATTCTTGCAATCTTAATGCTAATAAATTTAGATATAACTTTCTTCCTTTATATTTCTACAATGGTTCTAAATATGATTTCCATTTAATAACAAAATATCTATTCTCATCTGAAAAATTACAACAACTAAGAACAAACGTACTATGTAAAACAGAAAAAGAATATTTTTCAATGCAATTTGGTTGTATTAAAATATTAGATGCATTTAGATTTTTTTATCCTTATTCATTAGAGTTCATGGGAAAAACTTCGAAACCTGAACAATGTAAAATATTAAATAAATATAATTTAAACCTTTAAAAGGAATATTTCCCTACGAATATTTAACTGGAGATTTTGATTCTGTGAATAAAATTATGCAAGAACAACAACTTTCTTCACGTGATAAATTTAAATCCACATTAAAACAATCAGAATTATTTGATGAAGATTATTCAGAAGCTGAAAAAAATTGGAAAGAGTTAAATTGTAGAACAATGTATGATTAGACAATGAAACATCTTCAGATAGATGAAACATCTTCATGAAACAATGAATGAATGCTTCATCAATGAAACATCTTCAGATCCTTGCTGATCTTTTTGAAAATTTTCGTGTTATGTGTTTAGAATATTATGGAATAGATCCATGTTATGTTTATTCTACACCAGGATTAACATGGTTTGCAGGATTAAAATATACAAATGTTAAACTTAAATAATATAAAGAAAGTTCTTATGATAAATTATTATTTTTTGAGTCTGGAATTAGAGGTGGTGTTTCATCTGTTCTAGGTAGTAGATATGTTAATTGTTATAATAAGAAAGTAAATCCTGATGGTTATGGTTATTTAAAAATTTTAAATCCAGAAGAAAATGATCAATTTATAAAATTGTTTAATCAAAATATAGAAGGACTTATATCAAATGAAGAGAGTCAAGCAGCAGTTGATGAATTCATGAGAGAAAACTATTTGTTATATTATGATTTTAATAGCTTATATTCTTCTTGCATGATACAAGAATTGCCTACAGGCGAAATGGAATGGTGTAATATTCTTGAGTTCGAACCTACATTAGATGGTGAAAATAATTATGGTTATATATATGAAGTTGATTTAGCATACCCTGATTATATAAAAGGCGCAACAAAATATTATCCATTCTGCCCTGAAAACAAAATTCCCAATGAAGAAGATTTTTCAGATTATCAAAAATCTTTAATTCCTAAAAAATGCAGGCCAACAAAAAACTTATGTTAACACAAAGTAATAAAGAAAAGTATGTTGTTGAAGGAAGAATGTTAGATTGGTATTTAGATCATGGAATGATTCTTTTTAAAATTCACCGGAAACTAATGTATAGAAAATCTAAGTGGTTAAAAATTATATAGAATTTATTATTGAAAAACGTAAACTACTGTAGCTAAAAGAAATAAAGATGATTTTGGAAACGTGTTCTTTAAATTAATGAATAATTCATTTTATGGCAAGACTTTAGAAAATGTGCGTAATAGACAAAACATTGAAATAGTTTATGATAAAGATAGATTTCAAAATTTAACAAGGAAACCTACATATAAAAGAACTACTAGATTCAGTGATGAACTATGTGCTGTACATCTAAGACGAAACATTATAAAACATGATAAGTTTAATTTTATAGGATTCACTATATTAGAATTAGCTAAATTATTTATGTATAGATTTATATATGATTATTTACCACCTGCTTATGGTGAAAACTATAAATTATATTTCAGCGATACGGATTCTGTTTTCTTAGAATTAACAATACCGTATAATTCTTCACTTGAAGAAATTAATAAAATAAAAGATATCATTGATCCTTCTGATTTATGTAAAGTGAAAGTTGAGTTAGGAAATGAGGAGTACATAACAGAAGCTATATTTTTAAAATCTAAATGTTATTGTTATAATACAAATTCTAAAACAGATTCTAAAACATTAAAAGGAATTTCAAAGGCATCAGTGGCAAACCAAATAACATTTCAAGATTATAAAAATGTATTATTTAATAATGAAATAAAAACAGCATGTAATTATAGACTTAATTCAAAGAAACAAAAAATGTATTTAAAAGAGGAACATAAATTAGCATTAGATCCATTTGAAGATAAAAGAAAAATTCTACCTGATGGAATAACTATTGGTCATCACATAAAAAACTGCGTTTTTATAATTGATTTTTTAATGGCAATTGAAAACATTATTATGGCACTGAGACCTATTAAAATTTGTGTTCTGTTAACTCATAAATGGGGGGCTCAGTAAATGGGGGTAATGGGGGTCAGTATTATTGCCGTTGCCGTATTGTAGCTTACAAAGTTCTTTGATTCAAGTAACGCCGAGTATGTATAGAGCTAAATTGATTTTGAGTAGAGTGTCTCATCCCCTTACTATATAGATATCCATGCAATATAGTAGAGACAATGAACGGTTTACAGATATGACACAAACTTGTTTACAAAAGAATAAAATGATAAAGAATAATATCATAGAATCCAATTAAATGAACCACATAAAAAACGTAATTTTTTATGTGATGACCTATACTTTACCTTTTAATTTTTTAATTTCTGAGATTGATAAATTATTATTATTATTATTTAAATTATTATTATTATTATTTAAATTAATCTAGAAGAAAAAAATTTATTATTTAAATTATTATTATTTAAATTATTATTATCATTTAAACTATTATTATTATTTAAATTAATCTAGAAGAAAAAATTATTCGATCACTCCGCGAAAAAAAATTATCACTTCACGAAAATATTTTCATCACTCCCGAACAATTGTTCTATAACTCTATCATGATTTTTTTATCAATATTAATTGTAATGAAGCCATAATCTTTTGCCCAAGCATTGTTACACGATTGTTTAAATTCATCTTTATCTCCTATACATAAATCTCTTAACAAATCACTTAGGTTTCTTGCATTTATTTCAAACAGTATAAATATATCTGCATTCTTTCTAATAACACTTCCGTCTAATGAATACATACTTTGTGTTAAATAAAAAACACTACAGTTGTTATGTCTTCTTCTTGTGAAATAAATTCTCTGAACTTACTGATTTCTATCATTAACACAATCATCAAAAACTACACAATGTTTCATTGTTTTATCTAGTTTACTAGGATCTTGCATATTACCACTATCATCTATTAATTGTATCTTTATATGATTATTTTTATTGGATTCTGCTAAGTTTATTTTTCGCTGCTTCTTCACACCAGGAACTTATTTCTTCTTCATATTCAGATTTTTCATATTCTTTGAATAATGAAGCAATTGCTGTTTTTTTAAGATTATTTTCAAAACCATATTTCAAAAATTGATAAATAGGTTGTTCTGCTGTTGTTGTATAAATGATAAGATTGTTATAATCCAAAAAGTTTGGTGTCGTGAGAATTTTAAGTAATAGATACGTTTTTACACATCCTGATCTTCCACAAATAACTGACAAAACTTTATTAGATAAATTTGGATGATGATTAAATTTAAGTTTTTTTTATTTAATGGGGGTAAGTCACTCATTTTTAATGAAATAACTTTTTTTTTATTTTTAAGGAAGAAGAAAAATTATTTTTATTTTTCAAAGAAGAAGAAGAAGAACAATTATTTTTATTCTTATTTTTATTTTTAAAGAAGAAGAAAAATTATTTTTATTTTTAAAGAAGAAGAACAATTATTTTTATTTCTAAAGAAGAAGAAAATCAAACTTTTCTAACCAAAAGATCTATCATAATCTCTTCACCTCCAAAATTTATTTCTTTTCCTTTCTCATCAGTGATTCTAATGTTAATACTGTTAATAGTTTTTCTTGTAATAGGGAAATATATTAATGTTTGTGGAATTACATTTAATCTATAACCAATGGGTACAGTAAAAGCTGGAAAACTGAATATTAAATTTGACAATTTACCATTTATATATCCTCCTTCAATAATGTCACAATGTACAACAATTGAATTTATTTCAGTTATTTTTGGAATCTTCTCACCTAAATGATAACCTTGACTATAGGTTTGTTTATTAAATCCTAATAGCTTTGACAATGATCTATCATGATTAAAATCAACTTGATGATTTTCGTCTAAAGTAAGAGAAAATTTATTAACTGCCGGTTCAACTGCAAAATGTAATTGTTTCTTATCTTTAAATGATATACGGTACCTAAATGTCTCTTAATTTCATTTGATATTGATTCAACTTCGTAGGAAGCAGGAAGAAAAGTTAATATTTTCCATGTTTTGCCTTTATCAGTAGAATATCTAAATTGATCATTCACATCTTTGATAACGTTTTGAATAGTGTTAAATGTAGAGAAACTAGTCAATGCAATTTGATAATTTTTATTTTGTTCCAAATGTAGAATGGGTTCTAAATTACAAGTGTGTGATGAAGTAGTTGTTATAATTTTTAACGTCGTACTAAATTTTGATGAACCCAAAATCTCTGTCAAATTTTCTAAATGATTATTAATTTTGTCAAAATCTATTGATGATAATTCTCTCGAAGACATTTTTTAGCTTAAATTTTCAATAAATATTTTTTTTATAAAAAATTTTAAATAAATATTTTTTTATAAAAATTAGAAACAACATATTTCAGCTATACTTTTATAATCCTCTTCCTTGAGAATCTTCATTTCTAACAGTCTTTTCAATATAGCATGAATTTCATTGAAACTAGAATTATGTCCTTAACTTATTGCAGATATCAAAATATTTAATCTATTTAGTAATTCTTGTGGATCATCTGGTAAAAATACAGTTGTTTCTGTTTTAATACCTTTTCCTACTTTAACTCCTCTTGATATTAAATTTTGTAATTGTTCATAACGGTCAAGAGATTTTACTGCGCCAACTCTATCTAACATAGCTTTATATTTTATGAGATCTTTTACAGCATGATTATTTAAATCTGCTCCTCTTAAAAGATCAACAAAATTTCTATCTAAACTAAAAGGAGATTTATCTGGAGAAAAAATTAAACCTCGAAAAGGTTGTGGAAATATTTCTTTTTGTCCGAGATAAAATCTAGGTATTGTTTTTCCATCTATAAATGAAATAGAATGTTCAAATTGCATAGATTTTGGTAATTTCTTATTAATGTTTGATTCTAGCAATCCATAGTCATCTAATATAGTTTTGTGTTCTCGATCTGCTATATTAATTTGTTTATCATTATTTGTAAGTTCTTTTTCAAGATTTTTAAAAGGTTCAATAGTTTTTTCAAAATCAGTTTTTACTTCGTTCGTTAATTTTACATTGTCAAACATATCAGATTGAATACCAGATTTAATCATTCTATGCTGAGTATGATTTTCTTTCATAATATTTTTTGTTTTATTAACTCGTCTAATTGTTTATTTCTTTTTTGATTATCAGCTTTAATTTTATCCATTTTTAAAATTTAATATTTGAATTTTGTGGTAACATTGGAATACAACAAAAACATTTTACTGAACAAATTATTTTTTTATTGCTTTGTTGTCTGACATCTTTTCGTTTAAAATTTTCTCGTTTAAAGTTTTGTTTAATAAAGTTTTTAGTTCTTCTAAAAAAATTTTATCATTTTCTTCATTAGAAATTTTACCATCACTAAAAGTTTTATCATCACTAGAAATTTTGTCATCCTGTTTATTCTTATCATTAAATGATATTTGATTTACTTCATTAGCTATTTGATCAAATTTTTCCATCTCATCTAACGTAATAACATTATCATCACAGACTTTTTGAAAGTAGTAATGCAATTTGTCATAAACTTCTTTAATATGTAAATGTTTATTTTTTAATGATTTTCGTTTCTTAGTTATTAAAGATTTATCTAACATTGTAATAAGTGAAGTTGTAAAAACACCCGTACCTGTTAAAGCAGTAGCAACTACTGGAATACAATACTGGATAACAGTTGTTAAAGCACCTAAACTTATTGTTAAAAATATTCCAATTACTTGTGTTACATTCTTAAATTTTGTCCATCTCTTTCTTAATTTTTTATAATGCTCTATTCTTAATAATAATTGAGATTCTTTATCTTTCATATACCTAACTGCATCTTTGTGTTTTTCTTTATTCATTTTTTCGATGTTCAATTCATATGATAATGAAGGATATATTCTTGAAGTTCCTTCCATTTTTTAGATAATGTTTTGAATAAATGTCTTTTAATTATTAAATTATTTTAATTAATAAATTATTTTGAATAATTATATTAATAAATTATTTTAATTATTTTAATTATTTTGAATAATTATATTAATAAAAATATATATATTTTTTTTTCTTCCCAGTATATGAAAAAACTCCAACGAACTAAAAACCTTTTTTGATATTTTATTCTTTATTTTCCATAAACTCTTTTCAGTATATGAACTAGTCCGTTTTATTTTTATTTTTCTGTAATATTTTTAATATTTATTATATTTTATTATATTTTTTGATATTTTTTGATTTTTTTTGATTTTATTTGATTTTAAATTATTTGATTTTATTTTTCATAATCTCTTTTCAGTATATGAACTAGTCCTTTTTACTTTTTTGTTTTTTTTGATATTTTGTTGTAATATTTATAATATTTTTTGATATTTTTGGTAATATTTTTTTGTATTATTTATAATATTTTTTATTATTTTTGATAATATTTTGATATTTTTTGATTTTTTTGATATATAAAATATATTATTTTTTCTAGTAGTCCGGAGGTTATCCTGGAACGGTCATATATACATTACTGCCATGAAATGCTCTTTCATATGATGCAAGATAAATTTAACAGAAAACATTCAGGTAACTTGACTAAATGTAAAAAAATTAACTAGATTAACGTGCAAAATACTTATACAGTAATATATATTTGCTATAAACAAACAATTGCAAATATCCAAGAAACTAGACGTCTAGAGATATTAAAAGTATACATATTCTTGATTCTCATAGGAAGAGCTATAATAATAATAATAATTTCTTTATTGTCTCAAACGGTACATTCTTTGAGCACATTACAAAATCCGAAGAAATGCATATAAAGACAGAAGGGAATACATAGGCTGCAAAAGTCATAAAAATCTAAAAAAACATCACATAAAACTCACTATTTACAGAACCTTATAAACGATTTCTTCAATCGCTCAGTCTTTGCACGCGGAGGATAAAAAACACTAGCATTTCTAGTTGCTCTGCCCGAACGTTCAGAAAAAAGCTCCCGTAAAGGATGACATTCATGTTTGACTATGTTTGTGAATAATTTATTACATGTATTGGTGGTAACAACTGTAAGGGAGCAAACATCATTATAAGGTAAGCCAATTATTCTATAGGCCCTCTTCTCAACTTGGATTAATTTTTTCAATAAATACTCCGGAAGATTACAGAAGCATGGAAAGGCGTACGTTAGGATAGATCTTATGAATGCAACATAACATTTTAGCATTAACGCAGGATGACATTCAGCTCGCCGAAGGTTGTACAATATAAAAAATCGCTTCAATGCCTTTCTCACAACATATTCAATATGACGGTTCCATTTTAAGTCATTAGATAAAATCACACCGAGAAAGGAAAAACTTTCGACCTCATTTAGGCAGAGTTCGCGTGAAATACGGATAGGATCAGGATTTAAACCTCTCTTAGTGATAACGTTCATGACAGCACATTTGGCTTCATTCACAGGCAAGCATAATGATTTGGACCAAACTGAAAAATTCAACCACTCGGCCTGCAAATAATCGTCAGCAGTATCTCGCAAAAAATGCACCAACAACAAATCATCTGCATAACGAATCACAATGGATTTGTCAGATACCGGGCAAAAGTCATTTACAGCTATGGCAAATAATAAAGGTCCGAGCACGCTCCCTTGTGGAACACCACTACATACAGGGGACCAAGCAGAAAAAAAATCATTAACCAAGACACGTTGCTGTCTATTCGTAAGAAAACTTGTGATCCATCGAACAGTGACATCCCGCATACCAAAACCCATACAAGCATTCATAATAACCTGGTGAGGAATCTTATCAAACGCCTTGGCTAAGTCGACTGAAAGCAGTCGAACACAGCCTGAGAAAGCATCCAAAAATGATAACATTTTATGCTGAGCTAATACCAGGCAGACGTTGTGCCATACCAGGACAGGTATATATGCAAACTGATTATCATTCACATTACTCTCAATTAACGGAACAATTAATTTATCAACAACAATGCGCTCAAAGACCTTGCTCAAAGGAGATAACAGAGATATTGGTCTATAATCAGAAACACTACATGGGTGGTTACATTTCGGAATGGGGCGTACATTAGCATTCTTTAACAAAGAAGGAAAATAACATTCACGCAGACTCCAGTTAAATAATAGAGTGATTGCAGGAGAAAAGAGTCCTGCAAACCGACGGAAAACCCATGACGGAATGCCTTCTGGTCCAACACAAGTCTTGGATATTTTAGAAAGGTATGATTCAACCTCCTCAATAGATAGAACCAATGCATCACCAGGAATAGCAACGTTATCAAGTGGCGCGACGGAGCAAGTTTGGAAAACTGAGGCAAAATATTCATTAAATTCTTCAACAGAGTGCTGATAAGATACCTTGTTCTTGCACTGACGTGATACAAGTTTCAAAGAACTCCAAATATTGCGAGCACATCCAGAATTAACTGCATGTTCTATGTAATGCTTTTTTCTGATATTCAATCTCATTACATACTTCAGATTTCAGTCTGTTATATTTGGACCGTTGACGAAGATAATAAGCACGATCTCTATCATCTATCAATGCCTTAAGGAAGGGCTTCATCCAATAAGGATCGGTGGACCTCAATTTGATAGTTCTTTCAGGAAAACACTGGTCATAAATGTAGCGCAATGATTCGAGGAAATACTCAGACGCCTCATCCAGATTCTGACATGAATGAATGAGGAAAACCAATCGAAAGTAGACAGATAGTCAAAAATCTCGCCATATTAGATACCGAAAATTTCCGAATTTTCGTCTTCAACGTTTCACGTGACTTAGATGGAGGAGTTGGTTGCCAAAGCACAACCTTATGGTCGGATAGCCCAATTGGAGGAAGAGAGGTAGGCGTACAGTTGAATCCGAAGTTCACAAAAATTTGATCTAATATGCGATTACCTCTCGTTGGAAAATCCACCACAGGAATGAGCTGAGTGACAGTTTGTAATTCAGAATAGTAGTTACGAAGATCATTAAAATCTCCACACACTGCAAGATTAACTGAAGGACCATACTTTACGCGGGCGAAATCAACAAGATTGGTCAACATCGTAATTGCATCATCATGGGCCATCGAATTGTTCCAATAAGGATGATAGATGGATATTAAAACTAAATATAGCTCTTGAATAAAGATGGACAATAATTCCGTCTTGGGAAATGCCGACGATACACACAAATCACTCCCAACACTGTAAGACGTGAAGCAATTTCGAAGATAACAGACAAGACCGCCACCTCGTCCATTGACACGATCACTCCGAAATAAGTATAATCATCAACTTGAATGGAGATATCATCAACTAAATTATTGAGCCACGTTTCCGTAATGATAGAAATGTCAGGCTTATGTTTCGACATCAGTAAACCAAACTCGTCAAACTTGTTAACAAACGACCTTGTGTTTGTAAGAAGAATACTGGGATGCTGTACAACACGATGTCGTGAACGATGATTACCACCATGAATGTGACGTGGAATAGGAACCAGTTGTCTTTGAGAACACTTGGAGGAATCGAAGTCTGCATACGCAGTGGTCGAAAAACCATGAGTTGAAAGAGTCACAGTAGGAATATGAGAAATGTATATACCAAAGAAAAAGAGTCGACGTCTTGTTCTTCTTGATACACAACAGCATTTCTTATTCCGAATGCTAAGCAATTGCGTAAAATTGTATTGAAAAGCAGCCACAATGATATGTTACAAAGGACAAGAGAGAGCTAAAGCTGCAACGACACAGTGAGTGGTGGTCGCTAGCAATCCGACCGCACGCCAGCAAGACATGTGATCGTATTATCGACATAATTGATAACAAGCCTACAATGTTTCAATCGAATGCAATGACGTAAAATCATTTTTATAAAAACATGATAAAAACTTGTTTTTTGAAAAAAACGCTTTCAACACATTTTACAATTAGTCATGTCTTTTACGCCGCGCATCTTCATACGTTGCCTGACATACCTGCTGCTCTAAAGCGGAAAACACCAGTCTACAGACTCAATCAACTCTCATATAATTGGCCTCTTTAAAACATTTTGATTTATACGGCACTTTGACGATCCAAATGTCAACTCACATACATGAAAATGAGAAAGATAAAATCACTCCATTCTAAGCAATCTGTATTTATCGATACATTTGGAGGTGATGATAGTGTTGGCAAGTCACACTCAAGTGTAGACGCACATCATCATTGCCAAAGGGATCACAGCACGGTTTCTAAGAACAAATCCGCCACATATGTCAACTCTACAAGTACTCGTGCTTCATACAGCGAGCGACCATCCAAATGTAAATTACAATCCGGTAATCGTCAAATCTCAAGGACTTCAACTTAATCTTAAGGACTTCAACTCTACGAGTATAACACATCACAACAATGGTCACACAGAGAAGGAGTTTCATATCCATTCTTTATGAAAATTGGATGAGATCTATCTGTTAGGCGATTGTACATTTTCAAGCACAAACTGCAACGTCTCGACTTCACTTTCGTCTTCTCCACGATTTTCTTTATGTCGTTGTGTTCACATTGCTGATGTGTGTCAGGATCTGCTTTTTCACTATTGATCAGTTCAATGAGCTTACGAACATCTTCGGTCTGTGGATTTCTGTCACATTTCATTTCGGGAGCAGATGCAGAATTCTTGCCATTCGACGATTCTTCATCGGAATGACAAATTTTATGCTCATGAAGGGTTTGACGTTTGCAGGTTCCTTCATGACGAACCTGAGATGATCGATAGGAGAAAAATTTAGGACAATATTTACATTGAAAAGGCTTCTCTCTCAAATGAACATTTTTTTCGTGCCTGATTTTATTATAATTTAAGAAGAAAGACTTGGGACAAAATTTACATTGAAAAGGCTTCTCTCTCAAATGAACTCTTTTCTCGTGACTGACTTTAAAATCATTTCGGAAGAAAAATTTAGAGCAATATTGACACTGATAAGACTTCTCTCTTTCATGAACACCTTTTTCGTGTAAGACTTTTCTACTCTTCGTGACGAATGATTTAGAGCAATATTGACACTGGTAGGACTTATCCCTGACATGAACAGCTTGTTCGTGAACGGTTTTATTACCCTTCGTGACGAATGATTTAGAGCAATATTGACACTGGTAGGACTTATCTCTGACATGAACACCTTGTTCGTGAAAGTTTTTATTAGACTTCGTGACGAATGATTTAGAGCAATATTGACACTGATAGTTTTTTTCTCTCAAATGTACACATTTTTCGTGTCGGTCTTTATGATGTTTACAAAAGAAAGATTTAGAACAATATTTGCACTGATAGGACCTATCTCTGATGTGAAAACATCTTTCGTGCAAGACTTTGGTTCTCTTCGTCGAGAAAGACTCCGGAGAGTTATTGCGCAAGTGTGACATCTGTCGAATATGAACGCTTCGTTCACGAGAATGTGTCGATATGGAGATGGTTTTGCCGAAAATCTCCAGGGGCAGTGCTCACACTCCAATTTCATTTGACGTCCACACGTTGCTACATGAGGAGCCCGACAACTTCTACTCGAACTTATTCAGGTCAGACTGATGAGAATCGGCCGATATCCAATCTGAAAGGGACAGAGGATGCAAATGAAAACACAATCTAGACAAGCAAACAATCTGAAGGGAAAAGAAGATAAAAATTGATATGCAATCGATACAAGCAACCTGAAATGACAAAATATAACCTAGTAATTTTTATACTATCGGCAGCATGATTACCCCCTGGCACTTCTTGTCGACCTAAGAACATCAGTATAAAGAACTCTTAATTGGACAGACGAAGATTCTGTCTTGGCAAACAATCCGCCTAGTTAGTTCGGGAGTCCATTGGACGTGCAGAATCCATTGGACGATTCTTCATCTACATCACACATTTCATCTTTATACTTCACTTACGTTTACAAGTTCTTTCATTAAGAATATATAGAAGATTGGAGTTGAAGACTTACAATGATGCTTCCCATTACCATGCACCATACCCACTGCCGGCTCTACATTATCATTGACGTGCTCATTAGCGCGGACTCTGGCGTCTTACTAGGACGCCTGCCTCACTCAGAACTAATGACATTGGTTAAGTGCCATCTTGCATTTTCAATTGTATCATTTCTATATGCATGTCGGTACTTCTATTCTCCCCCCCCCACATTCTTCAAGTTTTCCAAAATCATCAAACTTCGCCAAAGTTAGCCATATTGGGTTTAGAATAGACTTGATCGGTCACTGAGTGACACTACAACATGACTTACGGTCCTACGTCAACCCTGGGATGAAGGATTGGTCCCTCGGATACCCAGTTAGAACACAATGTACAGCTGTGATCATGAACTTCGTGTGATTGTTGTCTACAGACAATTGACGAGCAGTTGTCTAATTCTGAGGCTGTAAATGTTCTACAAGTCAGACAAGAGGAGTTTTACACACTCAATGCTATGCCACGTCAGTGAGAACAGGTGGGAGCAAGAGAAGACCGTTGACGATGCAACACTTCCGGGTGTCAACAACAGAAATGTGGGGGGAATAGAAGTACCTGCCTGTCATTTGTGTATCATCTGATCTATGTGTATCATCGCTAAACCACGTTAAGGACTTCAGAAAATTGCCACTCCATCTCAATGAGTCACTGCCTGGTAATTCTCTTTATCTCATTAAAAATGCTATGACACTTGTTCGACCAAAAGCGTTTAAGACAGTTTAATGAAACCCTGTAAGTGACAGTTAAAAGATATGCAATTTTGTTTTTCATAGAACCTCACATTTGACAGTTATTAAGAATGCTTACATCTAACTGTCATTAAGCACAAAATGCGCATAATCTCACATTAATTTTTCATAACGTCATGTGTAACAGGATTTCCTTAATGGATTCTTAAAGTAGAATTTAAAAATCCTTTAATTTATTGTTATCCCAGGAAAAGAACTCGTCTTCCATTCAGAAACCACGGACTTAATTCATGATTAAATATTAAAATACGTTTTCCACTCTGAAGCAAACAATCCATCGACATCAAAACATAAATAAAGGAAGGTTAATATTATTCAATAAACTGCTAGATTCGCAAATGCGTACCGGAGTTTTCCACCTAATAAGCCCGGGTATATTAAGTGGAAATTAGTGCCAGTTAATATATCCGGATATATTAACTCGCGCCAAACTTTCATTGTGTCTTTGTAAAATTCAGCCAGCCATTTTCTTGGAAATAATACTTCCAAGAAAATAATATCATTTAAAGATATAATAATATTTTTGTACATCAAGCACTCATCTTGGTATCTCATGTGATCACACCGAAAGAAGATTAGGCAAATGGAATGTCTTATCACCTGCATACTAGGGTTTTCAAAATCCCGACTTCTTCTGATCCCGGAACTAGAAGGCTTAATTCATTTATCGATAGCATATTTAGGCTGGCGTGGGCAGAACAATGTTTGGCGTTGTTTTTTATATTCTTTGACGAGTATTTTGAACGACACAGTGTACAATAGAACTAATGATATCAGATAGACATCTGCCTTTATGTCCATGAATTAATAATAACTTATCTTTTCACATGCAGACAGAAGCTATAACAACAAGTAGATCTGGTTATCGCACACAATATGCGTTGTCTCATTAAAGCCCGGTATGCGATTTCTAAATCGAAATGCAAATCCAGTGATTTTGCTCACTTTGTCAATTTGTTTTCATTTAAGTTTAATCTCAAGCTCATATGTGCCAAATTATATGCACCCGTAATAAATTATTGTTGCTTTTAGTGACGGATTCCATCTCATGTATTAAATGTGCATATTTTGTGGTGTTTCCATTTAATATACCTGGGTACATTAACCTGATACAAACTTATTCTGCAATTTCGTCATTTTCCAGTTAATATACCGGGTATATGAAGTGGAATATTCCCGTACTAGCTCCGTTAATAATTGGACTACGGATCAAGTGAAAGCGAAATTGTCCATGGACCAAGAAAGTCTTTCACTGAGCAATGGATACAGCAACAAGACCAAATATTGAAGCGGAGAGAAAAAAACCAGGGGCTAGGGAAATAGGTATTGACCCTGACCAATTATGTTATCGTGACGGAATAATTGGTCTTATGCTCGTAATTCCTTCATCAATTGCAAAGTTACTCAAAATACAGTGAACGATGGACGAATTCGCAGGAATGGCCAGTGGGATGGGTCCCCATAGGATCGGCCATGTGCCATATCAACATATGGGCCGTTTTGACATGGAATATGAACATGCATGTAACTATATGCAGATGGACACATCGAGCTGTTTTTTGAAAATGATTGTTGAAGTTCCGTGGGCCTGTGGTGTTCCCATGGGTCGATAACTGATGAATCTCGTGTAA
This sequence comes from Prostheceraeus crozeri, assembly GCA_907163375.1. Taxonomy (NCBI): domain Eukaryota; kingdom Metazoa; phylum Platyhelminthes; order Polycladida; family Euryleptidae; genus Prostheceraeus; species Prostheceraeus crozeri. The sequence continues at coordinate 603,848 of CAJQUW010004875.1, forward strand.
TGGGAAAGATATCAAAAACACGTCCCATGGACATCCCTGCCAAATTATCACTGAAAATTAAATAAATATCAATAAAAAGGATTATGACGGTTAAATGAAACAAAATGATTGACGTGTCCATGGACGGCATCCGCTCAATGACAGTTAAATGAGTCGTCATTAAGACTCCATTTAATTGATGACGAGTTACAGGACAACCCCATTATTGATAACATAATCGGACCGATGGCACAACAAGCTCATAAGCAATTGAATAATATATCAAATTGAATATGTATTTCCACAGTATGAAAATGCAATGTACATGCTATTTACTACTACCGAAGACTTTGACAGCAGTGCCATGTTAACATCTGTCGATAAGTACCACTCACAGAATTAAATGTTTTGTTTATCTGCTTCGGTTTGCTAGAAGTGTGATTAATACGAAATCGCCGGCACATCGAGGGACTTCTTAAGTGGGCAAAAAGGAATTCCTAATACCTTACAGAGATAGCAAAAAAAGTCGTGAATCGCTTATGGATAGCTGTGAGTTCCAGCAAAAGGCTTCGATTGCCACAATTCCTTCAGATTCGAAGGATTCAGATCATTGCGCACAAGTTTTCTCCATAATGTTGGCCCTTCCGATCATTATTGAAAAAATGGCAGGCGTACGAAAATTAGTTCACTTGATGATTTCATCACATCCTCTTCTCAGCATTCCACACTACATAGTGTGTCCACTGAATCGAATACTAGCAAGACAGCGATGTGTGTTTTGTTGTGTTCGAAGTGATATCACAGCACGCACGCCTCTCTCACTGACTCTGGTGTCCTCTGCTGACAGCTTATTATTTGCCATTTCCAATAGCAAGCAATACACGAATTATCCATTCGAGAAGGAGCAAGTTGTCTAATTCTGTGATCTGCCATTTCAATATTAAGGCTAGATACGATCCCTCCATTCTAGAAAACCGAAGTGCGCGCAGATGAATCTAATTCTCTGGTTCCACTAGCGGACCGCTAATGTTTTTAGCAGTGGGCAGGTACTCAATCTGGTATCCATCATAATAAAAAATGATGCTCTTCAAATGTCACATTCGTTATCACAACACGAGCTCCTGTCATTAGCGGCCACAATTCTAGCTTGCTTATCTAGAACACACTGACAACCCTTTCAAGAGGCCAATCTGCTAGTTCTTTGGTTCCATATGATATTCTTGCGCTTACACAGCTGTACCTCTCGTGTCCGCACTCACTTATTTAATGGATCGCTACCAATCGATGAATAATTAGCTTCCTTTGTTGCATCTTTTCGGCATTTGTTTGACTATTCACTAATTCGTGAACGTGTCTCATGATTAACTTTGCATCACAAGGTCAGTTGGAATTGTTCATCAATCCTGTGAATGTGTAATCGATTCGCCTTACTGAATTCCATACAGAACCACCACTTCGACATACTCTCATTGATGGGAAAATATACTCTCGGAAACATTTCTCATGTACAGAAGAGACCAGTTCAAATGAGACCAAGATATGTAGGCAGCCAAGAAATCAAAGAAGTTCTAAGTTCTGTTGATACAATTTATGCGTCGTATCTCTGAATTAGAGCTTTCTCAGTCCTCTGTGTGTAGAATTCTAATGAAAAATTAATTCCATCCTTACAAACCGTTGCATTGCCTGAAACTTGTCAATGGAGATGTCGATCGCAGACGTCAATTATGTGAGATAATGCAAAAGAGGATCACTGATAATCTAGCCTTTTCTGAGAAAGCTGACATGCTCAGACGAATACGTGTTTCATCTTAAGGAGACGTGAAGAAACACGATGTTCTCTTCTGGTTGGCCGGAAATCACAATATCAGATGCAAAAATAGTGGACAAAGCCCTACACAGATTTTCGCAACGGATCTGAGGAAGCCTCTTCAATGGTGACTTATTTGAATAGAAGCATGATGGATTTGCTGCACTTAAAGATCAGTCACGTATTATGCCAAGATTCTGAATGTGAGATAGTTGTCTTGAATCTAGTGATACCATCGTTGTTTTCATCATTCACGGCTTAACTAATTTTGACTCACCCTGTATGTGACGGACATTAATTCATAAAAGTGATATTTTACAGTTCTGCGATTGTTTGATAAAAACCTTCTTTGCTTCACGTTAGTCACACAGGTATTCGATGCAGTGCAGTTATGTTAAATAAATGATAGTTCTAGACTTCGATGCTCGGGATATTGTCAAAACGCATCAAACTAGCGATTCAACCTTCATGTTGCAGTTTCATCGATGATGCTTCGAACATGCGATTTCAAGAGGAATTGCACATGAAATGTTACACCAAAATTCGAAGTGGAACAAACACGAAAACACTACCGAATATTGATTTCCCCTCACCAGTTGCAGCTGCTGATTGAATCCATGCAATCTGCGACACTAGACATCAGCATTTCACAAAGTTGGTTGTTAAACCGGAAGGAAGTCATCGAAAGTCCTCCCATATCTGTTGACTCGACTTCAAAGAGTCGAGTCTTCGACGAGCCAGAATGCTTGCCATCAGAAGAATCATAGAAACACGAGTTCCCAATCATTCTGAGGGACTACAATAGACAGCAGTTGCTTGTTGATGCCGTTCCAGATGATCGTTTACGTGCCGATTGCAGTGTCTTAATAATCAAATTTGTGAAACATGTGCAATAGCTCACAGCGGACGGCGCCATTGTCAACGCTATTTTTTCGAAATGCTTTTATACTTTTTTCATTTCACACTTTCAACGTTGAGTGTCGCACGGCTAAAAATGAATGTCACATCGGCCTTTTGACTGATGTAATCTGTGAGAAAAGTACTCAGAACATTTCTACCAGTATTGGAAAATTCACCACTATCTGCGCAATTCATGCTCCATCAGAGCAGTCTCACGGTATCCAATTCGATATAGTCTGCGGGCTGCACACCTAAATCAATCTCTTTATTCATCTCACCCATTCCCCCAGATGGCTCTAGTGCATCTCATCAAATGTGATATACAGGAGTAATAGTAAGAATCTCGTCGACTCCCTGTAATAGTATCACTGGAAGAAACTTAGACATGATTGCTTAGTTTAATAGATTTTATCCTATTAACTGCCTCACGAGATCAGATTTCCATACAACTGCTCCACAGACCCAACAGGACTCGAGGGAGTGTGCAATATTATCTGATGTGTAATTATTCTGACTTTTATCAGATTGCGGTCAATAGATAGGCCTATATTATCATATATAAAAGGAATATAAGAGAGCATCCACATCGCAACGAATAATACATTCACTCGTGATGATGCCATACGACTTAATAAGCAGTGGATCTCTATGCTGAAGTGACCTGTCTTTTCGTCCTCGTTTTGTGACTTGACTGTAAGTGACTAACATTCAGTAGGTATTGCAAACTTTTATTTTTTCTGCTGTCATTCTCTCTGTCTCTGGCCTGACGACGGGTGATCCCGAAAGCTTGCCTTGTATTTCATTATTATTTTATTGCATCACAAAAGTGTCGAAAGAAGATAAGTTTTCAATTAGGTCCATAGTTGATTTTCTTCGTGTGAAAAGAATACATGCCTAGCCGCATCAGGATGAACTGGGCTCGACTTGAGAAAAAAGATGTCGACTAGCCTCGGTTAAGTTTTCTCCAGCAGTGTATATGTCTATTGCATAGTCTTCAACTACACAGAAAGCTGCATCGCAGAGCATGTTCCATTGTGGTATTCACATACAATTATAGCTATGACCTCTACTGCCTGGACTCTGTCCTTCTTTCAAATGCCTGCGGTACATTTCAGTCAATAGTGACTATCTTTTTGATAGATGCTAATCTTTCTCTATTATAAATTTGATTTTTGAGACTGTGCATCTCAAATGTACAGGGCCGCGCTTGGTCTGGTTTGAGCGTCCAGGATTAAGCAGTCGAAACGCGATCGTCCTAACCAAGTTCCTGTTGATGATCTCATTAAAAATAGTCAAATAATTTGTATGCATATTTTGTAGAATTTTATTTCACGTTTTAGCTTAAGGAACTAATATTAATTCTCTTACACACCTGGTAGATTTTAGATAGCGTAATCCCCTGTGTTAGCTAGATCTGGTATTTTGATTGGAAACAGACGTGTCCTCTTATTATCTGAATGGGCAGACTGTTAAATATAATAACATAGACATATTATAAACATAATAGGATAAACATAATTTTGAACAGAACGACTTACTCGCCAATTCATTACACATGAGGAGAGGAGAAGGGTTGTTTGTCCTTCTAGTAAGTAATTTTAAAATTTTTAGACATTTTAAGATATAAAAATTTTCTTTTAAATCATATTTTGTATCTATTGAAAATTAACTAGTCATTACCTTGTTTTGTTTTTTATTATTTTGTTACCTTGACGCACTTTGCAACGTTGAATATGTCAACCCTCGTCTAGATTCATTGAAAACTGTAGAACTCCATAGCACCATGTACTTTCAATTCCCAGACTATCAAGGTGACAGTTTTGATATAATAATAAAAATAATAATAAGCACTATATTGAAGAAATGAAATCAGAAACTACATAAGTAGTACTTTTAAGGATGATAAAATTTCACAGCTTCGCATTATACAATTTGCAGGCAAAAGGAAGAAACGATTTAGAATGTTTAGCGATTGACCAATAAGGAAGACGATAATGCCCTGTTGCTGTTACAGGCAGTTTGTTTGGTAAAAGATAATGCAGCGGATGATCCGAGAATTCACACTTTCTGAAATGTATCAGCGTCAAACTTTCACGACGAGAATTCAAGCAAGGCATAATTGAACATTCACAGTTGTCTTCACGGATGATGTGATGCGCGCGCTTCAATGCCCGATGAAGTTTGAGCGAAATCGGATTGGAAATGTTACCGAATAACGATGTGGCATAAAGTAAAAGGGAAAGGATCATGCCATTGAACACGGTGAAAAGTTTCTCTTTCGTCACAAATGGTCTGAGGACTCTCAAAACATGCAGGCGCACAACGTTACTGAAATGGTCTTCCCATGACATGTGATTATTCCACGTGACACCCAAGATATGAAATGATTCAGAAAGAACAATATCGTTATATAGTGGGATTGATGCACTTTTTGACTTCTTCATTATGATCTGCTTACATTTCTCTAGATTTAGAGTCATCTCATAGGCCTCCACCCATTGCTGAATTCGGTGTAAGCAATGTGGTGACCGATCCATGGTAAATGCCTCAATTAGACTGACATCATTGGCATATTTCACTATTATAGCGCAGTCGTCTTGAAGCTTCAATGTGGCCATGTACATGCAGAAAAGGTAAGGACCAAGTACATGTACATTACCTTGCGGGACACCCGACTCTACTTTCACCATAGGCCAAATAATACCATTTACATGCACACTTTCAACACGGGATTTGAGGTATGAAGTTAATCAAACAATGAAGCCCTTACTGAAACCAAAAGACGCGAGGACGTTCAGCAGACGATTATGGTGAATCTTATCGAATGCTTTCTCAAAGTTTCAACACGTAATCCGTAGACCAAAAACATTCTGACATTCTCTGAACTTCATGGTGCTTTGATGAATATCGATAAGGGCATTCGTTGTCGAGCTATCAGGTCAAAAAGCATGCTGTTCCTCCTCGAAACAACGAATGAATTCATTCTTCATCTCAGCGAGAATCAAGCGGAGAATCGGATGGATGAGTCAGCATTGCTCCTCATTTGGAGTTCGAGTTGCCATCTGCTCTACTACTGACAATATTGTTATTCAGCAAGTTGAATGTGCAAAGATTCTAGGGATGAACTTTACATCTGACCTTCAATGGGATTGTCACTTTTCTCATGTATATAAGAAGATGTGTCGTAGCATGTCGTTTGTAAAAAGACTTAAGACAAACTCTAACCACTCGGATATTATCTGGCAAGCTTATTTAGGTCTTGTATTTTGCCATCTGTCATATTGTTGGCCAATCATGTGTGACATCAGTTGTAAATTTTTTAAGAAATTTGAACAGATTGACCGTTTAGCAATGAAATGGGCCAATGTTAAGAATATTCCCTGTTTGAGAAGCACATTGGATAAGTCAAGCAAAAAAAAAAACTTATTTATAACATCTCAAAATCCAAATCTGCGCATCCTCTGTGCCAATTTTTTATTGTTCGTGATAATTTGAATAATGTGAGGCGAAAACGAATCCCTCTGCCTCTACAACACAGGTCCTCTTTGTATAATAAGTCTTTTATCAAATACAGTAGTGTTCGGATTTAATAACATCGAATTTTGTAACAACTCGGGTTTAGTAACCATTCTTATTTGCACCATTGATGAAATCGTTTGAGTATTGTAACATGTTGACCACCTGCGAACGAGAAGTCTTTGTGCGCACATCCCCTACTTTACGGCGATCAGGCTTCATTGAGATGTAAACCTCTAGATGTTATCTGAGGAAGCAGGTGTGCATATTATGTCATGATGCGATCATCAGGCTCATTGATGACTGATATCTCATCCCTCTCAATTCACGCGTAATTAAAGATCAATCACCGGCTTCTAATCAAAATCGAAGAAAACATCACAATCATCGTCTAATTTTGTATGCATGCATCATGTCTCCACCTACGAACAAGTGAACTCGACTATCATTTTCTGACAATTATTCCGTAATTCTAGATTTGAATAAAGGTTCGATAATTCAAAAGCAATTGAATATTACGCATTCTCTTCCCTCTGTTATCAAGGAGAACAAGCATGCTATATTGAAGCAGTTCGAGGCTGGTGAAAACATACACAAAAGTCCAGAAAGAAGTGCAACTTTGAAGAACTCGATCCTCTGCCTCATGAATGCTTCAAACAGGTGCGAATGCGGACTTATGTGGAAGGTGCTACCGAATAGAACACTGGCATTCAAGGAAGAAAAGTGCAGTGGAGGCAAGCATGCCAAGAACAGGATAACTGTTTTAGTCAGAGTCGCTGCCGTCAATGTGCCATTATTTCATTAAAACATCATCAATTACATGGTTTTTTGAACATTTGGGTTTAGTAACAATTTGGATTTAGTAACATATTTTACCAGCACGATGGCATGATACTAAATCCGAAGATTTTTGTGTCACATACCGCTCTCGTATTGACCTCAATAAAGTGATTATTATTATTATCGTCTGATGCGATGATGTTGCTCCGGTTAAAAGGACGGCGTCGACCATTAGATGACTAAAACTTCTCTCAATGTGCCCAATTAAATCCCAATTTAGAGACTGCATGATCAAAAATGTGATACTTGTAGGCAACAATAAATTCGCCTACATCAGAAGGGATTCGTCAGTGACATGTGTCCCAATGCACGCATTTATCTCTCACTAATTAAGTACTTCAAATTCCGAAAAAAAGGAAATTTAGGATAAATCCTGAAAATAAGAGATCTTAAACGAATAATAGGAAAAACATCTAAAATATAGGAATAATAGAGAAAATAGGAGGTTTATGAGGCTTGAATGCGTTTTCTTTGCAAACAACTGAACAGATGAACTACAAAATATTACTGCCTAACAATGACGATGGATTTATTGCATCACGAACTTGTTCTAAAATATCTCAGCATCACGCACTTTTTTCAATTCTTAATAAATTACAACTTCACTTGACTTAACTGATTAAGCTACGATCGCCCTTTGCTCCCACCAGTCGGCTCCAACTTCCCCTATTCTGGGCTTCACGTTCTATGGTGCTGATTGGCAGACCCTTGTCCGTTCGCATTTGGTCTCTCCATCTTTTCATTGGTCTTACGCGCGGCGGTCTTGGGTTCGAGAAGTACGGCCTGAATGCCCTTGAGACATAGTGATTTCACGGTCTTCTCGCTACGTGGACAAACCAGCTTAGCCCTCTCTTCAGAATTACATATACGATGGTGGTGTTCATGTGGAGATTCCGTCTCATGGTTTCGCACGGAATACGGTCTCGGATGGTGGTTCCATAGATGGCACGTAGACACCTCATTTCGAACACCTCCAGTTTTATCTTCTCTTCCCCTTTCAGTGTCTATGTCTCGAATGCGTAGATGGCTATCGGTATTATGACGACTTTGTACAGTTTTATCTTAAGAGTAAGGCTAATAAAATTACAAAGAGTCATTTAATTTACCTCATAATCAACATTTCTATTATTTCTTAAGCGCATCACTTTCATGGGATGGATGCAGCAGGCCTAATAGTCATGTTAGCTTAACTTGAACTGCCTCTCTTATCTTTCGATGAGGCAAATTCAATGTCAGTTATTGTTTAGTATTTAGCAAAATAACACTATTTATTTAGGCTACTAACGCAGTAATGCTTGCAAACATAATTACAATTCTCAGATTTCATTTATAATTGAACAAAATTTGTTTCCAGAAAACATTTCATCGAACTTTCATAAATATAAATAACTTTAAATCGTAAATGCTGAATCCATTCATTTATCGACATAATTGATAAGCCTGCAATGTTTCCATATGCAAATGCATCTTCATACGTTGCCTGACATACCTGCTGCTCTAAAGCGGAAAACACCAGTCTACAGACTCAATCAGCTCTCATATAATTGGACTCTTTAAGACATTTTGATTTATACGGCACTTTGACGATCCAAATGTCAACTCACATACATGAAAATGAGAAAGATAAAATCATTCTATTCTAAGCAATCTGTATTTATCGATACATTTGGAGGTGATGATACAGTGTTGGCAAGTCACACTCAAGTGTAGACGCACATCATCATTGCCAAAGGGATCACAGCACGGTTTCTAAGAACAAATCCGCTCCCGTAAGTCAATTCTACAAGTACTCGTGCTTCATACAGCGAGCGACCATCCAAATGTAAATTACAATCCGGTAATCGTCAAATCAGGACATTAATCTCAAGGACTTCAACGTACTCTTAAGGACTTCAACTCTACGAGTATAACACATCACAACAATGGTCACACAGAGAAGGAGTTTCATATCCATTCTTTATGAAAATTGGATGAGATCTATCTGTTAGGCGATTGTACATTTTCAAGCACAAACTGCAACGTCTCGACTTCACTTTCGTCTTCTCCACGATTTTCTTTATGTCGTTGTGTTCACATTGCTGATGTGTGTCAGGATCTGCTTTTTCACTATTGATCAGTTCAATGAGCTTACGAACATCTTCGGTCTGTGGATTTCTGTCACATTTCATTTCGGGAGCAGATGCAGAATTCTTGCCATTCGACGATTCTTCATCGGAATGACAAATTTTATGCTCATGAAGGGTTTGACGTTTGCAGGTTCCTTCATGACGAACCTGAGATGATCGATAGGAGAAAAATTTAGGACAATATTTACATTGGAAAGGCTTCTCTCTCAAATGAACATACTTTTCGTGGCTGATTTTATTATAATTTTGGAAGAAAGACTTGGGACAAAATTTACATTGAAAATGCTTCTCTCTCAAATGAACTCTTTTCTCGTGACTGACTTTAGAATCATTTCGGAAGAAAAATTTAGGGCAATATTGACACTGATAAGACTTATCTCTGACATGAACACTTTGTTCGTGTAAGACTTTTCTACTCTTCGTGACGAATGATTTAGAGCAATATTGACACTGGTAGGACTTATCTCTGATATGAACACTTTGTTCGTGTAAGACTTTACTACTCTTCGTGACGAATGATTTAGAGCAATATTGACACTGGTAGGGACTATCTCTTTCAATGACACTTTTGGTTCGTGAAAGACTTTACTACCCTTCGTGACGAATGATTTAGAGCAATATTGACACTGGTAGGACTTATCTCTGACATGAACACCTTGTTCGTGAACGGTTTTACTAGACTTCGTGACGAATGATTTAGAGCAATATTGACACTGGTAGTTTTTTTCTTTCGAATGTACACATTTTTCGTGTCGGTCTTTATGATGTTTCCAAAAGAAAGATTTAGAACAATATTTGCACTGATAGGACCTATCTCTGATGTGAAAACATCGTTCGTGCAAGACTTTGGTTCTCTTCGTCGAGAAAGACTTCGGAGAGTTGTTGCGCAAGTGGGACATCTGTCTAATATGAACGCTTCGTTCACGAGAATGTGTCGATATGGAGATGGTTTTGGCGAAAATCTCCAGGGGCAGTGCTCACACTCCAATTTCATTTGACGTCCACACGTTGCTACATGACGAGCCCGACAACTTCTACTCGAAATTATTCAGGTCAGACTGATGAGAATCGGCCGATGTCCAATCTGAAGGGAAAAGAAGATAGAAATTGATATGCAATCGACACAAGCAACCTGAAATGACAAAATATAACCTAGTAATTTTTATACTATCAGCAGCATGATTACCCCCTGGCACTTCTTGTCGTGCTAAGAACATCAGTATAAAGAACTCTTAATTGGACAGACGAAGATTCTGCCTTGGCAAACAATCCGCCTAGTTAGTTCGGGAGTAGATGCAGAATCCATTGGACGATTCTTCATCTACATCACACATTTCATCTTTATACTTCACTTACGTTTACAAGTTCTTTCATTAAGAATATATAGAAGATTGGAGTTAAAGACTTACAATGATGCTTCCCATTACCATGCACCATACCCACTGCCCGCTCTGCATTATCATTGACGTGCTCATTAGCGCGGACTCTGGCGTCTTACTAGGACGCCTGCCTCAGTCAGAACTAATGACATTGGTTAAGTGCCACCATGCATTTTCAATTGTATCCATTTCTATATGCATGTCGATACTTCTATTCTTCCCCCCCCCCACATTTTTCAAGTTTTCCAAAATCATCAAACTTCGCCAAAGTTAGTCATTGGGTTTAGAATAGACTTGATCTGTCACTGAGTGACACTACAACACGACTTACGGTCTTACGTCAACCCTGGGATGAAGGATTGGTCCCTCGGATACTCAGTTAGAACACAAGGTACAGCTGTGATCATGAACTTCGTGTGATTGTTGTCTACAGACAATTGACGAGCAGTTGTCTAATTCTGAGGCTGTAAATGTTCTACAAGTCAGACAAGAGGAGTTTTACACACTCAACGCTATACCACGTCAGTGAGAACAGTTGGAAGCAAGAGAAGACCGTTGAAGATGCAACACTTCCGGGTGTCAACAACAGAAATGTGGGGGAATAGAAGTACCTGCCTGTCATTTGTGCATCATCTGATCTATGTGTACCATCGCAAAACCACGTTAAGGACTTCAGAAAATTGCCACTCCATCTCAATGAGTCACTGCATGGTAATTCTCATTATCTCATTAAAAATGCTATGACACTTGTTCGACCAAAAGCGTTTAAGACAGTTTAATGAAACCCTGTAAGTGACAGTTAAAAGATATGCAATTTTGTTTTTCATAGAACCTCACTTTTGACAGTTATTAAGAATGATTACATCTAACTGTCATTAAGCAGAAAATACGCATAATCTCACATTAATTTTTCATAACGTCACGTGTAACAGGATTTCCTTAATGGATTCTTAAAGTATAATTTTAAAAATCCTTTAATTTATTGTTATCCCAGGAAAAGAAGAACTCGTCTTCCATTCAGAAACCACAGACTTAATTCATGATTAAATATTGAAATACGTTTTCAAAACATAAATAAAGGAAGGCTAATATTATTCAATAAACTGCTAGATTCGCAAATGCGTACCGGAGTTTTCCACTTAATACGCCCGGGTATATTAAGTGGAAATTAGTGCCAGTTAATATATCCGGATATATTAACTCGCGCCAAACTTTCATTGTGTCTTTGTAAAATTCAGCCAGCCATTTTCTTGGAAATAATACTTCCAAGAAAATAATATTATTTAAAGATATAATAATATTTCTGTACATCAAGCACTCATCTTGGTATCTCATGTGATCACACCGGAAGAAGATTAGGCAAATGGAATGTCTTATCACCTGTATACTAGGGTTTTCAAAATCCCGACTTCTTCTGATCCCGGAATTAGAAGGCTTAATTCATTTACCGATAGCATACTTAGGCTGGCGTGGGCAGAACAATGCTTGGCGTTGTTTTTTATATTCTTTGACGAGTATTTTGAACGACACAGTGTACAATAGAACTAATGATATCAGATAGACATCTGTCTTTATGTCCATAAATTAATAATAACTTATCTTTTCACATGCAGACAGAAGCTATAACAACAAGTAGATCTGGTTATCGCACACAATATGCGTTGTCTCATTAAAGCCCGGTATGAGATTTTTAAATCGAAATGCAAATCCAGCGATTTTTCTGACTGCTGGTAAAAGCCCGATATTGTGTAATAATCATAAGATATTAGTAATTATAATAATTCATTAGATATTAGTACGCCTGCATGTATAACGCTTCTCTCTTTCCTTCTCTCGACTGCTTGAACATATTCTTATTTTTTGATATCAATGAATTGGTTGCGATAGACAATAAGTATACTATTCTATGCAGTTCTATATGGGAGTAGCTCTGTATCGAGCTTGCAAGTGTCTATTGTTAAGGTGATCGTGGGAAGTCTATATTTAGTTCTTGCATCGCGTTAACATTCTTACATTTTGTGGTGTTTCCATTTAATATACCCGGGTATATTAACCTGATACAAACTTATTCTCCAATTTCGTCATTTTCCAGTTAATATACCGGGTATATGAATTGGAATACTCCGGTACTAGCTCCGTTAATAATTGGACTACGGATCAAGTGAAAGCGAAATTGTCCAGGGAACAAGAAAGTCTTTCACTGAGCAATTGATACAGCAACAAGACCAAATATTGAGGCAGAGAGAAAAAAACCAAGGGCTAGGGAAATAGGTATTGACCTTGACCAATTATGTTAGCGTGACGGAATAATTGGTCTTATGCTCGTAATTCCTTCATTAATTGCAAAGTTACTCAAAATACAGTGAACGATGGACGAATTCGCAGGAACGGCCAGTGGGATGGGTCCCCATAGGATCGGCCATGTGCCATATCAACATATGGGCCGTTTTGACATGGAATATGAACATACATGTAACTATATGCAGATTGACACATCAAGCTGTTTTTTGAAAATGATTGTTGAAGTTCCGTGGGCCTGTGGTGTTCCTATGGGTCGATAACTGATGAATCTCGTGTAATGGGAAAGACATCAAAAACACGTCCCATGGACATCCCTGCCAAATTATCACTGAAAATTAAATAAATATCAATAAAAAGGATTATGACGGTTAAATGAAACAAAATGATTGACGTGTCCATGGACGGCATCCGCTCAATGACAGTTAAATGAGTCGTCATTAAGACTCCATTTAATTGATGACGAGTTACAGGACAACCCCATTATTGATAACATAATCGGACCGATGGCACAACAAGCTCATAAGCAATTGAATAATATATCAAATTGAATATGTATTTCCGCAGTATGAAAATGCAATGCACATGCTATTTACTACTACCGAAGGTTTTGACAGCAGTGCTATGCTAGCATCTGTCGATATGTCCACTCACAGAATTAAATGTTTTGTTTATCTGCTTCGGTTTGCTAGAAGTGTGATTGATTCGAAATCGCCGGCACATCGAGGAACTTATTAAGTGGGCAAAAAGGAATTCCTAATACCTTACAGAGATAGGAAAAAAGTCGTGAATCGCTTGTGGATTACTGTGAGTTCCAGCAAAATGCTTCGATTGCCAAAATTCCTTCAGATTCGAAGAATTCAGATCATTGCGCATAAGTTTTCTCCATAATGTTGGCCCTTCCGATCATTATTAAAAAAATTGCAGGCGCACAAAAATAAGTTCCCCTGATGATTTCACCATCGTCTTCTCAGCATTCCACACTACATAGTGCATCCACTGAATCGAATGCTAGCAAGACAGTGATGTGTGTTTTGGTGTGTGCGAAGTGATATCACAGCACGTACGACTCTCTCACTGACTCTGGTGTCCTCTGCTGACAGCTTATTATTTGCCATTTCCAATAGCAAGCGATTCACGAATTATCCATTCGAGAAGGAGCAAGTTGTCTAATTCTGTGATGTGCCATTTCAATATTAAGGCTAGATACGATCCTTCCATTCTAGAAAACCGAAGTGCGCGCAGATGAATCTAATTCTCTGGGTCCACTAGCGGTCCGCTAATGCTTTTAGCAGTGGGCAGGTACTCAATCTGGTATCCAGCAGAAGACAAATGATGCTCTCTAAATACCACATTCGGTATCGCTACACGTGCTGCTGTCATTAGCGGCCACTATTATCACCTACTTATCTAGAAAACACTGACAACCCTTTCAAGAGGCCAATCTGCTAGTTCTTTGGTTCCATATGATATTCTTGCGCTTGCACAGCAATCCAAAAAATATAGAATACTTGATTTTGAGCGCAACTGATGCTCTAAGGAAGCCCTTCAAAATTGATCTTAATAAATGAAGCATCTGCGAACAGTCAAGAATTACCGTGAAATGGGGATAGTTGAGACATGGCTAAATCACGACGTAACTTTCGATAAACACATTTATCGATCGCTGGCACTCACTGTATTTAATGGATCGCTACTTCAATCGATGAATGATTAGGGAATGCCTGAAAGTTGTTGCATCTTTTCGGCATTTGTTTGACTATTCACTAATTAGCCGTGAACCAAAAAAAGGTGTTTAGCTCATGATTAACAATATTTGCATCACAAGCGTCAGTTGCAGTTAGACGGAATTGTAGCATCGATGCTCATCAATCCTGTGAATGTGTGATCGATTCGCCTATTGAATGAAATAGTCAATGCGTCCAACAAGATTGAGCTGTATAAGTTAGATTTCCTAGCAAGACGAAATACGGAATGCAGGAACGATTTGTCATTACTGCTTGGGTAATTTCTGCAGAAGATAACTGTTCCGTAGAGGACTGGAGGCGACAACTGGAGTACTGAATTCCATACAGAACCACCACTTCGACATACTCTCATTGATGGGAAAATAAACTCTCGGAAACAGGTCCTCATGTACAGAAGAGATCAGTACAAATGAGACCAAGATATGTAGGCAGCCAAGAAATCAAAGAAGTTCTAAGTTCTGTTGATACAGGCCGAGCAGCATTTATGCGTCGTATCTCTGAATTAGAGCTTTCTCAGTCCTCTGTGTGTAGAATTCTAATGAAAAATTAATTCCATCCTTACAAACCGTTGCATTGCCTGAAACTTGTCGATGGAGATGTCGATCGCAGACGTCAATTATGTGAGATAATGCAAAAGAGGATCACTGATAATCCAGCCTTTTCTGAGAAAGCTGACATGCTCAGACGAATACGTGTTTCATCTTAAGGAGACGTGAAGAAACACGATGTTCTCTTCTGGTTGGCCGGAAATCCCAATATCAGATGCAAAAATCGTGGACAAACCCCTACACAGATTTTCGACGGCTGTAGAAGTGCTTCGTGGCCAATGGTGACTTATTTGAAGGCTAGAAGCATGTTGGATTTGCTGCACTTAAAGATCATGTCACGTATTATGCCAAGATTCTGAATGTGAGATAGTTGTCTGGAATATAGCTAGCGATACCATCGTTGTTTTCATCATTCACGGCTTATCTAATTTTGACTCACCCTGTATGTGACGAACATTAATTCATAAAAGTGATATTTTACAGTTCTGCGATTGTTTGATAAAAACCTTCTTTGCTACATGTTAGTCACACAGGTATTCGATGCAGTGCAGTTATGTTAAATAAATGATAGCTCTAGACTTTGATGCTCGGGATAATGTCAAAAGGCATCAAATTAGCGATTCAACCTTCATGTTGCAGTTTCATTGATGATGCTTCGAACATGCCATTTCAAGAGGAATTGCACATGAAATGTTACACCAAAATTCGAAGTGGAACAAACGCGAAAACTCTACCGAAGATTGATTTCCCCTCACCAGTTGCAGCTGCTGATTGAATCCATGCAATCTGCGACACTAGACATCAGCATTTCACAAAGTTGGTTGTTAAACCGGAAGGAAGTCATCGAAAGTCCTCCCATATCTCTTGACTCGACGTCAAAGAGTCGAGTCTTCGACGAGCGAGAATGCTTGCCATCAGAAGAATCATAGAAACACGAGTTCCCAATCATTCTGAGGGACTACAATAGACAGCAGTTGCTTGTTGATGCCGTTCCAGATGATCGGTTACGTGCCGATTGCAGTGTCTTAATAATCAAATTTGTGAAACATGTGCAATAGCTCACAGCGCACGGCGCTATTGTCAACTCTATTTTTTCGAAATGCTTTTATACTTTTTTCATTTCACACTTTCAACGTTGAGTGTCGCACGGCTAAAAATGAATGTCACATCGGCCTTTTGACTGATGTAATCTGTCAGAAAAGTACTCAGAACAATTCTACCAGTATTGGAGAATTCACCACTATCTGCGCAATTCATGCTCCATCAGAGCAGTCTCACGGTATCCAATTCTATATAGTCTGCGGGCTGCACACGTAAATCAATCTCTTTATTCATCTCACACATTTCTCCAGATGGCTCCACTACACCTCATCAAATGTGATATACAGGAGTAATAGTAAGAATCTCGTCGACTCCCTGTAATAGTATCACTGGAAGAAACTTAGACATTATTACTTAGTTTAATAGATTTTATCCTATTAACTGCCTCACGAGATCAGATTTCCATACAACTGCTCCACAGACCCAACAAGACTCGAGGGAGTGTGCAATATTATCTGATGTGTAATCATTCTGACTTTTATCAGATTGCGGTCAGTAGATAGGCCTATATTATCATATATAAAAGGAATATAAGAGAGCATCCACATCGCAAAGAATAACACATTCACTCGTGATGATGCCATACGACTTAATAAGCAGTGGATCTCTATGCTGAAGTGACCTATCCTTTCGTTCTCGTTTTGTGACTTGACTGTAAGTGACTAACATTCAGTAGGTATTGCAAACTTTTATTTTTTCTGCTGTCATTCTCTCTGTCTCTGGCCTGACGACGGGTGATCCCGAAAGCTTGCCTTGTATTTCATTATTATTTTATTGCATTACAAGAATGTCGAAAGAAGAAAAATTTTCAATTAGGCCTATAGTTGATTTTCTTCGTGTGAAGAGAATACATGCCTAGCCACATCAGGATGAACTGGGCTCGACTTGAGAAAAAAGATGATGTCGACTAGCCTCGGTTAAGTTTTCTCCAGCAGTGCATCTCTCTATTTCATAGTCTTCAACTACACAGAAAGCTGCATCGCAGAGCATGTTCCATTGTGGTATTCACATACAATTATAGCTATGACCTCTACTGCCTGGACTCTGTCCTTCTTTCAAATGCTTGAGGTACATTTCAGTCAATAGTGACTATCTTTTTGATAGATGCTAATCTTTCTCTTTTATAAATTTGATTTTTGAGACTGTGCATCTTAAATATACAGGGCCGCGCTTGGTCTGGTTTGAGCGTCCAGGATTAAGCAGTCGAAACGCGATCGTCCAAACCAAGTTCCTGTTGATGATCTCATTAAAAATAGTCAAATAAATTGTATGCATATTTTGTAGAATTGTATTTCACGTTTTAGCTTAAGGAACTAATATTAATTCTCTAACACACCTGGTAGATTTTAGATAGCGTAATCCCACTGTGTTAGCTAGATCTGGTATTTTGATTTGAAACAGACGTGTCCTCTTATTATCTGAATGGGCAGACTGTTAAATAGAATCTTTTCAATATATAAGTGATAAACATAATTTTGAACAGAACGACTTACTCGCCAATTCATTACACATGAGGAGAGGAGAAGCGTTGTTTGTCCTTCTAGTAAGTATTTTTAAAATTTTCAGACATTTTTAGTATATCAAAATTTTCTTTTAAATCTTTTTTTGTATCTATTGAAAATATACTAGTCATTACCTTGTTTTGTTTTTTATTATCTTGTTACCTTGGCGCACTTTGCAACGTTGAATATGTCAACACTCGTCTAAATTCATTGAAAACTATAGAACTCGATCGCACCATGTACTTTCAATTCCCAGACTATCAAGGTGACAGTTTTGATATAATAATAAGCACTATATTGAAGAAATGAAATCAGAAACTACATAAGTAGTACTTTTACGGATGATAAAATGTCACACCTTCGCATTATACAATTTGCAGGCAAAAGGAAGAAACGATTTAGAATGTTTAGCGGTTGAACAATAAGGAACACGATAATGCCCTGTTGCTGTTACAGGTAGTTTGTTTGGTAAAAGATAAAGCAGCGGATGATCCGAGAATTCACACTTTCTGAAATGTCTCAGCGTCAAAGTTTCACGACGAGAATTCAAGCAAGGCATAATTGAACATTCACAGTTGTCTTCACAGATGACATGATACGCGTGCTTCAATGCCCGATGAAGTTAGAGCGAAATCGGATTGGAAATGTTACCGAATAGCAGTGTGGCATAAAGTAAAAGGGAAAGGATCATGCTCTTGAACAAGGTGAAAAGCCTCTCTTTCGTTATAAATGGTCTGAGGACTCTCAAAACATGCAAGCGGCGCACAACGTTACTGAAATGGTCTTCCCATGACATGCGATTATTCCACGTGACACCCAAGATATGAAATGATTCAGAAAGAACAATATCGTCATATAGTGGGATTGATGCACTTTTTGACTTCTTCATTATGATCTGCTTACATTTCTCTAGATTTAGAGTCATCTCATAGGCCTCCACCCATTGCTGAATTCGGTGTAAGCAATGTGGTGACCGATCCATGGTAAATGCCTCAATTGGACTGACATCATCGGCATATTTCACTATTATAGCGCAGTCGTATTGAAGCTTCAATGTGACCATGTACATGCAGAAAAGGTAAGGACCAAGTACATTTCCTTGCGGGACACCTGACTCTACTTTCACCAGAGGACAAATAATACCATTTACATGCACACTTGAAAGACGCGAGGACGTTCAGCAGACGATTATGGTGAATCTTATCGAATGCTTTCTCAAAGTTTAAACACGTAATCCGTAGACCAAAAGCATTCTGACATTCTCTGAACTTCATGGTGCTTTGATGAATATCGATAAGGGCATTCGTTGTCGAGCTATCAGGTCAAAACGCATGCTGTTCCTCCTCAAAACAACGAATGAATTCATTCTTCATCTCAGCGAGAATCAAGCGGAGAATCGGATGGATGAGTCAGCATTGCTCCTCATTTGGAGTTCGAGTTGCCATCTGCTATACTACTGACAATATTGTTATTCAGCAAGTTGAATGTGCTAAGATTCTAGGGATGAACTTTACATCTGACCTTCAATGGGATTGTCACTTTTCTCATGTATATAAGAAGATGTGTCGTAGCATGTCGTTTGTAAAAAGACTTAAGACAAACTCTAACCCCTCGGATATTATCTGGCAAGCTAATTTAGGTCTTGTATTTTGCCATTTGTCATATTGTTGGCCAATCATGTGTGAAATCAGTTGTAAATTTTTTAAGAAATTTGAACAGATTGACCGTTTAGCAATGAAATGGGCCAAAGTTAAGAATATTCCCTGTTTGAGAAGCACATTGGATAAGTCAAGCAAAAAAAAAAACTTATTTATAACATCTCAAAATCCAAATCTGCGCATCCTCTATGATAATTTTGTTATTGTTCGTGATAATTTGAATAATGTGAGGCGAAAGCGAATCCCTCTGCCTCTACAACACAGGTCCTCTTTGTACAATAAGTCTTTTATCAAATACAGTAGTGTTCGGATTTAATAACATCGAATTTTGTAACAACTCGGGTTTAGTAACCATTCTTATTTGCACCATTGATGAAATCGTTTGAGTATTGTAACATGTTGACCACCTGCGAACGAGAAGTCTTTGTGCGCACATCCCCTACTTTACGGCGATCAGGCTTCATTGAGATGTAAACCTCTAGATGTTATCTGAGGAAGCAGGTGTGCATATTATGTCATGATGCGATCATCAGGCTCATTGATGACTGATATCTCATCCCTCTCAATTCACGAGTAGTTAAAGATCAATCACCGGCTTCTAATCAAAATCGAAGAAAACATCACAATCATCGTCTAATTTTGTATGCATGCATCATGTCTCCACCTACGAACAAGTGAACTCGACTATCATTTTCTGACAATTATTCCGTAATTCTAGATTTGAATAAAGGTTCGATAATTCAAAAGCAATTGAATATTACGCATTCTCTTGCCTCTGTTATCAAGAAGAACAAGCATGCTATATTGAAGCAGTTCGAGGCTGGTGAAAACATACACAAAAGTCCAGAAAGAAGTGCAACTTTGAAGAACTCGATCCACTGCCTCATGAATGCTTCAAACAGGTGCGAATGCGGACTTATGTGGAAGGTGCTACCGAATAGAACACTGGCATTCAAGGAAGAAAAGTGCAGTGGAGGCAAGCATGCCAAGAACAGGATCACTGTTTTAGTCAGAGTCGCTGCCGTCAATGTGCCATTATTTCATTAAAACATCATCAATTACATGGTTTTTTGAACATTTGGGTTTAGTAACAATTTGGATTTAACAACATATTCTACCAGCACGATGGCATGA
Source organism: Prostheceraeus crozeri (assembly GCA_907163375.1). Lineage (NCBI taxonomy): Eukaryota > Metazoa > Platyhelminthes > Polycladida > Euryleptidae > Prostheceraeus > Prostheceraeus crozeri. The sequence continues at coordinate 624,384 of CAJQUW010004875.1, forward strand.
TACTAAATCCGAAGATTTTTGTGTCACATACCGCTCTCGTATTGACCTCAATAAAGTGATTATTATTATTATCGTCTGATGCGATGATGTTGCTCCGGTTAAAAGGAAGGCGTCGACCATTAGATGACTAAAACTTCTTTCAATGTGTCCAATTAAATTCCAATTTAGAGACTGCATGATCAAAAATGTGATACTTGTAGGCAACAATAAATTCGTCTTCTTCAGAAGGGATTCGTCAGTGACATGTGTCCCAATGCACGCATTTATCTCTCACTAATTAAGTACTTCAAATTCCGAAAAAAAGGAAATTTAGGATAAATCCTGAAGATAAGAGATCTTAAACGAATAATAGGAATAACATCTAAAATATAGGAATAATAGAGAAAATAGGAGTTTATGAAGCGTGAATGCGCTTTCTTTGCAAACAACTGAACAGATGAACTACAAAATATTACTGCCTAACAATGACGATGGACTTATTGCATCACGAACTTGTTCTAAAATATCTCAGCATCACGCACTTTTTTCAACTCATGACACATCGTAATAAATTACAACTTCACTTGACTTAACTGATTAAGCTACGATCGCCCTTTGCTCCCACCAGTCGGCTCCAACTTCCCCTATTCTGGGCTTCACGTTCTATGCTGATTGGCAGACCCTTGTCCGTTCGTATTTGGTCGCTCCATCTTTTCATTGGTCTACGCGCGGTCTTGGGTTCGAGAAGTATGGCCTGAATGCCCTTGAGACATAATGATTTCACGGTCTTCTCGCTACGTGGACAAACCAGCTTAGCCCTCTCTTCAGAATTACATATACGACGGTGGTGTTCATGTGGATCGTGGTTCCATAGGTATTATGACGGCTTTGTACAGTTTTATCTTAAGAGTAAGGCTGATACAATTACAAAGAGTCATTTAATTTACCTCATAATCAACATTTCTATTATTTCTTAAGCGCATCACTTTCATGGGATGGATGCAGCAGGTCTAATACTCATGTTAGCTTAACTTTGAACTGCCTCTCTATCTTTCGATGAGGCAACTTCAATGTCAGTTATTGTTTAGTATTTAACAAAAGTAACACTATTTCTTTAGGCTACTAAACGCAGCAATGCTTGCAAACATAATTACAATTCTCAGATTTTCATTGATAATTGAACAAAATTTGTTCCCAGAAAAACATTTCATAGAACTTCCATAAATATAAATAACGCTAAATAAAATAACGCTTTCAACACATTTACAATTAGTCATGTTTTTTACGCCGCGCATCTTCATACGTTGCCTGACATACCTGCTGCTCTAAAGCGAAAACACCCAGTCTACAGACTCAATCAGCTCTCATATAATTGGCCTCTTTAAGACATTTTTGATTATACGGCACTTTGACGAATCCAAATGTCAACTCACATACATGAAAAGAAGAAAGATAAAATCATTCTATTCTAAGCAATCTGTATTTATCGATACATTTGGAGGTGATTGATACAGTGTTGGCAAGTCACACTCAAGTGTAGACGCACATCATCATTGCCAAAGGGATCACAGCACGGTTTCTAAGAACAAATCCGCTCCCGTAAGTCAATTCTACAAGTACTCGTGCTTCATACAGCGAGCGACCATCCAAATGTAAATTACAATCCGTTAATCGTCAAATCAGGACATTAATCTCAAGGACTTCAACGTAATCTTAAGGACTTCAACTCTACGAGTATAACACATCACAACAACGGTCACACAGAGAAGGAGTTTCATATCCATTCTTTATGAAAATTGGATGAGATCTATCTGTAAGGCGATTGTACATTTTCAAACACAAACTGCAACGTCTCGACTTCACTTCCGTATTCTCCTCGACTTTCTTCGCCTTGTTGGTATTGCATTGCTGATGTCTGTTAGAATCTGCTTCTTCATTATTGATTAATTCGATCTTCCCAAAATCTTCAGACTGTGGGTATCTGTCAGATTTCATTCCAGGAGCAGATGCAGAATTCTTACGATCTGACGATTCTTGATCGGAATGACAAATTTTATGCTCATGATGGATTTGAAATTTACAGATTCTTTCATGACGAACCTGAGAACTTGGATAGGAGAAAGACTTGGGACAATATTTACATTGAAACGGATTCCCTCTCAAAGTGAATACCATGTCGTGGAGGACTTTACTATGCTTCGTGAAGAATGATTTAGAGCAGTATTGACACTGATAAGACTTTTCTCCGACATTGAACATTACGTTCATGGAGGATTTTAACATCACTTCGGAAGAAAGATTTAGAAAACAATACGGGCAATGATAGAACTTTTCTCTGACATGAACACTTCCGATCGTGACTGACTTTAACATCACTTCGGAAGAATGATTTAAGAGCAATATGACACCTGGGTAGAACTTATCTCTTTCATGA
>CAJQUW010004876.1:0-11797 GCA_907163375.1 Prostheceraeus crozeri
TATATATATTATATTATATACTAATATATATATATATTAAAAGAAATTATGCGCTCCTGCCCCCATCCGAATTGTACTCTCCTGCCCCACTTGTACTCTCCTGCCCCCACGGACGAAGATGAAATGTTACGCCCCTGCCCCACAACCTGTACGCTCCTGCCCCCAATGTGCACTCTCTGCCCCACTGACATCTCCTGCCCCACGTATGAGCATTTGCGGAAATATGATAGTGCTTTGATCTGTACTGTTGGAAAGAAGTTTTATGGCTGTCACGCCTAATATCCTAAGCCTGGTCCCGACGAATTGCTGTAGGCCCTGGTCCCTTCATTTTCGTATTTTAGAGTTTAGCTTTGCGGAATATGATCGTGCTGTGATATTGTACTGATATGAATGAAGATATATGACAGTCAGAGCACCTCCAATGCAATGTCCGTCCATTGCTGTAGGCCTCATTTTCGTATTTAGAGTTAGCTTTTTGCGGAAATGGACTGTGCATTGATATGTACTGATGTGAAGAATGCTATGGCTGTCAGAGAACCTCCAATGCCCTGGTCCGACGATCGATTGCTGTAGGCCCTCATTTTCATATAAGAGGTTAGCTTTTGCGGAATATGGATTGTGCTGTGATATGTACTGAAAAATGAAGAATATATGACAGTCAGAGCACCTCCAAATGCTGTGTCCGACGATTGTTGAAGGCCCTGGTCCTTCAGTACAAGAGGGAGCAGGAGAGTACAATTCCCCTCCTGTGGGCAGGAGAGCACATTTCGTATATTATATAATATATATAATATATATATATCTAACCGTATATCTCCGACTTAAGCCGCACCATTTTGCAGGCAAAACGTCTCAAAATTCTAGGTTTAACTAAGGCCGCAGGTGCGGCTTACGTTTGGAATACTGCGGCTTAAGTTCGATTATACTTTTCAAGAAAAGTGTGTACAAAATATTATCTCCATTATCTACCATAACTATGATCCCAAAATTGAAACCAAACTACTAATAATAATTGATAACGAATCCTTCATATAAAAAACATGTATTATAGGTCTAAACACAAGCATAAAATTACTGAGTCGAGCATATTATGAAAACAAAGAGTGGTTTGTGGAAATCCCTTCAAAAGCTCAAAAATTACTGTCGGATGTAAATTATTACTGTCGTAAGTTGCTTTGATCTCAAACAATCACGTCATCGACAATAATTTTCGTCATCGGTATAGATGGTCACCTGAAATGACCTCGCTGTCACTGATGTTAACTGATGTCATCAGAGCGATTGTGCGAGCGTCGTTCAGAAGTCCGTTTTGATTCTTCTCCCACGTAGACACGTGATTCGTTCATCTTCAGACCCTTCGAGATCGTTAGTCAGCCGCACGATTTTGTATGCCTCCTTGACCATGTCATTGCTTATTTTTTCCCCACGCAGCGACGACCCACTGCACTAACTGTCGACGAGACGTGCGCGGAGTTGCCACTTGGGTGAGCTGGTACTGCTGAGTGTCGTCGGCATCCACTCAGAATAGAAATCCGACGATAATGTTGTTGAATGGTCGATTCAGAACAACATCAGCCCCCTGTATCTTTCCATACATCCAGACGGAATAACGGCGAATTATCTTCTTTTGCTTCATCACAGCTTTAGACTTCTGAGTTGTCGGTGTGGCAACGAAATGCTCCCACAGCTAACAGTTTCTTTGGAGGAGACCAAGTCCGAAGGATCCTGTAAGGTTATTCGATTGTGGCTTCTAAATCCATCCAACTGACTTCGTCGACAAGAGTGTGCCAGACCACTGAAGTCTTGAGACAACAATCGTAACACGGACCAGCACCTTTGAATACGGTAAGCGCATATACTTTGTGCCATCTCCAGCTGCCGTAAGACACACAGTGACGCAATGCCTTCTCCATGACCAGTGGTTTCGGATAACTAAACGGTTTTCGTTCACCACGAGGAGTGGAGCGTCGTTGATGGATGTGCCACTATCCAGCCAGACAGCTTGTTTCTATCCATAGTGATAATGTTTTGTGGCGAAATTCCCTCGCGTCGAGACTGAAACCGTTTTCTGTGCAGGAATTTCCTCCAAACCATCCTAGAGAAGGCTTTGAATGTCCATTCACGTCCATATGAAAGGGCTTTCTGTATTTAAGCCTTGCGTGATAACCGGGTGACGTGCTTCTCCGCTCAAAATTAATCCAGCCAACCAATTCCGTTTCAAAGTTCCGTATCTATACGTCTCGTCCATGTTTTTGTTTCTCATGAGTTCGAACAGACCTCTTCCCCATCAACAGAGACGCTTTCCTTTATTTTCTTCTGATCGCGGAATCCAACGACGTATGCAAAGACTCATTTGACGTTAAAATTCCTTGCCAGCTTGACGGATACTTTTTAATCTTTTGCAACAATTCAAATCGCGTTCAGTCTGAAGGCGCCCACATGTCGTACGTCGCTCTCATCTCTCCTTTTCGGTGCATGACATGACTGGCAATGAACTTCCACAGAAGAATGATTTGGTCGTAAAATCTTTGCCACTGCTAATTGGGAAAAAACCTGTTGTTCAATGAGCAACATAGAGAGGCGCAAGTGGTTTCAACGAGTCATGCTAAACCAATCACGAGATTCGTTGTCGGCAATGGATGTTTGGGTTGTCCGCCATTGAGATAAATATCCAAATTGGAAAAATATCCAATTTTAAAAAAGTTAGTCAGCGTGAGAAGTTTAGTCAGCGTAAGTGATAACTCGTCAAAATGACGAAAATTTCTCGATTTTCAACCAGATTACTTATTTTTGTCACGCTGACTAACTTTTTTAATATTGGAAAATTTTTTCTATGGTATGAACAGATGAAATGATCGTCATACTCCTGAATCGTTAATGATTTTCAAATTTGAAACGCCAATCTGACGAGTAGTTCAGAAGTTAGAGAGGTAAATGTGCAGGACATCACATATTTCTTCCATAGGAAGCAATGTATTAATACACTATTCACTATTCAACGCCAGTCAGTGAGATAATTCGCGGCACGCTTGTTCTGTCGGTAGTTGGCGCTCTCCCCCTTTTCTATCTCAAATGTTGTCCGCACACAATACGGGTATCATGTGACAGGTGCAACAATAAGAAATTGTTATACAGTCGCGATACAAAGACACACACTGAATTAGACTCATCCGACGCCTCTGGGTTCCTAGAATGGAAATGACATACCGTGTTCCTGCTACCGGTATATGAATGTAGAAATGTCCCACTTGCCTTCCATCGAGATCCCCCCTAAACGCTATTGTTATGCGTCAGTAAGTTATCATATTCTGCGTGCGTGGTCGATAAGCCAAAGATTGAAAAGCCTCGGGAGACAGTTGTGCTATAGATTCCCAAGAGATACATGTAGATTCTCCTTACTGAGCACGCTTACGATTCGTTAAGCTAATATTAAGGTGTACATACTGAAATATAATATGCAGCTTAAGTTGGAAGGGTGCGGCTTAAGTTAAAGTCAACCATCTTTTTATAAATTTTAAGACTGCGGCTTAAGTAGGAGATAATACGGTATATATATGTATATTCTAAATAATGGATGACTGAAGAAAGCAGTTTAGTCATACAAAGCTTCTTGTATATCAAAAGTTAGGTAGGGCCTATGGCCTATACATCAGACATCGCAAATTTTGATTCAAGCTTTATACACTCGAATTCTATAATATGCAGTTGGTTAGGCCAACAGACTCTAAAGTACGAAAAAGGCTAAAGACATTTAGATTACAGTAAAAGACTTCAAGAACATCAAGACAGTTATTAATGAGTTCACTGTTTATCTGTGCGATGGACAGACTGACTGACAGGACAATAACATACCTGTTGCTTTTCGCTGCATGGAATCAACCAGTTTTGCGAAAGGACATGGGTAGAACAAACGGAAAGAGACTAAATTTGCATCCCATAAAAATGCAAAGAATCTAGTTATTAGAAAGTAATAATTGGAAAAAAAATAATGTTTTATGTTATAAATTTTTACATAATTTTTTACGAAAATGAAATGATATAAAAATGATATCATTTTTTCCTCAGAAAAAAATGATATCATTTTTCCCTCAAGAATAAAAAATGATATCATTTTAATCATTGCCGATATTTAGCTTCAACCGCACAGGCAGCACTCGCTATCAATCTTGCCGTAACCTGACATGACCTTAAGGAGCCTATTTTTGCAATTGGAGCATGTGTCCATTTACGGACAGTTTAAAAGCAACTGGCAATAAATTTCGTCACCATCGTCAGGCATTGTGAAATAATTGGAGAGCCGTTTGGCAGCCGGACCTTCACAATTTTTCCGCGGCCACACAGTGCTTAGACCTTCAATTGCCTGTTCAATAGCGCCGATCTCTAGCGGTCTTGAGAGCAGTCTACGTGATGCTGACACATTGCAGACAGCAAAATTTATGGGACGAACTAAAATGACAAGTTTGAAAAGGTCCTTTCATGGATCTTTTAAGATTTTTAATGCATACACAATAATAGCTCTTATCAATCAGGGGTTTGGAAAAGAAAATTGATCGCAATTCATTTGGTTCAACTTTTTCTCAACAAATTATTGATTTGATTGGATCACATGGAGGCAATCAATTAATTGCAATCATAGAGTAAGATATATTAGGTAGTAGTGGCATCCTTCCACATTTTATTAATCCCCAAATGTGTAAACACTTATGATTTTATTAACATTGAAATTCAAGGGGGCTATAGTTGGTAATTGCTACCAAATGTGAGATATGCAAAAGTTTTGCAGTTTGAAGAAATTACACCACGGAATTGAATGATCATGATAGTAATGCAGACAGGGAATGACGGCATTCTACAGATTCTCATGACAGGGCCCCCTTGCACATTTAGTGTTTGTTAAATTCGTAAAATTCGATAGTTCCCATTACTTTTCATGCTCAACAACTCTAGAGTACTTTCTTAAGCGAGATCATAGCACAGCACCTGCCACTTGCAGATGAAAGTCACATAATCACAGACAATGATTCAATCAACTTTGAAAGATGTAAATGGGTCCACATCACAATTCATAATCACGAAATAGAAAACAATGAATTTAGTGATTCATAAAATTGTGCCGGTGAAAATCGAATTAAAAACTTGAAATTTCTGCCACGAAAGCACAATAATAACTCGACTTTACATGAAGACATACAATATAAAAAATTCATGAAATTCCTTAAAAACAGCCTTGATTTCCGCTTGGTTATATGCTTATTAGCAAATATTCATTCCTTTTTGATATCCAAACTTGTTTCATACTAACTATAAAACGGGGCGTCATCTCGGTTGTATATAGAAGCTCACATAAAAACACCATATAAAACTCATCAAATAATGTTTTGGAGCAAGGAACGTAATCACCGCAAAAAACTGAATATTTTTGATGATAAAAATTTCACTGTATTCAGATACTTATTTGAGTCGACACTCTACCTATATATCCCTACACAATGATTCAATTATATTTCATCATATCCAAATCTAATAAGATACTTCCACAAGGTGATTTGCAATGATAATAAGTAATCAGAAAGTATTTCCACGACATAGGCCTATGGAGGACTAGTCCAAGCACTTCTGACCAAAAATATTTAACCCTAATCCACGTATGCATATTCTGCTTCACTTGTGTTTGCTGAACTATTTGCATGACAAAACATGTCCGAATGCCCTGATAACAATTTTTTATGCGATGACTGATAAATAATATTGTTTTCTCCTCTATTCTGCGAGGGTAGATATTGTTCCAGTTCGACAATGAAGCGCTGCACTCTAGCCCGGGCGATAGCACGTGTTTCATTAGGCTTTCCATATTTTGAGTTTTATCCAAGAATATTAAGTATATATTAAACAAATGTGTTTAGTAGTGACTTTTAAGTTAAATGAATGCTAAGAATTATTAGAATAAGCTTCTCATTTAGCTAAAATCAACATTTCTTCAATTCAAATATGAGTAAGAATATTATATATTATAGACAGTGTATAAGTGGCGTATCGAACTACCATATCATAGACCTTTCCGATCGGCAAAGAAATCATGTTTCTTTGCCATACATTTTTTATGCTACAACATTCTGCTTTGTAAAAGATAATTTCAACTGTTTCCCAAACATTTCTAAGGCCAAGTGAATGTGGTACATGAGAAGATTGGGGTGCTCATGTCGCTTTATCGCCGTTATTCAAGAAGCTGAGATCACCACCCTCTCTCTGTCCATACTCCATTTTCTCGAGGAATGAGGAGCCAATTAAGGCTAACAAAAGAGTTCATTTCGATTCTTACAGCCGGTCAGGCAACCACATGTTTAGAAATTTTGATGCATTAAAAATGTCTTGTATATGCTTTACTCTTTCGCGTGAGTGCTTTCAATTTGAATATCAGGTGTTGGCCTACCTTGCCTGACGACTGTCATCTGTTCAGCATAATATTCTCTTCGGACGAAAGACGTGGTTATGAGCTCATCTACAGTACGAAACTGATGTAGTTTGTATTGTATTGAATTAAATAGCATGAATTAATAATTTAAGTATACATGAAATCAATGTCGTCAGAACGAAGGTGTTGTTGCAAGCATGGCACACGAAAGTGAAACCAATACTCGAAAGGTTTATTTCAGAAACTTTACAAGGTGCATGTAATCTAAAACATGCTACTAAAAACACACACTTAGAAATTAGAGCTAAGGTACAATTTGCAACATCTCCTCCCCATTTAAAAAGTGGATCTTACTAGAATAGAAAAATAGCAGATATTAGTTGTCAATGATTGTTGTACGTGTGAAATGAACGGTAATCACCAAGAATAATTTAGAGCTTTAGTGTCACAGATCCAACCGCTCGGTCGCCTAACAGAACGACCATAACCGGTACGAATAGATTGTCATCAGCAGTCACTGAATGGCGGTTCAAACACGATTACGCGCTAGGTCGGTCCATTGTGTCCACAATCTGTCCACCAACATTCTCGGATCTCCAACTTCTCGTCTGCTCGCATTCGGGACTATCTAGTCTCGACTATCGGAACTTCTCCCTCGGCTTCGCGGTCTCTACGACTAACTCTGATTCGTGGAGACTGCTCGCGCTAAGACCTCTGCTCTCGGGACTTGTAGCGTGAAAAGGTGCTGATGTAGCGATTTGTGTTTGTCTAACTGTCTGCTGATGTAAACTAAGTTTGTTAGTGCCAGTGATGCGCTTCAACCGAAATTTGTGTGATGCCTCAAAATCAGAACTATCGTGTAGGTTTCCCACGCATTCTCTCGTTCAATCCTCTCTACAGGACCCACTTTTTTTCCTTAACTCAACCCGAATCTTTTCACGAATGTCAAATGTGATCGTAGTAGTGCCGACAGTCCTATAGAATCGGAATCCATCTGCGCGCATCTATCCATGCGATCGTCCATCATTCTGTTATCCCAACTTCATGAAGAACTATAAGCCGTTGCATGAGACGCATGTCATGTAGACCGTCTTCTAAAACGATCACCGATTCCGAACTACCTATCACCTGACTTCCTTAAGTCTCAAAGCATCCTAGACCTCCTAAAAAGAACACTAGGTCGTCTGACGTGTGGTAGTGATGTTTCACAGTTACGGTATTGAAAATAGAAAGTTCAGTAACAAAGTTTTTGCAATCTATAAAACGTATTAACTTCTTTGATTGACTGCCCTGGAAATAGCATACTTCAACGACTTCACGAAGTTTATTCGGCTAGACCCGGTTTCGACTGTGGATGTCGGGGTGGCCCGTTTGGCAAATGGTCACATGAAATACTCTGGAGCCAAATTTTTCAATTACCCGCAAAATGTGAACCGTTATCAGTGACCAAGACCTTGGCACAAGCCTTCGTAGCGTGGCAAAGAATGAACCCTCAAACATCGTGTCTGTGAAATCGGACAGTTAGCTTCTACGAGTGAATAAACACCTCCGTGTGTGCGCGAATCTAAAGCCCACTATCGGAATAAGAATCAAATGGACAACAAGGAAATAATACCCCTTAATGGGACTGCGAGGCATAATCAGCATGTATTCTTTGGACAATGCCTAGTTCGGCTGTCAATGAGCCATGAATTTAAGCTTGTGATGTCCTGGCTCTCTTTTTTTTATCTTTACAGATTAATCGCAAGAGCTGACAAAATTTTCAATGTCTTGCATTGACCTGTCCGGCCACCAGCATGTGAGCGACTGAGAGACTTACATGTGTTTCGACACTGGAGCGTGAGTAGTGCAATGTAAATGGGTCAATACTTCTTTTCGTAGAACAGGAGGAGAATAATAGAATCAGATCTCGGCGAAAACAGCAAGACAAACCAGTTCAGTGCGAAAGACCACTCAATTCATCACTGAATGACACTATCGTATATTGTGAGAACATTTCTTCGCTCTACACGACCAACCTAGTGCGATCGGGGCGTAGAGTACATTACTGTAATAGCGTTTTCGTCTCATCTGCTATAATAAACTCTTCATTAGCATCAATAATCAATGTGGATATCACGAAAAGAGCAGTATCATCATCTAAGATCATTCGAATCAACAATAAAATGGGAAAATCTGATAGGAAACTCTGCTTGTGGAATCTTCTTCCCGCTCGGCGGTATTCAATGTCATAACTGTACTTGGAGGATAAATGAATAGCCCATCTCTATGCAGACATGAAGCGACGTTCCCTTTCTGCTAGTTTTGACTTCGTGAGGATGGAAAATAATAAGACAACGAAACCCTGATGGTCCAGTTTGGAGCAATAGTAACAACAGCAATACCACTACAAAAACCTCTGATGTGCAATGTCACTTAATACACCATACTAAACGCAGAGAGCCTCCTGACGATGAGTTTTGAGAGTACCGCCCGTTCACGAATTCTTAGACAACTTACGCGAACAACACATATCACTGGTCTGCCTTCCATGCTCCAACATGCCACCAATAGCAAATACTCCGATGCGTCACAAATGAACTTTGGGTATCAACGCCTTTCCTAAAGGGTTGCAATATAGACCACTAAAAACCATTTCTTTTAAGGGCTTTTTGAATCTACGGACTATGGTCAGTGAGTCCAACTCGAATACATGTTCAGACTTACAAAGATCAAACAAAGGAGCGGCTGTGTCTGCGAAAGATGGCAAGAAATCGGGCTTTGTAGTACTGCAATGAACCGAGAATTGACCTGTTAATTCGGGTAACGGAAGTAGGATCAGGAGACTTAGATGATAGGAATCAAAACCTTGTCAACATCTGGTATGAATTCCATCTTTCGATAATAAACGAAACCCTAAATAATTTGATTTTCTCAACCGCAAAAACACTTTTGGTTTGTTGATCTTGACGTTGTATTCACAGAAACGTTTCAAAACAGTTCAATGGTGCATGTTGGGATTCTCGATCTTATGGAATGAAAAAAAAAATTACCAGCATCATCTTGGTAGCTACCACATTTAACCAATGCCTGACAGAAAATCTTGTCAATAGTCCTCCTGAAATACACTATAGGTGAAATCGTCATGCCAAAACGGGAGAAACCTATAACGAATAGAGACCGGAATGGAGTGTTTATGGTTGCTGAGCTGCGCGCGGATCTGCTCATCACCAAAGGCAACTGAAGGGAAAGCGTTCTCCAATCAATCAATTCTGTACTGAACACGCTGGGAGTTCGATAAACCTGTGTGAAAATGTCTTCAGGCTCGGGTGTTTTGAGTACACGCTCGTTGGCGCAAAAAAGGGTTCACTGTGACCTTATAGTCCTCCGCAAATGCGAACAGTACCGTTTGCCCTTAATGGGACACACAATAGGTGTGGCCCCCACCTTGAACTATTGACCTTGTCAACAATACCGGACTTCTCCAGCTTCTCAAGGGTTCGCGCTTCACTGAATCACGTAATCCATACGCCCAAAGGACGACACTTATGAAAAAACAGGCTCAGTAATTTCGCAATCAATTATGATCGGATGCGAACCTTCCAAACCACTCGAACTCTGGGAAATCTGTCTCAATAAGCGTGCTAAGTTGAGGAAAAAATCCGTCGTGGAATTTAGAACGACCCACAATCTCATCAGATATAAGTTTGACCTGGACGTCGATTCAATTATTTCAGCAATCTGATGGATAGAGTATGCGTATATTCTTTCATCCGAGTATGTTGAGACCTTCACAAACACAGAATTTTGCTTTTATGAGAATTTTCAACACAAACAAGTCGATTTCACCGTAGTACGTGCATGTATGACCGGTAATGCCTCGACAACTTCTGGTTGCTGGACATATCTTCTCCTTGAAACAAAAGGTGGTTTCTCGATCGAAATAAATGAATGAGGGCTACCCGTGTCAATAATAAATTCAACTTCAATTCAGTGCATGAGAATCGGGCAACTGTGAGAAAACTTCTTAATGTGTGAACCGGATAAAAGATCGGTATACATTACTAAGTCAGCAAATTCATTCTCTACGGTGGAGATGTTTTGACTCTTTCCACCATCATCAACATATCCCACCCCGGAACGACAGACTCTGCCTATATGTACCTTTCCTAGAACAAGTCTTACATGTGGCATTTCGAAAATCGGCATGCCTGAGACGAATGATTCCTTCCACCCGCGATTGAACAAACCTGAACTTATGGGCCCTGCTAGTTGAATTGGATTGATTTTGGGACGTGGATTTGAGAAGCGGTTTTGAACAGACTTTCGCTAATGTGACCTTGACGGTTAACACTTGTTGCAGAGTGACGTGTCTAAACCTACACGTAGCTCTGTTGTGTTGTTCTCCACATGATAAAACATTTTCCAAACTGACTAGCATTAGAACTGGAATTTTTGTGGCAAGATGAATTATGTATTAAGTCTACTCGGCTGATGTGATTTTCCTGGAATCTTGAATTTGCACTGAATTTTTTCTGGAAGAACTTTTGGAATTTTGTTGAAACAACTGACTCTGTTATCGTTTTAGGATAATCGCTGCCAGTTATTTCAACAAATGAATTCGCAAATGTTTAGCTTTAGAATAAGTCAAGGAGGTTTCCAACAACAATTTCTTCTTAATTTCATTGTGATTAATGCCAGCTACTAAACCTTGTCTCGCAAGTGCTCCTCCAAGGAAGACCCGAAATTACACGTGGAGGCCTGTCCCTGCATCTGTACAATTAAAAATCACGCCACTGTCTGATCGGAACGCCGATAGAGCGAATAGAACTTGGACCGTTCAGCAGATTTCATAATTCTGTGGAGGTGGTGTGTTTCACGACTAAATCGCGAATCTCAGTATTCGTCAAAGAATCGGGTGTCGTAGGAAAAGCTCGATTCTTGATTAGCTTATATGCTTCTGCACCGGCTAAGGTTAATAAAAATTGCCGTTTTTTTAATTCGTGGTAGGATCGACTTTTATCATTTGGTCAAGCAATATAGTTTTCAAACTGGTGAACCTATAGATCCGTACATTCGGACGAATGAATATCCAACCTTTCTAATGTCGGAAACTCATCTTGTATAAAATAATCCTGCTCGCTAACGCCAATTGATGGTAGTTTGTATTGTATTGAATTAAATAGCATTGTAATTGCGATAATATTAAGTATACATGAAATCAATGTCGTCAGAAACGAAGGTGATGTTTGCAAGCATGGCGACACGAAAGTGAAACCAATAACTCGAAAGGTTTATTTCAGATAACTTTACAAGGTGCATGTAATTAAAAACATGCTACTAAAAACACACACATAGTAAATTAGACATAAGGTACAATTTGTAAACAGAAACCCATAGCGTCAT
>CAJQUW010004877.1:0-45000 GCA_907163375.1 Prostheceraeus crozeri
CATCGGCGCAGTCAATGCGCTTAGAGCTACAAAGACTACTACGTCGGATATGGAAGAGGGAGAGGTGTGTGATGTCGAATCTGACTGTGGACAATATGGTGATCTCTATCAATTGAGTGACAGTCTATCATTTTTGAAGATTCGTACCAGCAGTTACAGTTTGTGTTATGAACCCGAACTTTTTCCTGCAGCTCTCATTAGTTGTTGGTTACCTGTGCATGTGGCAATCTTTCATAATAGTAAAGTGATCATTACTGGACTAAAATCTCATGTACAAGCAAATATGATCCTAGATATCTCATTGAGTATGTACGTACCCAGCGGATTGTAAAATAAAAAACAATTTTTCCAACATGATGTTTTTATTTCAAATCATGATAGAACTTACAAATCATTTTTTCATTAGAGGATGGATTACATGAAAAGTTTTGAATAATAGATGCAAATCGAGATACATGTAAACGTTTTAAGATGAAGTACAGTACAAAAGCACCACACGTTGATGAAAGTGGATGTTGTAGTATGCGTTCATTTCGCTGATATTGACGCGTATGTTTTCTCAACCACTGCTGTGTTGGTATATTTGGAGGTTGAGCAAGAGAGTCAAATAGTTCACCACGTCGGTCTTCTCCAATAAAGATCGCTTTCCAATGCTCACCGCCTAAATTCTGTGAATGAGTGTTTAGCACAATAAAGATGGGATAGTGATTTTACTGCAGGGTGGTAAGGTATCGAGTGAATAGACATTATCGAAAGCTTTCAACGTCGCTTCGTCTGCATTACGCTGCACTTTAGTCTTAATATCGTCAGCAGTCAACCAACTCATTAACGATTATACTGAAGAATCACGTCACGATACTTTGTAATTTCATTATTTGAATCGAAGACTGCATAAATTAATACATTGATCGTCTCAGGTAGTGTTCTTTTGAACGTCAAATCCAAACGAATATTATGAGGCACGTTCGCTTGACGATAGGGTGCACTAATATCGCTGTCAGCAGTCAAATCAAAATGCATAAATAGTATATCACTCTTAAAACTCTTTCATAGTCAGTCCGTTGGTGTCATCCGTATTGTAAAAGCCAAAGACATCCATAAAATCAACATAACTGCGCATAAATTGATCCGAAGCAAAATCTGGTTTGTAGGGTGGACCAGGATGACTCACACCATTTACACGTAAAGCAATTTCACTTAACTGATTGTGTTTAAAATTGAAAGGATTCTTCTTTATATTACCATTAAATGCATCATTTTCAACCATTGCCACCATGAGGAGCTTCGGTGCTTCCGATGGAAAGAGGCCATCTTTCATGAAATTTTTGATCTTTCGGAATTGTAAAGGTGAGAAGCTTTGTATGCTGAATGGGGTAAATGGCATTTTGGCGGTTTAGGCCTTCAGCATGCCCTCTAATGACACTTGGATTCGGTACTACTCGACGAATGTAAAGTGCAATATCTTCCACATGAATTCTAAAATTGTCAACTTTAGCAAATGCATTCAGCGCAAATTCAGGCTTATTCAATGTCAGCTTGAGTCGCATGCTGGTATTACAGAGTAAAAACTTTGACTGTCTAAAGAAGTCTAAATTCAGCGGACCATATAGCTGACATACTCTACTATCTTTAATCATAGCAGATCGCTTTACAAAGCCACTGTTTGTTTCAACATCAAATTTTCCTGCTTCATCTCTGTACCATCCCATGGCTTCCATATGACTTTTTTGTGCTGCTGGATGAAACTGTGATACATGATTGAAATATGATTTATAGGGATAATCGCTTTGACCACCTTCCACCTGCTGCTCTCCAATCGTTAGAGAAACATCGCGAAGTAATGTAGTCAATGGTAAATTGTTCAGTCCAACTTTATGTGCATCGTCAATAGCAGTTCCATCTGCTTGCTGAATTCTAAACCTCAAATCAAGCATCGCATAACTCAAATCTATGTAGTCATCACTACCACCAGGAATAACAAATTCAATGGGGCCAGCATTCTCAGCTGTTCGAGGATGATAATCTACAATACTTGAACTAAGAATATCTGTCTGTATGGCTTGTTGATGAAACAAACAAAAACCGGAAGTTTTACACTCCATGATTAGAAGTTATAGCAGCGTCGTCGTTTAGCGCCTGATGAATGATTAGAGCCTCTGCGACGTTTGCGTGAATGCCTTTTGACTGAAGATCGCACGCTTACCAGCTCCGCGATGTTTCTCCTTTTTATTCATTCGTTTAGGTGATTTCTTCCTTGAGTAACACCAGCAATTGTCTGATTCAATGTTTTTAAAACGCGTTCCTTCCCACGATTCAACAAACTGCTCTTAAAACTTCTACCTCTGGAAAGATCACTAGCAACATCACCAGCAAAGCCAACGGCATTACTTAAAACATTTCGTTTTAAGGATCTACCGACATTGGATATGAGAGGTGCTACAACAGATTTCAGTGCACCAAGTATGCTACCTCCACGTTGGCGGCGAGCACCGATGTAAATTTGTCCTCCACCACTTACATAGGAGGGTCGTGAATAAAATGAGGCAGTTGGATTCATAGCTCAAACCCTAAACATTGTTAGTTACAAATTTGCATGAATCACTGTCGATCACTTAGATGAAAGATGTCGGCACGACGCATCCAAGAGTTCATACTTGAAGGATAACCAGTCCATTTAACAAGACACCATTCTTCACCTTGCCGTTTTTTACATCGAATGATTTTCTCTACCAAATATGTTTCACTTTCAGTGACTACCTCAATCTCATCGCGGTAAAAGCTACCCTCAATTTCTTCATTATCGTAATCTTTCATCTTGTAGGTGGTCGGAGAGTCTTTTTGATTAATCCTTGATACTGTAAATACCTCCTCTGTCCAATTCGGGAGGTACCCTTTAGCAAAAACACTTTTCACTTTTGAGATACGAACTTTATCGCCAATTTTCACATCACTTTTCACATGAGTGCGTTTACGTTGGAATGATTCGCGCACTTTATCTACATTGTCAGCATTTACATCTACTGGTCTGAGTCCAATAGAACGATGGATAGAGTGATTGTAGGCATGGAGTGTATCTTGTAGAACTTTGTCCAATTTTTGTGTCAAGTTGGCAGTAAAATGTCGCCACAAGCGATTTTTTAATGTGCGATTAAAACGTTCAAACGAGTGCAGCTTTATAAGCGCTCTTTACACTAAACAACTCAATGTCATGCCTCTCAAATAATCTTGTCACATGCTGATTTTCAAACTCTTTTCCTTGATCACTCTGAATTCTTTTTGGAATGCGACCTTCTCGAAAAATTGTTTGGAATGCTTTTGCTACTCCTTTCCCTTCTTTAGTTTTTAAAGGTTGAGCCCACGCATAACGCGAGAAAATATCAATGACGGTTAAAATAAAATTATTGCCCGAGTTATGTTTTGAAATGGAGGCAACATCACACAAATCTGCTTGCCACTGTTCATCGATGTCATGAACAATATAATGGCGGGTGCGGTACTTCTTTTTCGCTTGTTTGTGGAGTGTATAGGTAGCCTGACCCTTTAACCATCGTTTCACTTGTGATTGTGGAAGACCACTCGCTTTTGATAATTTCTTGATAGATGCAAATCCTGCCGGATGTTTTACATCATAATAGATTGACTTCAAACGTTCAGTCGATGACGGCTGACTCTTTTTCCTCCTTCTCATCTTTTTGTTTTCTTGCCTTTCTACATTTACAACAACTGCAGCATTTAGCTTTAGCGTTTTTGCGATCGTGTTCACATTGCTTAGGGGTTTCATTATGAGAGCTGGCGCAGCAAGTGCAAGTGACAACGACATTCACCTCTGGCGGCTCATTACATGGCAAGCAACACATCTGCTTCATATTAATAGACAGAGAACATGTATTTCCTAGGAGGAGCTGTTTTACGTTTTCCTTTTACCAGTTTTAGTGGCGATGTAGATCTACGTCGAGTTCTTCCTCTTGTTTGCTTAGTGAGTGTGGGAGGGGATGTAGCAGGTGACGTCTTAAACCAATTTGTTGGCATTTTCATCGCCTGAAGCATTGGAGTAGTAGCCACTGTTGAATCAAGTTCTTTCAATGTCTCATTATTTAAAGCAAATTTTGGCACATTATGCTTTTTCAATAGTTTAAGAAAGTATGACCAACCAGGTGGAACATAGCCCTGACGGCGCTTTCTACGTGTCGCATACTGAATCAAGTCTTCATAACGTGAAGCATCAATCACTTTATTTTCATCTGTAATGATTTCTCCTCTATCATTTACATTGAGATGGGGTTCAATACTGTTGAAAAGAGATATGGCATGTGCGCGAGATGCTAAAGGTTGTGTAGCAGTCGATACAGAGTCACGCATCTTATTCTTCAAGTTTTTCAATTGCTCAACAGTTTCCGATTGTAATAATACAGCACGATGTGGATCTTTGATGTGAACATTTTGCTGATAATCTATTTCTTTCCTATACATTTGATTTGCAAGAGGTTGCTTTACTTGCTGCATGGCAGTCAATTGTACATATTCATCCTGAGGAATAACAATCATGCGAGAATAAGAACTCATAGTTTGTAGATAATCATGGGAGTTTTCAAAATATCACTTCGAAATCTAAATTCTTCCGGACACTCTTGCGTAAAGTCAATGAATAAGTAACCGTATGGTTTTTCAGTAGCTGCTTGAAAAATTTCAATTAAGGCTTTTGATCCTCTGGGTGCAACTTGTCGCGCTAAAATTTCAAATTGACTTTTATCTCGCGGATTCTTGAAAATAGCATAATAGTGTGTATTCAGGTTTCGTGTACGAGCTTCTTTTCCATCAGGAAACAAATTTTGTGTGATATAGATGATAAAGCACCTTTTATGGTGTGCTGCGCGAGTGAACATATCTGTAACATCTTTTGAATTCTTACTTTCTTTTAATAAATCATCCAATACAACAACATCATTAGACTGAAGTTTATCCACTGGAATAATTCCTTCATGTCGAATAAAGTTGCGACTTTGCAATTCCTGAAACAGCGACGGTTGATAAATACCATAACACCAAATCACTCGATTGATAGGTTCCTTAAACAACTCCCTTCTTTTATCCAATAAATTCAGCGTGAAAACAGTTTTACCTGCATGAGATGGACCTGATACAGTCAGAACTTTATCACATTGAAGTCTGAAATCCATTTTATTACTTTGAGACTCAACATTTGCATAATTAACGCTTAGAGCCAAAGATATTTCCCAATAGGTTGCCCACGGCAGGAGCTATCATTGGAAGTATTGCTGAAAGGAAAACCGCCCTTTTGTGTTAGAGTTTTCCTCTTTCTTTGAAGGGCGACTTTAGGATTGGAGATGAAACGCAATTTCGTAGCATATCGCTTAAGTAACTTTCGTTGTTTTGGCGCTAATTTCTTCGTCCTCAACTTCCTCACATGAGAAATAATTTCACAAATGAATTTATCGTTAGCATGTCGTATAGCATTGTATCGCTGATTTGCTTTCATTCGTCGGAGAGCTTGAATGGCTGAAGAAAACTTTTGACTTTTACGTTTCGTCATTTTACGTTTCGCCATTTTCCGTGTTAGTCTTTGCTAAAACCTATCTTTACCACATTTGCATAGGTACTAACTATTGCGACATAAGTGACACTCGAAATGAGCAATATCACAGTGGTTACATTGGCAAAGTTGAATGCAATTACGTATGAAACAGCGTTGACAAAAAGCATGCTTACATCTCTTGAAGATGCGCTTTTCATTTCCATCCTTTCGCTTACATACATCGCAACACATAGTTTCACCGTTACTGATGTCTATAGCAAGTCTTTTTGAAGATATGAATTTGCTAGCCTTTTCTAAATAATAGACGCATGTACAGAAGGAATATACTTCGAGAGTGAGCAGACATAGCTCGAAAACCAGTTGTGCTACAATCAAGTACCACTGCATTTTCAATTTTTCTTTATGGAAAGTTGAATGTGAATATCTGAAATCGCTTCAATCACTAGACTGCTACCATGATGGTTAAATGCGTTAAGACGTTCAGCAATTTTTATCATATGTCTTTTAAAAAATTCTTGGGGGTGATCTACCACTTCCATTGAATAAGAAGCAAAATGGAAAGAGCGACTTTCCACCTCTTCCTTTCCAAAATGACTAAACTTAATTTTCGCAACTAATCGCGCCATGATAATGCTATCAGAGAATGTATTCATTAACTCTAGAAATAGAGTGCTAGCATCATCGACCACTGCTTCGATGTCGGTCTCATCTTTATGAAATTTTATCACATAATCTTGAACAGCTCCTTTTAAACTTTGCCTATGAAAACGTAATGTTCCGCAGTCGTTTGAGAAAGACATGATCGCCCTTTATCTAACCCATCCATTGCATGAAAACAACAACTCTTCTCATAGTAACATTTATTGAATAACGGTAACAAGCATGCATTATAAATCAATGGTTTGAAAGAGATAAAATAGATACAGCTGATAACTATCATACAGCGAGCAATGATAACCATACAGGACTTTGGCAGTGTTGAGGTAAGGAGGAAAGAAGCATTGGTTATGAACGTAGCTACTACAACGAACAGACAAAATAGGAACACACAAATCCTTAAAACGTTTCGTGACTTCATGATAATGTTGATTCACTCTACTATCCCAAGGTGGGAGCAAAATATCATCAATGATTAGATTGGGAAATACTTTCCTCTCCTTACCAGGATTATTACAAAAGATGCGTATAACATTGAAAGCAGCTAACCATCGTTTAAAGTCAATAAGAAGAGCACTCTCACAAGAAAAGCCATAGTCTTGCAAATATTTCAGATTAAGTCCATGAATGTGTTTTCTCGCCCATTGATCAACATTGGGATCGCAGTTGGCATGTTGATGATAGACACTAACAATCTGATATGTCCAATTGTTCATAGCAATAGCACTGAGCTCCTGTACAGGTTCACCCTCACAATCCATAAAAATGATGATAGAAGCCTAAAACGGAAATTTACACATCTAAGGAAACGTTCTATAACATATTACAAAATGAAGAATTACATCGATGCTTTTCACGACAAAATACACAAATGATATGATGGCAACGAAGAAGTAAAATGTATCTAATAAGACCACGTCTACGACACTCAAAGCACATAAGCGAATTGTCATAGGGTAGAGTTAGGAAAGGACTAGTAATTCTCCTTCTTTGATTTGCGTTTTGATGTAGCATTCTTCTCCGACTTGCGCTTCGTACCACTGCTGTTAAGGATTTGATCAATTATGTCGTCCACGTTGGGTGGTTTCGGAATATATAGGATGGATTCCATATGCATGGAGAGAGAGGCTATTTTATTATCCTTGTGTCGACCATAATATGCCCATTCACTTTGAAAAGGATATCCCAAGTACCTTCTCCGAGCTCATCACATCTGATGGGTATTGAATGATCTCCATCCTTCTTATAGTAAGTACACCAATGTGATACCGGTAGGCAAATGTGATTACCATCCCAAATCTTTCTATAAAAAAAAAAAAAATCATCTCTCGCCTTCCGCTCTTGAGCAAGAGGAGTAGGAATGTCCATATTTAATGTCACGTACTCCTCAATAATATCAAGTTGGTGGCGAATGTACGGACTCACGGGGGATCAGTATGTAGTCCCCATACTGATTGTGCATTATCTTGACATCCGTGGAAGGGAGCATTCCCGTTTGGAGTACTACGCTATGATCATCATAACGCAAGGCTTGTTTAAATTTACGCTGTAGCGGTGTAGGATTATGTACCTTGGTTGTTTCTTCCACTGGCCTCAGTTGTAGATGATCTGACCGTAGCGAACCTTGTAACGTTTGACCGCCATTTTGTCCTACTAGTGCAGCAGATGGAGTAGATGCCTGAAAATGAAAAAAAGATTGTATTAAGTTTACGTTCAAGGGAGGAGAGGGAGGAAGTAGCGACTTACCATTTTAGTTGGATAATAGAACAGGGAACTAGAGAGAGAGAGAAATGTGCGTCCGTCACTCGTGTGATTCAACGATGGGGAATGATTCTCACTGTGGAAGGCTCGCTATTTATAAAGAAATGCTTGATTCTCATTGGATGATGATCCTCATTGGACAAAAACATCACGCTGATTCCAAATCTGAAATCCGTTTTCCCATCCGATGCTTCGTTTTGAAGCTACAGCCCAAAACGTCCCAAATTCTAACTCTGTCGTTTTTCGCCAATGTCCCAAAATCTTAAATGGCGTCTCACATCTAAACGAAGACAGATAGGAACAAGACGATTCTTTCACTGAATTTGTCTCACTCTTAGCTTTCAAACGAGCTATTGCACGACAAAATCCGTCCACTAGAAGCCAAAATCGAAGCTAGCTGTCCACAGGGGGGGGGACGTCAGTGAAATTTCAAAATTTGATGAAAAATGTTTTGGTGACGGTCCCAGGTCGAAATTCCACACTTTGGAAAATTTTCAAAATTTTACCCATACAAAGTCACTCTGACACTTAGTATTTTTCAGGTGAGCGAGCTCCGACCTAAAATCTTGTAACCGCTCTAACTTTTGAACGAAGACAGATAGGAACAAGCCGATTCTTTCACTGAATTTGTCTCACTCTTAGCTTTCAAACGAGCTATCGCACGACAAAATCCGTCCACTATAAGCCAAAATCGAAGCAAGCTGTCCAGAGGGGGGGGGACGTCAGCGAAAATTTTTCTCTCCGATTGACTTGAAACTCACCATACCGATGCAGAATTTCACGCTGAATCCGAATCTGGCCTCCGTTTTCTCATCCGATGGTTCGTTTTGGCGCTACACACCAAAACGTCCCAAATTCTAACTCTGTCGTTTTTTCGAAAAATGTTGAAAATTTTTTCTCTCCGATTGACTTGAAACTCACCATACAGATAGAGAATTTCACGCTGATTCCAAATCTGAAATCCGTTTTCCATTCCGATGCTTCGTTTTGAAGCTACAGCCCAAAACGTCCCAAATTCTAACTCTGTCGTTTTTCGTCAATGTCCCAAAATCTTAAATGGCGTCTCACATCTAAACGAAGACAGATAGGAACAAGCCGATTCTTTCAGTGAATTTGTCTCACTCTTAGCTTTCAAACGAGCTATGGCACGACTAAATCCGTCCACTGGAAGCCAAAATCGAAGCGAGCTGTCCAGAGGGGGGGGACGTCAGCGAAAAATTTTTCTCTCCGATGGCGTTCAAATTCACCATACCGATGCAGAATTTCACGCTGAATCCGAATCTGGCCTCCGTTTTCTCATCCGATGCTTCGTTTGGGCGCTACACACCAAAACGTCCCAAATTCTAACTCTGTCGTTTTTTCGAAAAATGTTGAAAATTTTTTCTCGCCGATTGACTTGAAACTCACCCTACCGATGCAGAATTTCACGCTGAATCCGAATCTGGCCTCCGTTTTCACATCCGAGCACTCCTTCCACTCGAAACAACCCATTTTACAACCCAACATTCAGCAGATTGCACGAAAAACATCACACACTATAGCCTCAAGACAAAACCTGGCGGTCGCCCAAGACCACCACGACACTCTGTCGTTCCAGAGGGGGGGAGTCAGACCCGAAGCACCACGGCGGCCGACCACGACACTCTGCCGTTCCAGAGGGGGGGCGCCGGTCGAGTGTTCGCCGTTTTCTTACTACTATCACAAGAATCTGAACTAATGAAATAATTCGTCATCTGCAAATAATGTCATTATACGTTAGCATAATAGTAATATAATACTAAACAAAGATAATCAAATGAAAAATGATTATTTCCGATGACCTGAGATACAAATGGGTACGTCGTTCATTGAGAAGTTGAACAACAACATAATGAAATGCGCATATTCAACGAAAGTTATGTTTGATATCACCCATCAATTCTCTGTAGATGACTGATAATCACCAGCATCTCTG
Organism: Prostheceraeus crozeri; assembly: GCA_907163375.1. Lineage (NCBI taxonomy): Eukaryota > Metazoa > Platyhelminthes > Polycladida > Euryleptidae > Prostheceraeus > Prostheceraeus crozeri. Next base: position 9,927 of record CAJQUW010004877.1, read on the forward strand.
AATATGGGTACAAAATTCGGGTTACGCATCATACATCATACTAGAAAAAATTACCACTATATATCCACCATATATTGCTCCTGCACAATGACGTAGTATATGAATATAATAACATACCATATGAATTTTAATAATTAATTATGACGATGTTTCACAGCATGTTAATACATGCGTGCTGTTACATACGTTTATATATAATATATGTATATATATTATATATATGTTTATATATAATGTTTATATATGTAATAATACATACGTTTTTTACATTTGAGTTCAAGCTTAACAACAATACTGAATAGATGTGATGATATCTGTGTATAATGATGAGGATACATTATTATTGGAGATTCATTGACACGGACAACCGCTGCTTCTGACTTCTAAATCAATTCGCAATTTTTGGTTACTGCTCTGATAGAAAAAGCTTTGATACCTTAAAATAATAGGAGTGCCTATTCATACTAAAAATGAATAGTGGAAGTAATAATGATAGGATGCCAAACTTGAATTCTGTAATCAATTCAGTGATAGAAGATGCAAGGCAATACTACAACTCATCAACTAGTCCTGACTCATCAAATTTGACTAATGACACTGTATTGAAGAGAAGTAAATTGTCAATGAAACAACTCATCGAAATCAAGTCAGTGAAAATGACGCACGAATATCCAATCCCGATTCATCAACCAATGAAACATCTTCAACCACGATTGACTTGAAGATTGCAAACAGTCGCCTGTTGAAACGAATACCAAAAGGTGCTCGATGCCAAGTGGCTGAAGAGTTTACTAAGATTATACGTGAAGTCAACTTGAGTAATTCATGTTCATCATGGTCCGCACTGCTTCAATTTGCACATCGAGTGTTTGCTTATCCAAGTAGAAGAGGTAAAAATGCTCCTAGTCTGGCGTCAATTGTCAAACTTAATCTTCAGAGAAGAGCTGAACCACTACCACAACATGAAAGTCCAATGCAAAAGAACAGGAGAAAACAACGCAAGACAGTCGATTTCGCTTCTTTAGTTGGAGCCAAATTAGACGAATTTGACGTAACTGGCGCTGTTCGATTGATATGCTCAGACGATTCCATTGCCCCATTTAATGAAGAAACTTTGAAGCAATTGCAAGAAAGACACCCAAATCCGCATCCGTCTACTTCTTTTGACGATTACCATCCATCAGAAGATTTGCAAATCAGTTCTGACTGTGTTTTCAAGGCAATCCAAAGTTTTAAATGTTCGTCCTCTGCTGGTCCTGATGGCCTCCGTCCACAACATCTCAAAGACATGCTGAAAGATCAAACAAACCATTCCTCTGTTCAGCTCTTGAATGCCCTCAGCGAACTTTTCAACAATATTCTTAAAGGTTCCATTCCAAGTGAAATACAGCCAACCCTTTGTGGAGCACGTCTCGTCGCTTTGAAGAAGAAAGATGGTGGAATCAGACCGATTGCTGTTGGAAACACATTGAGGAGAATAGTTTCAAAGATCTGTTGCATGTGTGTTGGATCTGATGCACGGACAGTTTTATACCCAGCTCAAGTAGGCTTTGGAGTCCAGCTTGGCTGCGAGGCTGCAGTTCATGCATGCCAAAATTATGTTCAGCAATTTCGTAATTCGGATAAGGTTCTACTAAAAGTTGATTTGAAAAATGCCTTCAACTCAGTTCGTCGTGATGTCTTGCTGAAATCGGTCAAAGAACACATTCCCAAGATTTACAATTACATTGATCTATGTTACCGATTGCCGTCCAATTTATATTTTTCATCGTCCGTCATCCCATCATTAGAAGGTGTTCAACAAGGAGATCCTTTGGGTCCACTTTTATTCAGTCTTGCTATAAATTCTGTCATTATTGATCTTCAGTCTGAGATAAATGTGTGGTACCTTGATGACGGTACTTTAGCTGGCAATCCAACAACTGTTTTAAACGACTTCAAAGTCATCGCCAATAAAATGGAGCAGCTTGGTCTGCAAGTAAACGACTCCAAGTGCGAACTGCTAATTCTTGAAACTGACTCGATCAAACGGACGTCGGTTATGAAAGAATTTTCCGATGCAATCCCAAATTTGAAATGCATCGAATTTGAAGACGCGGAATTGCTTGGCGGATCTCTCTGTAAAGAATCAATTGACAAAATATTAGAGAAGAAATATCACATGCTGAAACTTTTGAGTGAAAGACTTGGTAAGCTAGAAAAGCACGTGGCATTCTTTTTACTTAAAAATGCCATCGCCATACCAAAATTACTTTACTGTTTGAGAACAAGTTATTGCTATGAAAGTGAAATTCTCACAAAGATCGATTGTTTAATCAGAAGCAATCTCTCTGATCTTTTGAATACATCCATTGATGAGCATGCTTGGAAGCAATCTTCCCTACCTATCAATTACGGTGGTCTCGGTATTCGCGGAACCAAACAGCTTTCAATTCCTGCCTATTTGGCCTCAGCTTTTGGTTCTTTCGATGTCGTGAGTAGCATACTCAACAAAACTTGTGTTCAATTTTCTGATGTGAACGTAGACAAAGCTATCTCTTTATGGAAGCACTTTTCTTGTACAAGGGAATTGCCAAAAGTTCAATCCAGTCAAAAGAGTTGGGATCAACCCATGAGTGAAGTTTGCCTTGGAAAGTTGATTTCAATTGAAAATGATTACGGAAAAGCTAGATTGTTATCAGTATCGACCAAAGAAGCTGGTCAATGGCTGAATGCATACCCCATACGATCTTTGGGACTTCAAATGAACGACGATCAGTTCACTATTGCATGCGCTTTACGGCTTGGTACCCCTGTTTGTTCTGCACAGCGATGCATTTGTGGTGATCAGCTAGACATTTTCGGTCAACACGCGCTTGTATGTAAGAAGTCGTCTGGTCGCTATTTTCGACATGCTTCAGTGAACAACCTGATCTCAAGAGCGTTAGTTTCTGCAGGTGTGCCGAATTCCACTGAACCAATGGGCATATTTCGGAGTGACAACAAGAGGCCCGATGGGATAACCCTTTTGAATTGGGAAAGAGGCCGGGCCCTTGTGTGGGACTTTACCTGTAGCCACACACTTGCTGATTCCTACATCGCAGCCGCCTCAAAGACATCAGGAGCCGTTGGGAATATCGCTGAAACTCGCAAACTCAACAAATATGACGAAATTGGAGACCGCTTTATTTTCACCCCGATTTGCATAGAGTCTATGGGGGCCTATGGTGAAAGTGCTGCAAACTTTATAAGATCTGTTGGCAGGCGGCTCATTGCATCGACTGGCGAGAGAAGGGCGGCTACTTACCTCCAGCAATCCCTGAGCGTCGCCGTTCAAATCGGCAACGCAAACAGCCTCCTAGGTTGCCTCCCAAAAGGTCATGCACTGAACACTATTTTTGACCTCTGACCTGTCTAAAAGCGATATCTTCCCTTAACTTCAAGCTTCCCTTTTTCTTAACTGTCCGGATGTCTTTTTGCTTTTGTATCTTTTATATGTTGTTCTTAAATGTTAACTCTACATTGTTGTTATAAATTTCAATACATACGTAAGCGAAGTTCATGCCATTACATACTATGTTTCATACTACGGTAATGCATACATATGCGTAATACATTTTTATTCATAATATGTTTCATAGAATGTCAAGACATACGTATGCATGGTTCATACTTATGCATACGGTACTGTGTTTCATAGTATGCAAATACATACGTATGCGTTATTCATGCTTATGCATACTGTGTTTCATAGTATTTTAATGCATACGTTTGGGTTATTCATACCTACACGTACTATGTTTCACAGTATGTGAACACATACGTATGCATTATCATACTATTTTTCATACCTTTTCATACTATGATTCATACGGGCTTATTTCTGTACGGGCGTCGATCGAGAATCTGGACATAGATGCCATTGAACGTGGAATAACGAGGCTCCTCCAACTTTGAGGGAAGTGTGTTGAAGCTCATGGTGCTTATTTTGAATCGAAAATGTACAGACCTTATCCCTATGTAAATCTTGATAATATATATTTTCAATGAATGCAGAAATTTAGAAAGGGAAACTTATTTATTGACTGACCCTTTCGAAATTTGTTCAATATTGGACGGCAAGAAGATGTTAAGGAAGCCCTAGTGCTTCTATATTGCTTGCTGGTGCTGCGAAAACTTAATTATGCTACTCGAAAGACACACTAATATGATTTAGAAAAATATGAGAACCGAAATTTATAGCTGATGATATGTTGTATCGTTTGCTCGTCAACATGGCTTCACTTCGCATCCTAAGACTGCAGAATAAGAATAGCACGTTTACAATTTATTCAAGATTTGATAAATGAATTATTTGCATTGCCACAAACAGAAATCAGGTACATTCATAATAAAACTGCATATTATGTTCGATGATAGAAACAGTGTCTGTCTCACAATGCAGCTAAAATTGACTTAGTAATATTGTGCACAATTCGCTGCCCAACAAAATGTGGCAGTCTAAACTATTTCATTATTAAAGGGTTAAAGCAATTTGAACGCGGTTGTAGAATCCATAAGCCTACATATGGAAATCAGTCAGACAGATGAATAAGGGAAAATATTGTCACATTTAATGCCTCGATTCAGACGCGAATCGACTAGTTGATGCAACTTTTAAATGCTGCTCTATTAAGATATGTTTTTGCCTGTCTTAGAGCCACTTTTATGTTACCTCAACGTGTTCTTTTATTACACATAAGGCCCTACTGAGGTGATCTGAACTGTCGAGAAAGAAAAAAATAAAATCCCTTCAATAATTGTGCATTTTTCGCTTCATTTCGAAAGGAAAATGATGGAAACATAGATAGGATTTTATAGTCTGGTTGATGAACTTGTCTTGCTTCATTGAGGAATCAAATAAAATTGAAATGATTTAGCAGGAGATTATTTTTTTTATTTCTAATAAGCCTACTTAAAAATGTAGGAGGAAATCGAATTTCTAGATAACAGAGTGGTATTTATATCATATTTCGTGTATCAAGGGACTTCTCATAAACAACGGAAAATGCACGCTAGTCATTCCTGCTTTATTATTTATTTATTTACGTTATTCTGTTCTGTTATTAATATTCTTCCACCATATCTTAGCGTCGGTCTCGGAATTCATCGATCAAAGAAATATTCGGGAGCACTTATAACGGCATAATTCATTCGCTTTTAACTTCCTGATTTTTCATCATCATGTACGATAGTAGTTCGAAATTCGGATCGGACGGTAAGTCATGCGGAACGTGATGATTGCAAAAACATTTACTACAGCAGTGGCTTGTAGAGGAACTATTGTACAGAATTTGGTGATTGGGTTTCGTATAGTCGTCATTGGTACTTTCTTCTTCGCTGCTGCCGTACTGTCCTTGCGCGCTTAGGAGTCACTTTGCAAAGCAGCCTAGATCGATCGAGCACGGGCGGGGGATGCCTAGTAATAGCAACCAGGCATGCACCGGCTCTCCATCTTGTTCACCTCTATATTATACGGTTTCAGATCATGCGCGGATGTTGTGCTCCTTCATCCCTTCAGAAACTGCCCAGCCATCACACACACCACCCATCACCAACATCCCACACACAGCAGCAGTTGGGATAAAATGCCTTGACGCTCAGAGCAGCTATGCTAAGTAAGAACTTCAGCACCGCTGATGATTGAGGACGCACCATCAGAAACTCACCGCGGTTCATAGCACTGCATAGAGACTAAGGTTCGCCTGATTGAATAGGGCCAGTGCGCGGTTTCAGTAGGGTTAGGGAATTTGTAGTGCTGAGGGAGATGTTCATCACGAGGTTTCTCCTTCCAACTGTTTAACATCTTCCAGCTGCCGTCATGACATCTCATCTGGTGATGTGGGTCGCATATGGGAAGGATCAGCGAAACACGCAAGTAATGCTGTGTAGCTGATACAGCCGCTTCTGGAGGTGGTTGGCCTGTGAGCGGTTGAAGTTAGTTGCAATTTTCAGACTTTTCTACTTCATCATATGGGACGTGGGATCCTGTGACCAAGCTGCTAGGAACTCCACTTGATGGTCAAAATTTGCCCGTTGATGCTGTGTCTTGCCTTTGTGTGACGGACTTGTTATACAAATCGTGAGTTCAAATTTCAGTCGGAGATGCATCTCGCCACCGCCCGTCAGCTGTCATTCGCTGAGTCGTGCGTCATCTTTTTCCTTGCCTCCGCTCACCAGACTGCCAATACTCTGCACTCTGCAGTCTGTGGCAGAGGAGGAAGCCTGTGTTTTAATCTAAAACAGTTTCCCTGACCAGCCGGCGCAGGGTTTGTTGGTGCGTAGTCACTTCTCCTGCGGTGTCAGGCTGTTCGGCGGATGTTGGGAACTTTTGACACAACCGTCAGCATGAATGCATCATTGGCGATATCCTCCTCTTCCCACTTTTGCGCCGGTTATCGCGTCTCAACTTTGCGAGGGCCCTTCATGAAAGTTGCGTTGCTGACTCCACGACAGCTTTTCCGGCTTGTCCGCTCAGATTCTTTCTGCGGTGCATGCTGCAAATGTCAACAAGATCATTGCCAGTTCGTGTGCAGTTGGCCTAGGAATTTGAGCTACGAATTCCATGTTTTACGCACATGTGCAAAAGACCGTTTTATTGGCTATGTTTTCCGCTTCTGAACGTGGTTCGCTCCATCTGTTAAAGTATTCCACTGGCGGACACAAAGCAGATGAAGTTTTGGAGCCCGGCGAGTCGCGATTATCTGGTATAATCGGCATAGCAGTTTTCAGTGATGAGCGAATAAATACCACAATGTGCTGTTAGTTCAGGAGATTGAAGAATACCGGTGGATGTGGAGGCCGGACTTTAGACTGATGTAGACTGTAAAAAAGTTCTGGAAGTAGACTTCATTGTTGTCAGTCTAGGTTGGCTAGTAGGCTAATAGTCGTAATGGAGGCTCGCGTCTGCATTGCTCTGAACGAGGACTCTCATTAGATTGGTCCTGTTGATTACACCTCACTATAAAGGGCTGAAAGGGCAGGCGCGCAAACACTGATCTGACTGGATTCCTACGCCCTTGATAATGTTCTGGAATATCCTGGAAGTCAAGATGGTCCTTGAAAGTCCTGGAATTTCTAAATTATATCTTGGAATTTCATTATAAACTTCCTTTTTGATATTTGAATGAATTTTTGTGACTAAATCTAACTGTAAAAGCTATCAGTCGCTAAGATTTCATTTTTATTTTAGAATATTTCTTGTGGCATCTACTTATGATCTGCGATCGATCATTTCCTTGATTCCCTTACTATGCCAACGTTACTGGCGACTTAGAGAATAGTTGAATCTTGGGCTCATTGCATGATGGAATTTCATTGTGAATGTATAACATACTCACGATACGTTGTTCGAAGTTGAAGTATAGACTTATGTCGTAAGCGGCAAAAAATGTGAGTTGAATATAATGTGGTAGTACTAGTATCTTATTCATTATAACAATGTTGTATACCCTGGTATGCTCGATCTCCAAAAATAAAATTTTCTTGTGTCTTGTAGTTTTTCACTTAATATTGAATCAATTACATTTTTCTTTAAAACATACATTTAACATTTACAACCGTCGATGGCTTGAAACTCGACCTGGATCTGCACGAATTTCAATCGAGGTCGAGGGTCGGAGAAAAGAATGTCATTTTAACAGTTTTCAAATACTAAGTTAAATGATTATACTTTCAATTAATTAAACCGGAAGGATTGTTGTTTAAAAGTTGTGGAGACGGCTCGTAATTTTTATTTCTGTTCATAAAGTGAATCTGTCTTCTCATTTAATCAGTCTTCTAGCCTAAAAACTGTTGGAGACAAACTCTTAATGGATGTAGCTAATTTTTAGAATTCTTAAACAAACTAGTAGTCCGGCAGCCAGAAAACGAGTTTCTGCAGGGACGAGGCGAAAGTGAGACTTTCAGAGAATGATGTACACACTATGACTACTACGAATGGAACGTCTGCCGATTCTGTGAGTTCCTCTTTTGTCAGACAGGATCAAAGAATAACAATGTAAAATCAATGGGACGCAGATGTGCAATTTTTGGCTAAAATGTAAATTTTGTTTGGTTTTCTGATTAAACGATAAGTACTAAGTCAGAGTCATAATTTTTGACATGAATGTCTTCAGGTCATTTCTTTTTTGTGCATGTGCTATTATCATGCTTCGATTCGACATTGCATGTGAGAAATGTGGTTGAATGTGGATAAAGTAGCTCATATAATGTTTGTGTTTACGACATTAAGAGGCTCGCCAATCTAAATTTCGCTTAGCTTATAGATAGGGATGTATAAAGATGAATGGAAAAGACCGAAGACATTCCATGTCAAAAATTATGGACTCTGGCTTGGTACTTTTCTTTTAATCAGAGTAAAACATACAAAATTTCATTTTAGCCAAAAATTGCAATTGCGTCCATTGGATTTACATGTGTTTTTCTTTGATCGTGTCTGTCAGAAGAGGAACTCACTAGAAGTCGGAGACGTGCGATTCGCAGTAGGCATAGTGTGTATATCATTCTCTGAAAGTCTGCACTTTCGCCTCGTTTCCTGCCAGAAAACTCGTTCTGGCTGCCGGACTATAGGTCTACTGGGTGTGAAAAATGAAAACCATGATGGTAGCTCTCACCGCATTCCAGCGCACTTAGATCGCTAACGAGATAGTGATGCAAACAATTAATTTGCTAAGCAACACGGTCCCGGTGAATTTAGTTTTATTGCTGCCACGTGCAGCATGTTCTTGCCGTGTAAGATTGATGGCTTCCTGGTTTAGAAGTCAAAATCAATGGCCACCATTTCATTGTATTGTTTGGTCCAGATTCTAGCCGAAACTTTGGAAATGGGCCTATTTCTCATCCTGCACTCGAAATGGGCATGGTACGTCTCCTGCGTGGTACTCTAGCAAACAGCTCCGGGGTGTGCTTGCCTTGCGGCTGCTCACATCAAGCTGTATAGTTGACAGCTTTCCTCTTGGGGGGCTTTTGCACTTTCTTTTTCTTGTTTGGTTTGTCGGAGACGCTGCTGTTTGCTTTTGCTATTGCTTCGTGTTGGTAGGCTGCTTGAGACTCTCTCTATTTGGGGGGGGGGGGGACCTTATCCAGCTTCCTCCATCTTTGGAGGTGTGATTGATTCTGCTTCCGGTATCCGGTATAGGGAGTGGGCGGGGACAGGCACGTCTCCGGAGTCATTCGTTCGGGCGTGACCATATAGGGTTCTCCGCCAATTGTGACGCAAGTATTTTCCAGGCTTGCACCATGGTCACCATGTACACTCCATGAACAAGAATCAGGACATGAACATTACTTCGAAGCCCTAGTCGTCCATTTGCAGCGGCTTTTGATTGGCGTTCGAATAGCTTGAACTTCTATCGTACATTTGATTTGTACGGAAGAAGAAGAAGTCTTGTTCCTGATCGTTTTTCGCCCTCCATGTTCCGGGAATTAGTTAGGCAGTTCAAATTTACTCCTCGCCTCTGCCTCTACCTTTCTTCACCTCTTCAAATGGACAATTTGCTCTAGCTACCACACGTAGCACAAGTATGATGATATTGAAGTTCGTCACCCAACCTTCCCCACAATCAGGTTATTGCGGACATTATTTTCCAATTTAAATCATTTCTTTCATGAAATATCTCTGGCAGGCAAGTGTTAAAATATGTATATACTTGACGAACAACTGATGCGTGTGATAGCTATGCATTGTAATTGTTTGACAACCAAACGGTATGCTCGCACATAATTCAGTCGTATAGACCGAGTTCATCGGAGAACGGTGAAAAACTCGAGATGATCGATTCTAAATTTTATGCACTTCATTTATGATGTCTCTTTGTGGTTGATTATTGAGTCATAACGTTGTAAATGTATTTATTTGCGGAATATTCGTTTAATAGAATGGCTTATTTTTGCTTTATAGTATATATAATGACAAGAGAATGATCATATATATATATATATATATATTAAATAAGACGCTCATTACTGAAGATTAGAAAGCAAAGAAATTTTAATATTGCTAAGAACTCTCAGTGAGGACTGTTCTAAACCGACCTTCGCCTAAATGACTTTACTGTTTCTAGAAGAATGAGATTGTAGTTTTGGCATATGACTTGATGAAAAAGAGAAAGAAAAACTGGCATATAAGCTCAATAAACTTCTTCCAAAAACAGAAAATGAAAGCAACCATATTGTGAATATATCAATAAAATCTTGTCTGAAAACATATATTCATGTCTTACAAAAGGGATGATCTTCAACACAAAGATGCCAACAATGTCAGATTCCTCTCGGAAGCTGATAATAATTGCATTCTCTTCTCTAAACCCAGGAAGACAAAAGGTTCCATTCGAAATTGCATCACCAGTATGATATAAACAAATCAAAAAATAATATTTTTCTTTCAAGAAACAGAAAGCTTAAGGCAGCGTTAAACAAGATGATTCAATAGTTATTATACCTGTCTGACAGAGGGTGTTGGCGCCACAGCAAATCTTTGAATCGATTTGATATGATTCCAAATGAATGACATTCTCTCGATGTGATTAGCTACAAGCGATTAGACAAATGACCCTACAAATCCTCAATTGCAAGATTGAGAAGAGTCTAAAAATTTCTATGCAACAAAAATATCATCAAGAAGAAGATCAATTATTCATGTCAGCTAAAGAAACGCACATAGCGAAATATATGGTTTACCAACAACTTCACAAGAATATGTGCTCCCATTTCGTCCAGTTGTACTCTCTGATTGACACATCCCAAAACGTATTTCCTCGCAAAGTTGGCTTTACAAAAATCTTAAAATTTATCCCAATCCAATCATTTCAGTGAAAAATTCAATGCAAATTTCTAAAGCAATTGAATTCAATGAATTGAAGAAGAAGTAGAGTTATTGGATAGCTTTTGATGTGGTTATCTCTACATCCATCTATTCCACTAGATCTTGCAAAATCTTGTGTTTCTGAAAAACTTGATTATCAACAGTCTTTCAATTCCGAAAGAAGTTATATTTCGTCTTCTCTCTACTTTGTTGTGGATGCTTTTTTCTCATACAAAGAAGAATTATTTTGAATCAGATCAAAAGGCACTCCTATGGGATCACACAATTATGGTTTCTTGCAGAATTAGTCTTACAAAAAACTTGATCGTCTGTATTTTCCACTTGGCACCAAAATTTTGGATTCGTATGTTGGGATTGGACACATTTGCAAATCATAAAGAAAAATTTCGGTCAACCAAATGCTTAACATACTCAATTCCTTTCATCCAAATTGAAGTTCACACATGAAATTTAAAAGTCCAATAATAATTGCATTCTAGACGTTTTAATTCACGCGTGTTCAATCGACGGATCTTTGTATATCTGTATTTAGAATTAAGGCTTACCGTGGATGCCATTTTCGATTGACAGCAATCACGAGTTTTCACAAAAAGATCTCATGTAAGAACTTTATTTAAGGAGTCAATCACACGGCAATGCAGACAATCTAAGGACGGTTGAAATCCTGCATTTAATCAAATTTTTTTAGGATAATGTTATCCGGAAAATCTTTTGTTTCAAGGACGTTTGGGGAATAACGGAAATCAAAAACAACAAACTGTTTTAATCAAAGTAATTAAGACACACTCTTCTCATAAAGACCACATTTTTTGCATGCTTATGTACGATGGTATATCAGAACAGTGGCCCCGAAAATTTCGGTCTCAACATAGCATCACATCGCTCATCAACCAAACAAACACAATTCGATCGTTTTTGTTAAACCAAAAGTAGGAATCAGGATTTAGATAAACGCAAAGCCATTTATAAAAATGCCAGGCCAAATTGCAATTCAGAATACATTGGACAAACCAAGCAAAACAACTGAAGACTCCATTCATGATTACACCAGCTGGGCAGTAAGAAGGAATTGATCCGAGATCACAAATTTCAGCACACATTCAAGAAACAGGTCATCATTTTAACTGGGAACAAACCAAAAGTTAGAATACATCTCAACATCGCCATGGACGACAATTTATGGAAGCATGGTACTCCAATAATAACTCTATCAATCGCCATATTGATTTTGATAATATCTATGTTCAACTTCGTCAACAGTTAGTGTAATTAGGATAGCTACATTTTTATATTCTTTTATCAGCACATAAGGTACACAGGACTATATTAGCATAGTTTCATCATTTTCATATAAATTTCAAAATAATGTTTTGTAATCTTTCTATTACCTGATGACGTATTGCAGTTGCAATCACGAAAATTTGTGAAAATACATTTGTTTATCTTGATTGAGCCATTTTCACAAAAATATATATAAATATATATTTGTAGGTTATACAAAGATCTGTTGAATATAATGCTATTCAAATGTCTTCTTCATTAATTAGATATCAAACCAAGTTTTTTTATAATATACTATGAATTGCTTTATTTCAACGTACTAAAAACTGTATCTGTATTTGTTCAAGTTAATTTCTTCTTCTTCGGCGTTAGCGTTGAGTTCCGTGTTACTGCATGGTCCGCTCTCCTGGTTAGTTGTCTCCTTTTCTGTCGGTTGTTGGTTTGGTCCGGATGAAGACCTGTCGCTATCAGGTTTTGGTAAATGGCGTCGATCCATCGCTGCTGTGGCCGGCCTGTTGGTCTTCTCGTAGGGACGTTGAGATTAAACGCATTCTTGGCTGTTGCTTCATGTGTTACGCGTGTTGGCTGTTTGCTGGCACGTAGGAAATGGCCGTACCATTTCAATCGGCATTCTCGCATTTTCTCCGTTATCGGCGCTACGCTGTGACGTTTCCGCATGTCTTCGCTACAGATGTGGTCGCGCTGTGTGACAACGGCAATTCTGCGCAGCATCTTTGTCTCCATGACGGCCAATTTCTGCTCCGATTCTTTCGCGATGGGCCAACACTCGGAACTGTAGATGGCAACAGGTCACACAACTGTCCTGTAAATCTTGGACTTCAGATGGCCATTGATCTTGCGGTCACATGCATGTAGGACGCCGATGCAGCTGCGCCATTTGTACCAAGCAATGCTGATGCGAGCGCTTACTTCATTCTTGAAAGTCCTCGGTCAAAAGACTTTCCCAAATCAAGAAAGCAATATGTACGAATCTGCACTGATTTTTAGACAGCGTGACGATTCCTCTCAGTATGCGCTCGATTACATGCTCCAGGATCTTCATGGTATGCACCAGCAGCCTGATGGGACGGTAATTGCTGCATTCCGCTGAATTGCCTTTCTTCTTCCAAATTGGTATTGCCACTCTATCTTTCCATATTGACGGCATCTTTCTTTCAGAAACTATTTTATTGAAGCTCGCCAGCCATTCTGCAGGATGCCATAGTTTTGATTTCCAGACCTCGGCGGCAATGTCGTCGGGTCCGGCTGATGCGCCTGCTTTCATAGTTCGCAGAGCTGCATTTACCTCATTTGCTGTTATGGACTGAATAGCTCCCTGTACATAATCGGCTGCTGGAATAGACTCGTGCAGGAACTTTTCATAAAGTATTGCCTCCATCTTTCTGTGGCCTTCTTTCTCTTGACTATGAGGCTCCTTGCTTCGTCTTTGATGCCGATAATTTTCTCGATATCCTCTGTTTTCTATTTTACTTCTATTTGTTCAAGTTATGTAATAGGATTTTCAACTGTTATGATTTTATTCTAGTTTATGTACTATTTATTATACGAGTGTTCTTACTTAAGTCTAAGCGGTCCCCCCAACTGTCGCATTTCTGCTGTGGTGCTTGTGACCTCCACGTGAGCTAAGCCATCCTGACTTTTCGTTTTAGCATACTTTCACACTTTTCCAAAAAATATTTGAATTTTGCTCTTTGAACCGTCACATTTATGGCCTGTTTTAAAAAGTGAATAAATATGTATCACTAACGGAAAGTTCTCACACGCCGAATATGTTATACATTAAGCAATAGAGGCCGAACCGTCCTCCCGGAATCTCGATGTTCTTCAGAGCCCGTTGTGAATCAAGTTGATGGAAAGATGACATCAAGTTGTGACCAGAAACAAAATCAAATTCTGACTATACTATCCTAAATTTTAATTTGAAATATCCATTGTTTAGCAGTAAGTAGTGCAGTGCTCTATACAGTAGCTGTCGAGTTGACGCTGTATAATATTCGGTGACTGTTTAGAATGGGTTTGGAATTGTCAATGAACTTAATGAGTATTGTAATAGAGACGTTCAAGGTGTGCCATCCGAGTAAGTTAACGTATAGCTCTATGTATGTTGCCTGTATTAAATGAAAGCCGCGTAAGACAGATTAGAAACTTATTATTACGTGAGCTATTCTCTCCCTGATAATATTTCAATTTTTTCAGAAAGGCGAGTTTCATTAATCTTCTTCAAGCTGCATATACAGGGATCGAAATAGGAAATTTTAATCTAGCGTTTTTATGTGAAGAATACAAGGTGAGTTTCATTTATGTTTCAACGGACATGCGTAGAGTTGGAATTGTATGAGACTGACAATCCGTGAAGTAGTGCTTGTTAGTAATGAATCCAATTTATTCTCATTATTTGGATTGTTAATCGACTGCCAAATTTTTGTCGATCTGTACATGTATATCTATCATTCACACACACACACTCACTCATTCACCTTCTCTCTCACACACTCACTCACCCTCTCTCTCACTCACACATACACACACACACACACACTCTCTCTTTCTGTGAGTTAAATCTCCAACGCTTAACGGGATGAATATCTAGAGATCAAGTACCAGTCAAGCACAGTGTAACACGCTCACAATGAATTCCAAGGGAATGCTACATTAGTGCGCTAAATCCGTGATTCGTATTATCAGTGTTTATGAGTTAAAAACTCTATAAAACCGATTAAAATCGAGAGCAATCTTATTTTAGGAGGATGAAGATGTTGCGGTGGATATGAGGTGCAAAACTGGCCGATGGAATAAAAATAATTATAATATTATTATTAGGAGCAGCCTTAGGTGAACAGTTGCTCGAGGCGTTGATTATTGGATTCCATCGCACCTTTGAGGTTTTGTGTTCCCGCTTGAAGTTTGTCATGTCATGATGCAGTTTACCTACTGCGCAACTGTTTTGATGTCCCTTAACTTCTTAATGTATTGCGAACTTCCCATGCGTTTAATCGAATTGATATGCTCCAAAGAGTTGATAATTCTATGATGCATACGCTGTCTTCCATCTTAAATGTAGATTTAAGCCAGTGGTTTCCAACTTTTCATGCTGCGTACCCCAAAATAAAAAATTATAGAATTTCTCATTATTCCACGTACCCTCACCTATACATATAAAAATAGCAAGAATTCAATCATACTAAAAATCTAATTGCGGGTAGAAATATACGAAATTCGTAATCTTATAGCACAAAAATAGGCGTAGGCGAAAATTTTATGCGCTTGTGTAACAAGTAAGGATGTAAAAAGTAAAAAAATGTAAAAATGTAACAAGTGCAGCGAAAGTCGTGCCCCAACATCAAACGAGCTCTTTGTTTGCTTTTAATCATTACTATGGTGGAGAATCCGGATTCGCTTATGTATGTGGTCGAGTTGATGGTCGCTAATTAGCAAAGGTTGCTTCAAGGCCATATGATGACAATCCAATGCGGAATGAGCAGAAAGTTAACAGTTCAACTGACTCATGAACAGGAAAGTTCTGAAAGTGAAAATGAATTATTATAAATCTCCCATATCCCTCAAAAGTCCGTCACGTACCCCTGAGGGGTACGCGTATCCCAGGTTGGGAACCCCTGATTTAAGCGATGACCAACAGCGGCAAATTATTCTCCCTGCGAAACTTAGTGGCTTGGCATCTCATCCTCAAACTTTATAGCTGCCTCAGCCTTTGTATCGTCTCTCTGTGCTTCGGATTCCTCTTGTCGACGAATTTCTAGTGAATGAGAAATCCAAGAAGTAAAGATGCACGAGGCAGCATTAAATCACTGGTTCTCACAGTGTCTTGCCCCTTCATTTCCACTTCAATTTCTATATTAACAGAAGTCGTATTCGTGGACATTTCCTCTTTATAAACAATTGTGCAATTCACTCTTACTCACCGTTGACCAGCTTGACCGCACTCGACTGATCTCCTGTTCAGCTAGAGGATTATGTGACTGGATCAATATTTTACTGTCTTCATCTCTCGTTCACAATCTGACTAGTTCCGGACTAGTTTCGATTCAGTTGTTTTGAATCATCCTCAGCGGTTAGTTACAAAATCGCATAAAATTCACATATTATATGTAAATTTACATCTGTTCACAATCGAGTCAAGGTCATGCATGACCTTCAGTTGCAATTCTGAAAAAAAGATAAAATTAAAGTCCAATGGTCCATTCCATTCATTCAGGAAGGCTCAAAAGAAGAGCTACAATCTAAAATTGAACTGTCTTTAAAAGTCTGAAATAAAAGTTGGATACAAAACTTCAAAATTAAAAGATTTCTTCCATAACAAAGATCTTGTCTCTTGTGTTGTTAAATTGAATATTTCTTATCAATATTCGAATGATGTTCTTGATGGTGTTTTTGTCTCCACAAATTACACCGTCGTCCAAGTACCAGACATGAAATCTTAAGCTATCGTCAGCACATATCTGCGTCACCACTTCATGGAGAACTATTGAGAACAAAAAAGTATCTAACAGGTCCCCTTGCTGCACGCTAGTCATTGAAGTCAGCATTCCCATTGGGTGAAAAAGATAGGGATGCTTGCCATAGCTATAAGAAACCCATGAACACAGTTCAGGAAAATAATGGTCGCATAGACTTAGAACTCATTGTCTGGAGATAATATTGAACGCATTACGAAAATCAGTCTTGCAAACACAAGTTATCATCATTCCAATGTAAAGAAGTCACTGATCGAAGCCAGTGGATCACTTTTTCCATACCTGATGGACAGGAGACTCCAAACTGCAGAGGTTCAAAATGTTGCCTGGAGTTACTTGAAATCAGATCACAAACACATTTGCTAGCAATTCGACGTAAAACTTCTCCCACAGCTATAGGCCGAATGTCTTACTCGTTCTTGGACCATTAGTAGGCTTGTGAATCTATATCTCAAAAAGGTATAACGGAACTTTCATGCTGTCTTTCGTCAGGTCTTAGGCCCTCTACACGCGGTTTACTAAAACAACTCATGCATATCCTAAAATTGGAACTCTTTCTAAAAGTAGATCATTACATAAGGAACCAACTGTCTAAACGTAGAAGGCCCAATCTATAACATGACGGAAGATTAAGTTGACTGCCCAACTGCCACCAAAGAAAACCTCTCCAGCCCCGCCTGACATCGTGAACGAATTGTTTCGCATAGCAAGGAAGCCTCGATCAGATGGCTGACGTTGTTCAACTTGACATCCGCGATGAGCGAATCCCGCAGGATTGGCGTAGAAGTATTCTCATGCCCGATCTACAAAGGTAAAGGAGAATTTGTTGTTTGTGGTGAGTCCCTACAAGAGCGATCAAAGTTACCGGATCATGCAATGAAAGTGTTTGAACGTGTTATAAAACAGAGGTTGCGTCGCCAAAATATCCTTAGATATATGTATTTTGGTTCATGCCCAGAAGAAGCACGACAGATCCTGTTTTTAATCACACGGCTAATCGTTGAGAATCATAATGCCAACGCAAGAAGGATTTATGGTTTTTTTGGCCGCTTGGAAAAAGCTTTTGATACAGTTCCAAGGAAGTTCTGCGATGGTCGCTCAGAAAAGTTGTGTGGAGGAATGGGCTTGTCAAAGCTATCAATGCCACTCTACTATGGTGCGTCCTACGGAATTGCGACCAGCTTCCGGTCAATGTTGGTGTGCTCCAGGGCACTGTGCTGAAGTCCTTTACATCTTTGCCATCGTCATCAATGCTGTTTTTCAGTTCTGAAGAAAAGGTTTGCCCTACGAACAATTGCATTCTGATGATCCCTGCTATGGCTTGCAGACTGAGAGTGAACTCAAGAATAGATTACAGCCTGGAAACGAGTTCTGTCGCGAAAAGGTTCTGAAGATGAAACACAGGAAAGGCAAAGTACTGGTTAGTGGAACAAGGATAGGATAGAAAGGAAATACCTAGCAGCGAAATGCCATGTACAGGGTAATGTGGTGCTGGAATCGAAACAACTGCATTCGGTGTACATCGTGTGCGGAAGGTGGTGCATGCGAGATGCAGCGAATGAAGGGAGACACCTGAGCAGAGCTACCAACTTCGTTTGCCCAGCATGCGTATCTTGGGCCACACATGGATGCCGAATCGACAGCGAGTGTGTTGACTTGGATGAGCTCGCCTGTGTGTGTGTGGACAGCTCCTCCCTATCTTGGGGACGTTCTCGATAACATCTTGGAAGGATTTACGTCGGCAGTAGTGTCAAGAATAAGATGTGGATGGTGTAAATTCCATGAGTCTCCAAGGGTTGTGTGTATGGAACCTTGTGTGCGACAAGCTTTCGTTATTGTTGCGAGTCATGGTCGCTGCTATTCATACCCAATGGGAAGCATGCATGATCACGTAGAGATACGAATGCTAAGGTGGATGTGTTGTGTCAGACTACCAGACAGAAAACGAATGACAGCATTATGAAAGACTAGTTGGTTAGCCACGTGGTAACAACAATGTCATGTGAACGAAGGTGCAAAGCGTAGCAATTTGCGAAGGCATGTTCTTTGTTCTCTGACCACGAATGCAGATGTTTACCTGATTGTTTATGTACTTTAGCGGTAACGAGGAAAAAATATTGAACAAGTTTAAAAAGATCTATAGAACTAATTTGAATAATACTTCCTATTCGCATTCTTAAATCACAAGGATTCTTTAAGATACCAAACATCAACATTTTGATGAACAAGTGAGATATAACATTTTCAGTCACTAGGCTTATGATTTTGTGATACTTCACAATATCACTATTTTTTCCTAGTTCACTGATTGCGATTGACTAGTTTTATCAAAAAAAGTTCAGAAAATGCTCGTTCATTCTTTTTCTTCTTCCCCGTGCCTGATTCATCATCATACTCACAGTTTTCTTATAGAAAAATTGCAATGTGTAAATATGAGATTTTCACATTTTGAGCACGCTCATTCAGCAAATACAACAGGGATGCCAGTCCATAGCTCATTTTAAAGCTGAGAAATGCAAGCTCCTCGAATGACGCATGACACGCTGTTGTGTGACTCGATTAGAAAGCAATGAGAACCAAACCAGATATCATAAAAATGCACACAGGTTTGGAATACATTTATCCTTGTTGCATAAATCGTTCTGTATTCCTTGACATGGCTTTCTATGTCTCGTTTATAGTAATTCAGAATGATGGCTAGGCGTTTGGCTATACTCTGCGTAAGGCTCCCTCAAGGCAAACCACTGGTCTACAGGATTGTCTTCTTTTATGTACTTTAGGTAGTCCAAATAGTACGGCATGCTGTAAGTTGCTGGTGACAAACTTTCTTGATTCTCTTCTTCTTCTATTCCGCCAAGCCGACGCCATCTCTCGAGTTTGCACATCACATCCTTCCTCACAGTCTTCCAAGGATCCTTCTTAACTTTCTCATAGTTCCCATCTTCTCCAGGATATCTAGAATCTTCCTCTGATAATGAATGTTCCTATTGTCCCTTATCTGCCCTGCATTATCCGTATTTTCCTTATTTTTTTTACCGAGTCCTTTAAGCTTCCTCAATGCCTTCCTTTCCGCAATGCTGAGATTAATTTTTCTTTCTTTGATTGCCTCAAAAACTTTTTTCTCAACTACCCCATGGACTTCATACTGATCTCCTCTTTCTTTGTCTCGTCTTTTCTTCTCTTATACTGGCCTCTATCCCAAGCTATAAACTCATCAATAATCAATCCTTACCCTTTCACTTCAAAATTGAACCTTAGCTCCAACGCTTTCTTTCCTCGCTTGTAATGCCATTTTGAACTCAAAATCCACTACAAACCTTTTCCTTCCACTTCTTGCCTACTTCCCTCCTCTACCCGAATCCATCCCGATCTCTAACCGCTAACTGATGCAACCTCTTGCTATGTGCATCCCTACCTTGCAACGAAGTTTTTCAGAAGGACGATGTCATCAATTTTTCATAAAATTTCTTCATTTCTTTCTGCAGTCTCAGATTCGATGGACAATGAATATTTCAATCTCTGCACTTACACTGTTGTTGTCGTAGTTCTTTTCTCGCTTAGTCTCTTATCTTTCCTCGTTGACAAAGGCTAGGTTCCAAACTCCAGCTATAATGTCTCTCTTCTCTTTGTGATTTGTCTAGGTAAATGCACCAGCAAAGTCGTTGGAATTAATCTCTGGCTCCGACACTCTCCCAGAAATTGCAGTTTTTCTTCTGACATTACACAGCGATGTTTCTCCTTCTCCCATTCACGAAAAACACAACGATACCTCTGTCCGTAGGTATTATCAAGAAATTCATTGATCGTGGTCATTTTGATTAGTTAAATTCCTTTTGTGCTAGTCCCTGTGGTTTATCCGTAAAAGTATAATGTTAAAAGAAAGTACAGGAGACAGACGTTTCGCGACGCAGTCGTAGCCTCAGTGTCTAATAAAAACGTGCAGAATGTCAATTCAGTTATTCGCAGATTCAGTTATGGTAATTCCCATAAAAATGCGAGAGGCTCCAATAGAGCTTATTATCTTTTTTTTCTTGTATTTGTTGCACGGTTTTACAGTTATAATAGATATGAAAGATATTATACAGAAATTCATTGATCGTGGTCATTTTGATTAGTTAAATTAATTGTCTGAGACAGTCCCACGAAATAATTACAGCAAGAACAACACGTTTGTTTCGCTAGGCCTTTCACTTACACCGAGCAAGCATCGTCAGGCGACTGATGTATTTCATGAATGATTGACAAGATACGTGTTTCTCATTCCTCTTGCGTCAGATTTTGTCACTGAGTCATTTCTATCACTTCCCATCAGCGTAACTGGCGCATGGGGCTCCACCACAGATCTAATCATAAAATACACACAGGTTTGGAATACATTTAACATGAGGCTGCAATCAGTCCTATCCAAGCTTTGCTTATCTCCAACTTCCCATTGAAACTTCCTTTCCTCTCTGTCCAAATGGCTTCCTTCACCCTACGCCTGTGCGTAGTTTTTTTCTCTTACTTTATTTGCGAGCTGGACAATCGACACGATGAGCTGGGGACGCCGGAAGGTTGGTGCTTATCGTTTATATAGTATCACTTTAACCAATAGAAAAACAGCCAATAAGCATCAACCTTGCATGATGTGAGAAGCGGTGGCTCCACAGCCAGCTAAGCAAATACAAGATATACGAATTACAGAAAAAATTGTTCAATACGATAACTAGTTTTACACAATCTGGAACAGCAGACGAAAGGCCTGTTGAACCAGCATTTTTCATTAGAACACTTGGAAGGTCCAGACAGAAAGGAATTGCGCGACGGTCCGTCGGCCAAATTACAGAGTGAACAGATATAATGCACATGAGGATTTGTTCTGGCAATTGGCAATTTTTGGAATAATAACGTTTGCGAATACTTTGGTCCCCAGCTCATCGTGTCGATTGTCCAGCTCTAGTGTATCCCAGGTCTCTTGTATACAGTACGGCTGGGATGCCGAAGACCGCTGCAGATTTAGAGGACAAACTCAAGGATTTAACGGATTTAGTGACGAATTTTGTTACTGCCACGTCGGTCAAAACCTCTCCTGGACACGCCGCATATACTGCAGCTGGTGCGACCGCCTCACCCTTAGTGGGATTTGACCCATTGGCTCCTGCCAACGTCGCCGTTACACAAGCCGCTCTCACAACTGCATTAGACGAGACCAACGCGGCTCTTCAATTCTCCAAACGTGACGAACACGAAGCACGATCGCTAGCTGATATCCTTGCCGCTGCGGACGTTAAGACCATACATCAATTGGGCGCTGATCGGGCACAATTGATGCTTATCGCACGAGCCTATAATTGGGATTACGCCGCCGGCATAGAAAAATATCGCCAAGATTCACGGGCAGGACTACCCGTCCAGCTACCTACACAGCCAACGCAGCGCACTTACGGCTATAAACCCTTCCGTAACAATGTACGGCGGGGCTTCGTGGCGAGTAGATCTGGACGAGGACGAGGAAGAGGGGGGGGACCAAGCTCCGGTGCGCCCAAGCCAGCAGCCGCCGGTCGCCACAACTCCTCCACGTGAGTGGATCCTTCTCTCGTCTGATGATGAAGACCAATCGTTGTCAACACTCGCTTACCTACTCCACCGCAATCTGGTGAGGCGTTCCCTGAACTAACAGACGAACCGTTCCATCTCTCTTCAACTCCGCCCACTTCGGGCGAGGACCTGGATCTTTTCTTCGTATCGCTAACTCCGTCTCTTCCGGACTTAACTACGCCACCAAGGACTGGTGAGGTCTCGGTTGAAGTTCCAACATCTACACACAGCTCTACTATGCCACTGCTTGCCAGTGAGGCTGATGTGACTTCTACACCTCTCGACAGTGCAGGAGCTTGCCTACAAGAATCGGCTGACGACTTCACTTCAGCACAAGTGAGGCCTTCTAATCATTTACCTTTTCCTCCTGCAACACCTTTCATGTCGCCTATTACTTCTAGGCCATCAACCCCCGGAGTCGTATCTTTCGACGAAGATGCCCTCATGGCGGCTTTGTACACATACAGTCCGTTTCCTAAATCGTTGCACAGCACAAAATATTCTTATATCTTTTGTATATTCTCATCAAATTTAATCGCATGCTGACAGTCGATCAATAAACTGATCTACTTGGTCAGCTGAGGCACTTGGTTCAGGAAACATAATGGCGTGGCTTGCCTGATTAAATGAAGTAATTAGTGATTGTCTGCTTTGTTACTTTCACGATGCTATTTGAGATATCAATATCATGTTGGCCCATGTGTCACTCCATGGACGTCTCTATAATAGCCGCAATTATAGAGACGTCCATGGTCACTCATTCTCCTTTTCATCATTGATGAGCTGCTCCATTAATCGGACGCAATGCAAGTGTTAGCATTCCTACGACGTGAAGGAAATGCTATTGTTTGCTGTGAACAAGTGCACAGACGAGACAAGCCCTTGTCTGATCCGAGATTCGAATTTCTTCTGACCTCAAGTGAGGGAAGTGACGACTCACGCAATGGCTGACTATGGGAATAATACAAATTTGAAGTTTGTCAGTGAACGGATGGGCCGATTTTGATAAAACTTACATGTTCTTGGAGCTGATAACACCAGCATTATTTTAAGCTCAAACTCGACAGCACCAGCGTTAATACAACAGAAGTTGTTAAGTTGTGTGCAGTTGACCGTTGTTGAACATTGTTAACGCGAAAGTGGCGTAAAATTAGGTGGAAGTGTAAATTGAATGAAATTGCACAAATTGATGTCCGAATTCGAAAAAAATTATATCATCTGAAAGCTTAACACAAGCCTGATTCAATGGTGATAATCTTGATTTTCTGTATTGCGTAGTATCGTCTGTAGGTGTCGGTGAACGAATTAACCAATCATTCATACTTTTAAGTCTGCTGACCACAGCTGACCACACATGAAAACGAAATATATGTCAAAACAATCTATGGAACATAAGGTATATCGTTTATCAAAATTGATCCAGGACTTCAACACGAAAATTTCATTTGAAAATGGCCTAGCTTTTTTGTGCAATTACTTTTGAAACGGTCTGTAGTCTTGCATTCAAACCGGAAGATAGCGCAACTGTCCATAATAAGACATAAGAGAAAATACATAAAACAAATGCTACTACTAAAATCGACAGTAGAAGCCAACAACCCAAGACCACTTCACTGGATATGGATGGTGACTCAATTGAGAAAGTCGAGAACTTCTGCTATCTTGGAGACGTGCTCGAGTCAAGAGGAGGTGTTGACTTGGCGGTGACGACGAGAATCCGTGGCGGATGGAAGAAGTTCAAGGAGCTGTCTGCCTTCCTAACATGAAAGGGCCCTTCGCTTATGACAAAGGGAAAGGTGTATGCTGCGTGTGTGAGGCAATGCATGACCTACGGGTGTGAGACGTGGGCAATGCGGTCAGACCACGAGCAGTTGTTGGAGAGAGCAGAGATGAGGATGGTGAGATGGATGTGCAGGGTGAAGCTGACGGACAGGAGATCAAATGATGAACTAAGAAAAGCAATGGGGATTGAGAACATCTTGGCAGTCATCACAGGCAGAGGCTGTGCTGGTTTGGCCATGTGAGGAGGAGTTAAGAGAGCAGTTGGCTGAGAAGGGTGGACGAGATGGAGGTGGAAGGAAAGAGACCATCAGGCAGGCCGAAGAAAACGTGGAGACACACAGTCCGAGAAGAGATGCGGAAATTCCGTTTGAAGGAGGAAGACGCTTTAGATCGTGAGTTGTGAATAAGAGCCATCAGAAGAAACCCCGTCCAACCCAGCGAGTCTGGAAAACGGACGTAAAAGGATTGATTGATTGATTGAAGTAATGAAATATCAAAAAATACAAGGAAAAAGTAAGAAGTCAAAAATTCCAGCTCTTAAAGAAAACTGCACTCTATTCGTCGATGCATAACTCTCAGTCCAAAATGCTTCTTTTATCACTCTTCTCTTCCATACCGGTTCCCTGTCCACTACCTCCATCCTCTCAAAGGCTACTCTGTGGTCACTTTCAAACACATGTCGAGCGACTTCCGAGTGTGACGTCAGCATCGCTGACTGCTTTGATGTGTACCTTTTTCTCTCAGGCAATGAACGACCTGATTCTCCAACAGAAGACCACCCACATTGAGGATCCGCAAAAGGGGAGACGACCACACCAAAGTCTTTCGCCGGAGTAGGACGCTTCTTCACAAGAAAGTTCCTCAGAGTGTTAATGGGTTTCATCATGCCGACGTTTACACCAACCGGCTTCAGGACATCGCGGATTCGCTCTGAAAAAACCCCGGACGTAGGGTATTGAGCCTCTGAAATCTAGCTTCTCCTCACTATCAGCTGTCTGCGATTCACGTGATCTCCACCATCGGCTACACTCCTCCGTCCTGAAGCCATTGGCATCCAAATTTTTGACAACTTTATCCCTTTCCTCAAGATAATTCTCCTGCGAGCACAAATGGGAAGCGCGGCAAGAAAGAGATCTGACTATGCCTTTGAAAACATTATCTGGATGAGAAGACCAGCGATGTAGATGGCGGCCCGTGGAAAAAATTGAAATTGTTGTATAGCGAACATTTTGCTTGGGAAAGTAGAATTATCAACGGTCTACAAAAAAAGAATGAGACGTTCTTCAATGAAAGACGCATCTAAACGGATAGACAACTTTAGCAATGAAAACGAAATAACGCAGATAAACATTTCAATATTTCATGTCAGACATCTAGAATATTGACCAAATCATCAAAAAAATCATAATTAAAAAAATGGTGCATTAGGAACGATGGTGAACGCAATAAGCTGCTGCTACAAGCGTATCTACAGTCAAGTACATTACCTATATATAAATCTTAAAAAAGCAAGACCGTACGTAATAAATAACTCTATCGTTTGCTGCATAAGTAGTAGAACGTCGGTCGTCCAGAGCACAGATAGACCGCCACTCGTTCGTCATTCAGTTCAATTAGTATCAGCTTTGTATGATTATCAAAAAGATATGTTTTCAGTAACAGACAAACATTCCTTTATGCACATGTGATTGCCAGTCTGTATCGTGGTGGAAAACCGCTGTCTGAAGAAGATTGAATGCATTGTTCCTAGTCTTCATTGAAAATTCTTCTCAAAATGAAAAGCTTAGTTAATTCCATCCTCATACTATCAAAGGTTTTCAAGGATACTGGCTGGAATAAAAAAGTCTGCATACAAATCTAGGTTGTTTTTTTGACCTCCTGTAATCTGCTTCATTACAATCGTAATTGGCGACTTGCATCACAATGTAATTGGTGATCTGCACGGAAGACCTCCAACGCGTTGGGGCCCAGGAAGTGAACGCGCACGATCGGCCGAAATGGAGGTCGATCATCAAGCAGAAGCAGTCTATCCCAGTCTCTTCTCGTAGCAAGGATGTAAGGTGATGAGTGAGAGTAGAGAATATGTAAATTACTGATGACTGTAAAGTGTTGCTGTAAGCTCTGTAATTGTACCTTTTCCACTAATTATTGACACGAACTGCAAAATAAACAAAATAAATGGTACAACTGATTTCTACGGATGCACTCAGCAATTGTCCTATGTTTATGTAATCAAGGATCGGTACCGGGGCATCTTACAATTGCGGATTTCCATGACTCCATGACGCCATTCAAAACATAGACATGTATGCATGCTTAATATGAAAACTGCAAAATAAATATCACAAACTACAATGGCAATTGTCACTTTTACACCACAAGTTGTCAATTTCTCGCGCTTTAGATGGTTGCCCGATGACTTTGAAGCTCTTGCGATCCGTGTCCACTCTCTGGAAAATCGTTGAGGTAAACGAAGAGAGCGCGATAAACGTCTTATGATTCATGAGAGAAGGCATTCGGTGACATGGTATCTTCATCGACGAATGCGGATTCAACAACTGGACCGCGAATACTCAAGGCTGATCGCCTCAAGGAAAAAACCAGTGCGTGTAGTTGAAGGACAGAGTGGGAAGAATTCCATAGTTTGTTCAGCTGTTTCTCCCAACCTACTTCGTACTCTTACATTTCATGTTTGTCGAGGGAGAAAGACAAAACTCTTTTTTGAATTTCATCAGCGAAACAGGTGCACTTCTTTTCAAGGAGTTCATCTTCCTCATTTATATATTGCCTCCTTCTTATTTTTACACAAAGATTTAAGTCTCTCACGAGATATTGTCCTTTTCCAAACATGACAGAAAAGGCCACATCATTGTAAAAATTTGTGACAAGGCGAAGTGACTAACGGATTCTCGCACCCAGTCGTAATCTCGGGGGTGATCATTATGCCGCTTGATCTGATAGAGTGACTCTTTTTTTCCTACATCGAATGAATACAACTAGTTTGATGAAGCCAATGTCGTCACTCCCATCAAATGCCTCATATCGCCTCTCGTTATCTGCACACAGAAAATCTATGAAATAAAGAGGACATTTTTGATAAGTTCGACCGAATGTTGCTAGTTCATTATTTCACAAGTGTGTTGTTCTATCGTCACGCCAGTTGTGTTTCTTCGCCAATAGGTTTGGCTGAAATGTAAATTTGTACATTATATATCTTGGGATGTGCAAGCTTATCACTAAGCGTCGAAATCACAAAAAGATTATCTGCTATATGAGACGAACACAGAAACAGTAGAATTACATCTACCTTGGTTATCCGTAGAAAATTATTTGTGACATCTATTTTGCTAGTTTGTGTCAAATAATTAATGGAAGTAAAAAAGTGGAAAAGGATTACATCATTTACAGAATACTACAAGCAATTCATGTTGCAGCGAGAGGCACTCGCACTGCACTTGTCTTTCGTTTCACGTACATCACATAGTGGATTCGCTAGAACTCTCTCTCGGCGCCTGTCGCAGTAACATTGAATGTTCCGTGGTAGCATTTGGGCAAACTTTAATAGGACATTAGATGTCGATATCACTAGTAGATGCCTTCTGCTTTTCATCACTTCCTTTGGAACGTGCGTCAGCGAGCTCTATTGAATAGATTCGATCAATAATCCTGTACTCCACCGCGGATTCGGCTCGATTCCTGAGGCTCGGCACGAGTGCTGGTCTGCGAGGAATCTAGGTGCTCGTTGGCTGTCTTGCATTTTCATTTAGAAATTTTTGGTGTCTTGTAAATTTCCATTAATTTGATAAATATGTGCTTATAATATCGACTTTCTACTAAAACAAATTTGTTTACTATAACTATCAATGAAATACATGTACTGTATTTGTTGGATGAATTATTTCAAGAATTATGCAGAGAGGTTTTGTGCCTGTGACAGCTAAAATCAATAATTCTCTGAAAATCTTCATTCTAAAATAAACATGTTTCCTCAAATATTTAGCTTCATTGCATGGATGAAGTTCGAGCAACATCTTGAATGGGCCTCCATTTCATGATTGTTTGTTGTAACATTAGATTAAAGCTCCATGCATTCAAATGCATGAAATGCTTTTAATATCAACCATTGATCAATTAAGTTTGGCACTTTTTTCATCTTTAATTCATTGGAAACGCAAGCATCTAGAATACCGAGATTTTAGCCTATGATATAATTTGCGTATAATTCAAATGTAGAGTATTGTAAATAATTTGATAAATATTTAGTTTAGATAGCTAGCATGCCGCTTCTCCTTGGAGGTTGAAGCGATAACGTTTAGATACCGTAGATTGAAGATGAGATCAGGCTAATACTTGACAATGATGTCGTTATGATAGTATCTAAACATGTCCAGATCTTCAAGTCGTGGGATCATGTAGTCAACGACTCAGAGGTTTAGGAACTGAGCGTATGTTAGTCTTACAGTCATGGGATCTGTGATTGAAGGAAGGACTTGAGGTTAGGGGTAGGAAATGAAGTGAGGACTGTCGTTGGGTTGCATATCTTCATTTCACTTGGTAAGTTAGCAAAAATAAAACTAGTTACATCTACAATGTATTTATCTGTTAGAAATCAAGTGTGACATTTATTTTGCAGTTATGTGCAATTATTAATGAAAAAGGCTCATACATGCAAAGAACAGAGCATAGAGTGACTTGACAACTATTGCCAAAATGCTCGAAGAATTGTCGTCCCAAGGCGTCTTTTCCTAACGAAAGACCCGATAGACAGGCTTTGCTAAGCGGCCACTTAAGGTTAAGCGAAAGATAATGAAACTGGAGGACTTAGATTGTGTAGTTTAATGGTTCACTGCCTCTTAAAAGAATTTACAGTTCTAGGTCACAGCATGTGCCGTTCATGATTTTGTTGGATTGTTGTGAAAACCTTCTGTGTGTGTGTTCGAATACAATGATTACATTTTAGAAAAATCTAATTTGATAAGAGCTTAACTCATTCCTTCCTTCTCTCTAGTTTGATGGAGCGCAGCAGCGCGACGGTCTGCATCTCATTTCATTTAAATTTCTCACTTCATATCGTTTCTACAGAGCAATTAATGGATTAGCTTACAGGGCCGGATGACAAGTGCTAATTTGAGGAGTCATTTGACTTTGTCTATGTGTGTTAGCAAACTCTCGCGCGCGTATGTATAGGATACATACGAAAGGAATGCTCACGCTACACGCGCGGCATGGAATAATAAGCTGCAGTCGCGCGCGCGCGCTCAAATGTGTGAGAATATGGAACCCAGGATTTTCGAAAAAGGTTGGAAGGCCTATGTGTCTCAGCCAAAACATATCAATTTTCCTCCTTTAACGTATTAAAGCTTGTCAGTTTTATCTCGATATACGGAAGAGGAGCGATTCAATAGAGGAAAACTGAGAGAACGCTATTTCCAGGGGCATCTGATATTCCGAAGATTTGATGAGATTTTCCGAAAATTATACCATTATTTCCGGATTGTCAATTTAGTCTTATTTTACCATGATCATATTGTACTACTGTAGTATCATGGCGAAATAATAATCCGGACCGCACTGTAGTTATTTTCAGAAATTAACATATTCACGTTTTTATGTATATCTTTTGTTTTCGCGCTTGATCTCTTTAGTTGAGTTGAACTCGCACGCAAGGCAGAAATCTTCAGGTTATTATGCTATGACTCTATTTGTTTGAAAGCCTTGCTAGTCGCGCTCTCCTGTAGCCTTTTAAGTTATAAGTCTGTCAAGCAGTTAATAGTTTATCACTTTTCCTTTTCCCAATTTGATACATCGAGCATTTATGTCAGTATGTACGTGTTATATACGCTGATTATTTTGTAGAATTCGATTGGATCATCTGATAGATCAACACTGTTCTGCGCCTTAATTATATCTTATGTTGCACTGCAACGGAGATTGGGAAGCTCTAGGGCTCGCGCACGCGCCTCGTGAGCAAGAAAAAATCCTTATCGTTTTTAATCTCTTTATGCTCGACACCTTTTTTTTACACGCTTAGATACCTTTTTTCTCGCTTTTATATGGTTACTGCTCGAGGCGTTCTCTGGTATAGCATATTTGATTTCTTGTTCAAGGCTCGGAAAGGATTTTTTCTGGTTCGGAAAAGGAAATTGCGTGAGTTGTTGTAGCGTCTAAATGCTGAAGTCAAAACAGACGGCTTATTTTTCTTATATTTCTTTTATTCAAATTCATAAATAAATCAGGAAAACCGATTGGTTGACATAGAATGAGCTCGATGTGTGACTTTTCTTGATAAAGCGGCCAAGACACGACGGCTTATGGACATTGAAGCAATATTGCGGGCAGTTCGAGATGGCTACTTATTGTTTTCTTCTGGCGCTATATAATTCGCTCTCTTGAATGTCTTTATTTCGGTGTTTCAAAGGGTGCTCGCGTAGTTGATTATCAGCTTCGCTTTTCAAGCGGAGGTTCCGAATTTCATAGTCGGAGGTTTGGAATACAGTGTAGACTTCTACTACCGTGTAGAGATATGTCGCTTCCGGACATTATGTTGCATGGTAAATCATTTGTTATGCTCAATCACTTGTGCATCTTGTGTGATACAATACTTTAGGCATCACACATGATAGTTGAGCAATTGGCCAATCAAATTGCCTGAACTGAGGTATCCGTTGCCGACTTCAAACGTCAATCAAGTTGCTATAGCGAGCACAACTATCAAGTGTAACGAACCCTGAGAGCAGTTATCAACTTCCATGGTCTTCGGTGACGGACGTGGCAAATATAGGTGTTAGTTGAGAGATAGTGTGACCGGGTCATTATAGTAACTTCAATGAACGCCCTAATAGTTGCACAATCTAGAAGCTTTTAAGTGATTTCTATATACGGTAGTGTGACCACCCCGGAGACCTCAACTATCAGCTTCGCTGAAACTTCTTGATGCTATTTGATAGTAATATCATCAGTTGCGTCGAATTTTTTATGACCATTGCTTCATTGCTCAAAATCACATAACAAAACAATGGCCTATTAAACCGCTAAACAATATAAGAGCACAAATTATTGACGTAATAAAACAGTTGAAAATGTAGGGATTTGATGTTTCTGCGATTACCAACTCCTCTCATTTCAAGGTGATGTCACTATGTAGATTGTAGAACAAAGTACAGTCTCGACACACATCGTGCTAGAATAGAATTACGTCTGCGTCTGCCCATCCTTATTATTCGCATTGCCAAATAAGAATGCTTCTGATGATTTTACGATCTTGGAAACACATATTGGCGAAGTGAGAAGCTCATTAAGATTAATTGCTGTCGTCAAGCGGTTGTGTGTGCATTTCGTCGAGTGCTTCGATTTTTTTAATGGGGATGCCGGCATGCCTAATAAATTTACTCCAGAATGTGCTGCAGGTTCGAGTTTGTCATTCGAGTGGACATTTGAGTTGACTAAGCGTTTAATCGCTCTATTTGATAACCATCATTGTTTGTGGTATGTGTCGAGCGGAGAATACCGGGACCGGATAAAGAGGAACAGCACCTTTCAGACAGCATCAGCTGACAGAAGAGATATGATAACGACCTATGAGAATCACCTGGAAAACAACAGGCTCTTATTCAATATGTAAAGCCGCCAAGGCAATGTTATATTCTGTTGAAAGTCAAAAGGATAAATGCACACACTGGCGCATGTAATTGAAAAGGAAAATGTCTTCGAGAGCCATACAAACTGTATATTCTGTGCGACATCTCCCCCTGAGGGCTCAAACATGCACGAGAAATGACTGACTAACGCAGTTAACTAATGGAATCACATATTTTCAGAACAACATGCATTAGTAAAACACAGCATGAAAATTGTCTACTATACCATGCTTCAAGGAACGTGATGTCATTGTTGCGATGGGGAACTGATTTTGATTTTCGGGCAAATGTCTAACCTCAATTGTTCCTGAGAGAAAATGTCAGTTGTCACGGTTAATTTTCAGAATTTGGAAATGCCAAGTGAAAGCTGTAAATCATTGTTAATAAGTTTTATATAATATTCAATCATAATTATCATTGTTAATTGTTATTACAAATTAAAGTTATAATTAGAAACTTTCGCGTGGCTTATCCGAATCCTGAAAATTGCCTATTGCTTACGGCCGACATAGGGATATGGAAGTTGCTGGGGAAGGGGAAAGATGAATGCGACATATGGATTTCAATCCCGGGATTCCGTTGATTTTTTCAAAGCTCTAGGTACTAGGATTTTACTCCCGGGATTCATTAAGTTTTTGTTTATGGATGTTTTGTTAATGGTAATTTTGTAGTCACTGACTGCATGTATTCCTGTCATAGGTATACAGGGATTAGGACAGTTGTAAATAAAACGACACGAAAATGAGCCGCCTTCAGGAGTGACTCCAATTAATGAAACAAACAGCCCACCAATCCCGGATCAGTCACACAACTAATGATCTCACACTTACTAGCAGCGAGATAGCGGAGCGATGACGGTAACCTTTTCTTTGCGGGAATAGTCTCTCGTAGATGGGAGTAGCCAATTCTACCCCTTTCCTCACCAGTTGCACTTAAGTACATTCACTTTCATCGAGCACTCGCCCCGCATCATAGCGAAGAAACAGGAAAACAGAGCACACGGCCCACCATCAGAGCACGAGCACGCATCGTCGCACTTTGGGTGTGAGCACCAATCGGAGCACGCGGCGCCGAGCACGTGTGAATGAGTCGCCGCAGCGGTATAAAAGAAAGGCGCTGTCAGAGAAATTCATTCTCTTCCTATGCCGACAACAGCAACGTTACGCCCTCCTGCTGCGACAACGTCCATCCCAAGGAAGGAGATATCCTATATCAAACCTTATTCATCGAAAAGACTTATTGTGGAACGGACTGGTAATACACGGTAATATTATTCCGACAATAGGAGAAGAGTGTGTCGGTTAGAGAAGATTATTGCAAGCTTCGAATTCAGATTTGCTGATTGTAATACTGTATTCGGACCACGCTTCTTTGTTCGATATACGAACATCTGCAAATGTTCCCCATAGGTGCACTGGACGTGTCCTATCGCTATTTGATCATATGTGAGCTGATTGGGGACCGTGGATGAACTGATCGATTCAGTTGTAGAAGAAGTTACGTTCTCAACGGGAGTGTCCATTATTTTGGAGGAAAACTTGTGTAGGCAGATTGACATTGGGTTTGGTTCATTGAGTTACGTAAGATACATGATCTGAAACCACGATAATAATGAGCCAACCAACAAAGAAGAGGAGGCGAACCACAGTCCGTCCCCGCCCTCAACCCTATATGAAGTGCGAGTTTTTGCAATAAACGCTATCCGACTGTTTACCACAATGCAATCCGGTACATGGACCGCACAGGAGATAGGGAAGGAGTATTGCGATCGTTGTGGGAAATGGTGAGACTACCCGATCATCAGTGCTCACTGGATACGAGGTTTATTGGGGCAGACAAAGAGAGTGAGTTCACCTGCCTGCTTTGCAAAACAAAGACTATAATATGGGAAGCTTACCATCAAACACACCATGTGTGGGTCGGTGCAGGTACTGTGATGAGAAGATTCAGGAGGAGTGAGAATGAATGGAAAAAATGAACATTTATGTCCCTCTATTGAGCATGTAAATGCCCCCGAACACCTTGGAACCCGAATCGCCCATGGAGGGAGTCCGGAGAGTACGAATTCAGATCTGTACGACTTGTCAAAAGTGAAGTTGGCACGCTGTTCCTTTTTTTCTGGTGTCATAACATGTACCAAGCATTTTTCTTATGGAACATGTTTGCAAAAAACATAAGGTAGGTGCGTGATGATGGAAGTCCGTCGTGGAGCAAGACGAATGAGGCATGCGACCAACTTTTTGTCTATATGTGTGTCCTGGTGGTGAGAATGCAGGCAACCGTGACGTGGAGGAAGAGAAGGTCCGTCAATTTATCTCGCTGCATAAGGAGCAAATGGCAAGAAAATATGGAAAAATCAGCGCGAAAAGTTGAAAACGGATATATGAGAGTCAACCGAATCCGCCCAAGGAAGTGAATAGTGTCCCCCAAGCCTCGGCTTCGAACCAGAGAATAAAATCGGAGGACCCACGCAAATATTCATTTGACTTTAGTAAGAAACGAGGGAGGACCTCTGAAACCCATTGTTTTTAAGAACCAATTGAATTGGTTCACGTATAATGTAGATTTGGATGATGAATAAATGTAGTTGTAATCAATCTCCTATTGTTGTGACTAAGTTATGATGAGTGGGAAGCGTAAACATTAATCATGACACGCCGTAAACGACGTCAGAGAGGAGGAACTGTAAGACATGTGAAACAGTATATAAAATCTCAACTGCATCGTAGAGGCCGTGAGCTTTTCAGAGACATAAAGGTGAATTGATTCGACGTCATTTGGGCAATACGTTGTTGCCAGCAGCGTGGCGACCACGTTATAAATCCAATAATCAAATGATAATAGGAAGAATGGCAACGGTTGAAACACGATCTAAATAGGAACAAGTTGGGAAAGTTAAAGACGTTAGGGAAACTATTAATGAAGAACTAAGTAGGGACATCTAACCTATCACGGTAATCATGCAACGTGGAGGTATTTATCGCGGAAGCCGCCGTCAGAAAGGGGGCATTTACCGTGGAAGTCGAAGACAAAA
This sequence comes from Prostheceraeus crozeri, assembly GCA_907163375.1. Lineage (NCBI taxonomy): Eukaryota > Metazoa > Platyhelminthes > Polycladida > Euryleptidae > Prostheceraeus > Prostheceraeus crozeri. The sequence continues at coordinate 44,574 of CAJQUW010004877.1, forward strand.
AGGTGGAATCTACCGCGGGAGTCGTAAACAAAGAGGAGCATCCTCCCATTTTTACTCCCCCTCCGTCCCTGCACTTATTGCCGCAGGGGAAAGCTGCAGCGTTGGGAGCAGCGGGTGCAGCCGCGGGGTGCCGCAGGCGGTAAGTTGCTTTAGCGGAATAAGAAATATCAGGAGGAGGAAAACGTCGAAGGAGACGTCCATCATCGCTAAACCCAAATCATGTTTGTACACCACCCTAGTGGACGGGTATATAAGTCGAGACACACAAGACGAAGATTCATTTCACGATGCCGTCGGGATTCAGCATTTGGGGCGAGCTCATTGCAAGGTTCTTATTAACCATTACATTTGATCATCCTAAAGTACAACAATGGTGGGTGGAGCAGAAGAAGCCGGTGCGCAATTTCATCGTATTTGAGTACGGAAG